>JAOTNS010003000.1:600000-962500 GCA_028476615.1 Culter alburnus
ACCCGTGTAAAGATGATAATTCCGCAAATAACTGCAATTGCAGGTTTCAAACAGAGATGGCAACAAAGAGGCAAAACTTAAGGTCTGCAGCTTTAAATGTTGAGTAAGCAACGTTGTTGGCTGCTGGATCAGAAGAGGCCAATCAGCATGTGTCATGTGTTGATTATGTGATTTAATTTTTATGATGATGGCATGTCACCCAACCTCTTGGCAAGCTTTGACTAGCTTCTACCAGTTTGCTATTGTTAACAAATTCAAAGTTTAAGTAAGCAGAACTGGCAGATTTTTATTTTTGTTCTCATACATTTTAATTGTTCTCATGTTAAAATGTTTGAGTACACTAATTCATACACTTAACTTAAAATAATCATGTAACCTCAATGTAAACATTTTTACTAGTGTATAGCTAGCTATAACAAGCTAATTCAGAAAATGCTAACTTGCTAATTAGCTAACATATTAAAGTGCCCATATTATGGATTTTTGAAAATTACCTTTCATGTAGTGTGTAACTTAGCTCTAAATGAATGAAAACATCCTGCAAAGTTTTAAATCTGAAAGTGCACCGTATATAAAGTTATTGTCTCTCAAAAGTAAGAGTCGACTCTGAGTCAATTAAATAAATCATTTGTAAAACGAATCCCAAGCCGTTTAGTTTTGACGTCAAAACGAAACATTAGCATACTGCCCGCCCACTTATTTCACGTGCAGACGCCAGGGGAAATTATTTTTTTCCAACAATACCACAACAATACAATATTTTGTTGTATTCCCGTCATTTTACTGACGACTGCTTCTCAAACCTCTGGGTGTTTTAATGCAGGTTTCACAAAACGCTTGGTCTTAAAGATGAACCAATGCCCAGTTTATTTGGACCAGCTTGCTCCTCTGAATCTCAACCTGTAAGTATGATTAATAATTGATGTTTATATTTTCTAGCGATCGTTCAAAATTTATAGTTTTGTATGGTTTGTGTAACGCACACCCTAGTCTGTATGTCTCCTACTAACCGGCTAACTCGCGTTTCTCAGATGTGGGTCCAATATTGTCTAAAAATGTGTTGATTAATGCAGCTTACTGTCTTATTACATGGAGTAATGATCAAGGATGGAGTACAACTTTTGTTTACAAAGTGTAATGCATTATCAGCTGTTCACGTTTGTGCTCGTTTAACGTGGGAGTTTACAACATAGCTTTGGGCTCGGTTCGCTTACATAACTTTAAAACAAACTTTTTTTTTTTCCCTCTGCGTTATTATTATTACAGTAGAGTGGAGCTCTCTCTGTATTGTAATAGGATGTTAAGATGCTAGTCTGCACTAACTAGTTGAAGTATTCTCTCTGTAAACAGTAAACACTCATTGTAATGTCAAACAATGATATAGCCATTTTTCTTTGTTAATAGCTGTGACTAAAAAGTCTGTACACAAAACTCAAAACAATTAAACAGTTTACTTAAAATATATCAGTTCTGTGAACTTGAAAGAAAAAGAAAGTGCTAAATACTCATTAAAGTTAATCTGACTAAACTAATTTGTTTAATTTAAGTTTCTCCTACTCAAACCAATTATTTTGAGCATTGGGGTTTACAGTGTATCCTAACTATGCACAATTAAATAAGTATATTTACATTTAGTGTAATGTACACCCGTTTGTGACTTTATCAGAACAGACCTGTGTGAGCTACACAAATAGCAAACAGACTGTAGACACTATTTCTATTATAATCTTCTCAGAATAACAGCCGAGAGGCGTCCATTTATGCCGTCAGGGAGTGAGGAGCCTTTAAAAAATAATCAGGGATTTTCCAACTGAAAGCAGTGTGCTATTTGGAAGGAGCTGCGACGAGAAGGACTGAAATGCATAAAATGTCTCAAAGAGTAATCTCTTGTCTGAGGAGAGCAGCTCTGGCATTTATAGCGGAAGTTCTCCCACTCATTTTCTCAGGGGTTGAGCGGGATGTTAGATGGGTGGTTTCAGGGAGACTGATAAAAAAAAAAATATATATATATAAAAAAAAAAGATGATCCGATTCATTTCTAACTGACTGTTACCCTTCAGGAGCCACCATTGGCAGATCATTCTTGGGCCAAAGTGAATTAAAACTAGGAAGGGATTGCCTGAGATGTTGGACTATTCAAACTTGCAGTCATTTTCTTTTCCTTTGCTATTTATTATTTATGCTACTTCAAAAATTAAAAGTCTGTCATCATTTTCTCAACCTCATTTCGCTCCAAACCTGTATGACTTCTTAGAAACACACACACACACACACACACACACACACACACACACACACACACACACACCACACACACACACATTCTCATCCATGCAATGAAAGTCAGTGGGGTCCAATGTTGTTGTTTTTTCAAATTTGCATATTTGTGGTATCTGCATTTCATTGGTGGATTATAAAGCAAGTTTGTTTTTTGTTTTTTCCTTTCTTTAAAAAAAAAAAAATCCTGTAGAATTACATTAAATAACAATATTAATTAGTGTTTTAATGTTTCCATCTATGCATTTTTGTGCACAATTTTCAATGTTCAGTTTTCAATGTATAAAACAACAGAATTGAAACAACACGATGTGAATAAAATTTACAAAATGCACCTAAAAAAAACATATAGGCTTAGTTAAGGTTATACACCTGCATGAACTACAGTAGAAATACATTTACAGTATACATTTGTACATCAAAACATCCATGTAATTTCTGCATACTGTAGATTAAATAATTAACCAAACTAATATTCTTATTTTATTTCCCATTTCTATTTTGTGCCATTGTCCCTGGACATGATGTTTTTTTGTTTCCTTGAACACATGGGATAGAAATGCTGCTTTATTGCTACAACATTTACAAGTTAGATAGCAAAGCTAGTGACTTGGGGATGGGATCTTTTGACTTGGACTTTTACCAGGAAGCAAACACATAGTAACCATCCAGAACACCCTGGCAACCACCTACATCACATTTTGTACAGGTGAGCACCTCTTGCATTCATATTTTATTTAATTTAATTTTATTTTATTTATTTATTTATTTATTTATTTATTTATTTTTGCACTGATGTAGACACCTTTAGTGAGCAATTACACCTGATTTACATGTTGACATCAAGTTAATTAGGCTAATGTGAATGTTCAGCTGTTAAAATGATGTTCAGCCCATCAAACCCACCCACACACACACTGGCATGCGTCATTAAAACGCTCCTGCGACACACGGACAGGCACACGCCTGACTGGCAGGGTATCGTCCTCCCCTGAGGAGAAAACTTTGAAGGCACGCAGGGTATTTTCCGTGAAGCATGCTGGTACGGTGTATTATTTGACACAGTCTGCTGTTTGAGTCTGTGGCATTTTACCTGCCCTGATTGATCAAATCTCTGCTGTTTAGAGACCTCAGACTTCATATTGTGTCCCTTATCTAATACCTGCCTTTTCACTTGAGACATTTGCAAAGGTCTCGAGACATGCCACACAGAACTACCCTAAATAAGCAGAAAAATGAAGGAAGACTTTATTATGATACCATCATAGAAAAATGATGGTATCATCTGCAAATATGCATTGACTCATCCATCTATCTACAAACCCGATTCCAAAAAAGTTGGGACACTGTACAAATTGTGAATAAAAACAGAATGCAATGATGTGGAAGTTTAAAATTTGAATATTTTATTCAGAATACAACATAGATGACATATCAAATGTTTACACTGAGTAAATGTATCATTTTAAGGGAAAAATAAGTTGATTTTAAATTTCATGGCATCAACACATCTCAAAAAAGGGACAAGGCCATGTTTACCACTGTGTGGCATCCCCTCTTCTTTTTATAACAGTCTGCAAACGTCTGGGGACTGAGGAGACAAGTTGCTCAAGTTTAGGAATAGGAATGTTGTCCCATTCTTATCTAATACAGGCTTCTAGTTGCTCAACTGTCTTAGGTCTTCTTTGTCGCATCTTCCTCTTTATGATGCGCCAAATGTTTTCTATGGGTGAAAGATCTGGACTGCAGGCTGGCCATTTCAGTACCCGGATCCTCCTTCTATGCAGCTATGATGTTGTAATTGATGCAGTATGTGGTCTGGCATTGTCATGTTGGAAAATGCAAGGTCTTCCCTGAAAGAGACGACATCTGGATGGGAGCATATGTTGTTCTAGAACTTGGATATACCTTTCAGCATTGATGGTGCCTTTCCAGATGCGTAAGCTGCCCATGCCACATGCACTCATGCAACCCCATACCATCAGAGATGCAGGCTTCTGAACTGAGCGCTGATAACAACCTTGTCCTTGTCCTCTTTAGTCCGGATGACATGGTGTGCCAGTTTTCCAAAAAGAACTTCAAATTTTGATTCGTCTGACCACAGAACAGTTTTCCACTTTGCCACAGTCCATTTTAAATGAGCCTTGGCCCAGAGAAAACGCCTGCGCTTCTGGATCATGTTTAGATATGGCTTCTTTTTTGACCTATAGAGTTTTAGCCGGCAACGGCGAATGGCACGGTGGATTGTGTTCACCGACAATGTATTCTGGAAGTATTCCTGAGCCCATGTTGTGATTTCCATTACAGTAGCATTCCTGTATGTGATGCAGTGCCGTCTAAGGGCCCGAAGATCACGGGCATCCAGTATGGTTTTCCGGCCTTGACCCTTACGCACAGAGATTGTACCAGATTCTCTGAATCTTTGGATGATATTATGCACTGTAGATGATGATAACTTCAAACTCTTTGCAATTTTTCTCTGAGAAACTCCTTTCTGATATTGCTCCACTATTTTTCGCCGCAGCATTGGGGGAATTGGTGATCCTCTGCCCATCTTGACTTCTGAGAGACACTGCCACTCTGAGAAGCTCTTTTTATACCCAATCATGTTGCCAATTGACCTAATAAGTTGCAAATTGATCCTTCAGCTGTTCCTTATATGTACATTTAACTTTCCCGGCCTCTTATTGCTACCTGTCCCAACTTTTTTGGAATGTGTTGCTCTCATGAAATCCAAAATGAGCCAATATTTGGCATGACATTTCAAAATGTCTCACTTTCAACATGTGATATGTTATCTATATTCTATTGTGAATAAAATATTGTATTTAATTTGTATCTATCTATCTGCAATTCATTTGAAATCATTCTTTACTTGTTTAAAGCCATTTTTAAGTAAAACTTAGGTGCTCAAACTCTATTATGGGGCCACAAAAACACTAACTTTCTTCCCCATATCTCTGCATGTCTCCGTGAAACCAAACACCTTCTGTGCCGTCTTTGACTCTCAGTGCCATTGAAATAAGGATTTCCACCCATCTGTGCAGTGGTGTGTGTCACTGGAGACAGCCAGTCCTTTCATACAGCTCCTCCGTGTAGTCGTCACATGTATGTATATAGGTGTCTAAAAAGAGTCTTTGTTCATACATGTCTAAATGTACCTGAAGGTCTCTCTGCCTGAAGGAGTTAATGCTTGTTATGAGAGCAGAGAGGTGTGAATATGTGATACGAGACATTCCCATGGTTGTTTTGCCCATACGTCTCATCTGCCTGTGGCACTGTTCATATCGTTATGAAATTATAAGGACTTCTTTATTTTTAAGCTCATTTTGAAGTAAATGTGAGTGGTGTCTGTCTGGTCAAACCACGGCACAGCCATGTTTGGGTGTTTTGTGGGCATTGCTAATATGGTGTGAGTGTTTTTTAATGTATTTAATGTAATGTATTGTGGTTGCTAGGATGATCTGAGGTTTTCTGAGTGGTTTAGCATGTTGCATGTTGTTCTAGATGGTTGCATACTGGCTGTAGGACTCCGGTAAGTCTTTTTTTTTTTTTTTTTTTTGGAAAGTACATTCTTTATACAAATTTCACCGTTTGAGATGTAATTTAAAAGTGCGAATTACACTATCATTCAAAAGCTTTTGGTCCTTTTAAAGGTGTCATCGAACGTTTTTTTTACAAGATGTAATATCTAAGGTCTAAGGTGTCCCCTGAATGTGTCTGTGAAGTTGCAGCTCAAAATACCCCATAGATTTTTTTTTAATTCATTTTTTTAACTGCCTATTTTGAGGCATAATTAGAAATGCGCCGATTCAGGCTGCGGCCCCTTTAATTGCTTGCGCTCTCCGCCCCCTCCCAAGCTCTCGACTTTTCATTGCATAAACAAACTTCACACAGCTAATATAACCCTCAAAATGGATCTTTACAAGGTGTTCGTCATGCAGCATGTCTAATCGCGTAAGTACAGTGTTTATTTGGATGTTTACATTTGATTCTGAATGAGTTTGAGACTATGCTCCGTGGCTAAAGCTAACATTACACACTGTTGGAGAGATTTATAAAGAATGAAAATGTGTTTATGCATTATACAGACTGCAAGTGTTTAATAATGAAAATAGTGACGGCTCTCTTGTCTCCGTGAATACAGTAATAAACTATGGTAACTTTAACCACATTTAACAGTACATTAGCAACATGCTAACGAAACATTTAGAAAGACAATTTACAAACATCACTAAAAATATCATGTTATCATGGATCATGTCAGTTATTATCACTCCATCTGCCATTTTTCGCTATTGTCCTTGCTTGCTTACCTAGTCTGATGATTCAGCTGTGCACAGATCCAGACGTTAATACTGGCTGCCCTTGTGTAATGCCTCAATCATGGGCTGGCATATGCAAATATTGGGGGTGTACACCCCGACTGTTACGTAACATTGTGTTATGTTGAGATTCGCCTGTTCTTTGGAGGTCTTTTAAACAAATGAGATTTATATAAGAAGCAGGAAACAATGGAGTTTGAGACTCACTGTATGTCATTTCCATGTACTGAACTCTTGTTATTCAAGTATGCCGAGGTAAATTCAATTTTCAATTCGATGGCACCTTTAACCTTAATCTAATATTAATTTATTAAGAAATTAATACTACAAGGATGAATTAAATTATTATAACATTTATAATGTTATACAAAAGATTTCTATTTTAAATAAACACTGTTCTTTTGAACTTTCTATTCATCAAAGAATCATGAAAAAATAAATATCATGGTTTCAACAACATATGAATCAGCACAACTGTTGAAAATAATAAAAAAAAAAAAGTTTCTTGAACAGCAAATCATCATATTAGATTGATTTCTGAAGGATCATGTGATTTTTTTTTTTTTTTCTTCGTCTTTTTTTTTTTTTTTGAGTCGTGTATGCTTGTACAAAACTGAAGGCTAAAATGTCAAACTTTCCCAGTATTTGCTAAGGTATTCTCAATGGTTTCAACAGCATTGCTAAGGTGTCACTATGCAGTTGCTAAGGTGTTGTGAGTGGTTCCTAGGCCATTGCTTACTGCTCTGAGTAAAAAGATACAGCTCTAAGAAACCTGTGTCCCCTGAGTCCTCCCTTCAATGCAAGTCTATATTTGTTCACCTGTTTTATCGCCCACCAGGTGAAAATCAAGCCTGATTGCTTTGGAAAAATAATAGCACCTCTTCTCAGTAAACTGCAGGATTGAAAGGATCACATGTGGCAAATTTCGCAGGAATAGTTGCGTGTTGAAGGCTAGAGTTGTTAAAGGGATAGTTCACCCAAAAATGAAAAATCTGCCATTTTTTTCCCGCTCAAGTTGTTCCAAACCTATATGAATTTCTTTCTTCTGCTGAACACAAAAGAAGATATTTTGAAGAACGTCAGTAACCGAACAGTTGATGGGCTCCATAGTATGTTTTTTTCTTTTCTTTTTCCCTACTCTGGAAATTACATTTTTCCTACTCTGTCAGTGTGGCCCATCAACATATTCTTCAAAATATCTTCATTTGTGTTCAGCAGATGAAATGCAATCATACAGATTTGGAACAACTGAGAGAATGATGACATTATTTTCATTTTTGGGTGAACTATACCTTTAAGAACAAGCAATAATGCTTTGTTTTGGCTTTCGCACCAATGCTTTAAAGTGCTAAATTAAACATTGTTTTAAGTGCCACCTTAATTCGTCGTCATCTGACAAATTCTCCCGGTTGATTATTTTCTGGAGCAGTGGACGCAGGTATTTCGACCACTTTTAGAGCGATTAATCCCACAATGCTAATTCTGTTGAAGTAGTGTGCATGCCATTTTCTCTAAGACGGTGGATTAAGCACTTTAGCATCCGAGGGGAGCCGCGTCGGGGAGCGAGGCGAAGCAGATGCTTTTGTAAACAATATTACCCTCTTCTCCCTCCAAAGTGGAAATCAACAGTGTGAGGATGTCACCGGTTTGGAGATAAGCCATGAAAAATGGAGGGCTCTGTTATAGTGGTGCTCTGGCAGGCAGGCCATAATGCCATATTTCCTCTCCACTGGTGCTCGACTTATCCAGTCCTTTTGGTGACAGATGTTCCGTGTCAGTTGGGAGAAAGACAGGAAGACGCGTCAGCCTGGTGTAAAATTGGGCCACTGTGTGTGCGCGAGTGCCCATAAGACTTTGATAACATGCTGAGTGGTGCACAGCATACTAGAGAGTTGTTTTTATGTCTCGAAGTGGATGGAATCTTCTTTGAGGACGGACTTTCGGAGATATTCTGCTTGCGTCTTTTGTATGCTTGAATTCCACGCTCGTTGAATGGGCAGCCTCGAGATCCTATTCGACACTTTGAAGAAAGCGGCCAGTGAATTAACAGACCTTGAATTTCATATCTGTGCCTTTTATATTCCATATTCCTTTGAGCTAGTACTCGAGTGATAAAAACACGCAGTGACAGTTTTGCACAATTGTGAGATCGTGGCTGTAGGAAGTGAATTATGCTTGTTTTTGTCCAGAAATTGTACACTTTTTTTTCATGCAAAACTTGTTTTCATGCTACACTGTCAAGTGTTGCACATTGGTGAATGAAGTTGTACGTCTTCAGCACTATCACAAAAGTTTGAGTTGCATTTATTAACGTGGCATGTGTTTCATGTAGTGATTTGGATAGGATTGGGATCCCTGTTGTCTGTATGTGGGGAGTTGTGGAAGGTCATGTGCTCTGGATTTATTAAGTCAGATGGGATGTCAGCAGTACTTGAATCACCAACTGTTATTTCATCCATGGCAAAAGTTGGCAAAAGGTCTAAGAAGTGTGACAACACATTTAGCTTTAGTTACAGTGTTTGCCAAGGGTCAAAAGAAATTTGACATGTTCACAGTATTGCAATTAGCAACCAAAGCTCTTTGAGAAAAATGTGCCTGTGGTGAAATTTCTGCAAAAAAAAAAAAAAAAGATATAACTGCTTACTGCATTTTGCAGAATTTTTAAAGTGAAATGTCTGGTAAGTTGCACTAAAAGTGTGATGAATGGCATTTTATGAAGTTGGTTGTTGTACATGTTGTGGCAGTTTGTCACCCAAAAATGAATATTAATCCCATAATTTGCTCACCTTCAAGCCATCCTAGGTGTATATGACTTTTTTTTCTTTCACATAAATTTATCCACTAACCATTCAGAAACATCCAGATGCACTCTAAAAGTTGAAACTCCTTCCTGAGTCTCGCCATCAGTGTCCGACTCCGGTTTGAATAATTTAAGGCTGAACACCATTACTGACTGACATTTCGGCTGCGTGAGATTCTCCAGCTTTGTTGATGTTGAGCGACCGAAGCGGGGAGCTGTTAAAGCTCCACCCTCTTCTGGAAAGAGAAAAAATGAAATATTGCATTTGTTGAAACAACCATGCAATTTTAACTTGATTATACAAATCTTTAAGCTCTTTTATCGAGGTTTGTGACTCGTGTTTTACGTGCTTCATATCCAAGCGCTTCTGCATCGCAAGCGCAATGCTGTACCAGGTGAGCTACCACGCAAGTTTACTACAGAAAAATCATACATATTGAGCTTATTATGTGATGCATATTAGTTTACAAATCATGATTGTAAGAGTTTTTTGAGGTCATAAAATAGTACTGTGTAAGAAAGCTCGAGAAAATGAGTAATGGATATTCTGCTTCTGTAATCATAATTTGTGTGAAAAGGAAAAGTTTATGTGGAAATCAGCTTGGCAAAGCAAGAAAAGTTGACTGTGATAGATGGAAACTGTTAAGAGTTGTACTGTGTGTATATATAGGTATGTTTTTGCAAAACATGTAGGTAGAGGCAGGTTTTCCAATGAGCCAATGTTGGCAATTAGAGACATGATTCAATTTCTCAGTTGTCTGAAAAATACTAGGTAGTTTACTCTGATAAATGTCTTTTTCCTGGCAATTTGAGCTCTCTTATGGAAGTACATAGACATATAAAATACTAAATTTTCAATGAAACCTGTGCTAACTTTTCTCCAGGTGACCTTTGGTTATCTGTTGTGAGGATTACAATTTAATTGACAACTGCCCACAAAGGTCTTTTCCAAAGTTCATTCAAATTATAATGCAGATCCATCATACTAATGTTTTGCATAATTTACCGATATCACACTGTTAAAGGAGAGAGAAACTAATTAGCATCTTACTAGCGCCATCTTTTCATGCTGCTTTTCAAGTATATTAAGGAAATTAATACTGGCACTAAAATAATTCTAGTTAATAACAGCACATAACCTGCAGTGCAAAAAATGACCTCAAATTCAGTAATGTAAGTTCCCTGAATGCAAATTTTCCATAAGCCTGCTTCAATTTGTGCTATTATCCATTCAGGATAGTTCTCTGGACATTATTGTGCTGAATAATGTTCAATAGGATTTTTTTGCAGCCTACGTATAATGCCAAATACAACATTCACTGTGACAGATGCTTCTGTTGTGCTTAGAGAAGCCGTTTTGTTACAAAACCTGTTACAATGTGTCATATTTCATAAGCATCAAATGCAACAAGAACTGAATTTGCATAGAGCTTTTTGTTTTAATACCATTTGATAAATGAGTACATAAGCAGGCATCCATGTGTCCGGTAATATAAATATATTCATGAATAATAAAATACATACAGTACTGTGCCAAGTCTTAGGCCACCAGCTTTGTTGTTTTGGCAATGTTTTAATGACCATCCATTTTTATTTTTCAGACTCTTTATCACAATACATGCTAAAACAACATCTAGTCTTTTTTGCACAGTACTAAATATATATTGGAAAAAGCTGCATTTATTTAATAAAAAAAAAGTCATAAACTGTAATGAATATATTTGAATATATAATTTATTCCTGTGATCAAAGCTGAATTTTACTTTAGAATCATTCTAAAATTCTAATATTTAATATTGAATAATAATATCTAATATTTGCTGCTCAAGAAACATTAATATCAATGTTGAAAACAGCTGCTTACGATTTTTGTGTAAACTGTGATTCATGTTTTTTTTTTTTTTTTTTTTTTTTTGTTTGTTTGTTTGTTTTGTTTTCCTCCAGGATTCTTTTATCAATAGAAAGTTCAACATAATTTATCCACTCTATATATATATATATATTATTATTTTATTTTATTTTTTTTTTTTTTTGGTAAAATTATAAATGACACCAAATGTATCATTTACTGAAAATGCATTGCCCAGAATGCATTGCAACACTTCCATATGACAGGAAAACATTTGAATATTAATATATTTATAGTTTATTCAGTACCAAAATGTAAAAACAGGCTCATCTAAATGATTTAATTATTATTATTGTTTTTTTTTTTTTTTTTTTTTGTTATGATTTATCTTTGTATTTGTGTGTGCTATATGTTTTTATGCTTATTGGAGTATGACATTGTTAACTTAGCAGCATACTAATGACAAATTTTACACGAACCATATGTAGATTGAGTTTGAGTCTTTTCAAATCATTCATTTGTGAGGTCTAATTTCACTGAACCTTAGAAAGTAGAGATGAAACAGTTTTTGGAACAGAGCCTATATCATACTGATGTAGATTAATTTTTTCTAGGTTTTTTTTTTTTTTTTTTTTTTTTTTTGTTTACCAAACTTGAAAGGTAGCTTGGTTTGCACTCCCAGACTTTCAAAGACACTTTCCCTTCCACAACTCTAGGCGAGGATGTGCTAAGCAAAACTGAGTCACCATATCCCGAATTCCCTGGCTTGTTACCTCCAAAACGGAAGAGCCACAAAGACAGTACAGGGACTGCCATGCATTTTTAATGCCTCTATGTTTCTTTTCAGTGTAGCACTGCCACATGCATATTTCAAGGGAATAACCAGTGAATTTGTTATGTATAGTGCCACTGAAGGTGCTGGTCAGAGACTTTTTTTTTCTTTCTTTTTTTTCAAAGTAAAAAACATTTTGCCTCGAAATATCTGCACACTTGCTGTGGCAAAGACCATCTTAATTACAGAGGTGGCAAAGAGCGGCTGCCTTGCATAACCAGCTATTTCTTTATAGCAGTTAACACAAACACACACGCATGCTGTGCGCGGTGTGGCGTGTCTGTGTCTTTAATGGTAATTATACATTAAAAGTGACAGAAGCACTCCACGCTGTGCAAAGTAACTCCCTACAGTGTTGTTATGATTGAATTCTCACCTTCCGTCTGCCTTGAAATGGTTTGCGTCATTAAACGCATGTGGATACAGGATTCTTGACATCGCTTTTAGACAAGTTCATTTACCGCTCTGGCTCATTCTACCATAATAAATCAAAACTATTGAATTCATAGCTATTTGGAGGGGGGAAATCCATATATTAAAAGACCAGAAAAACACCGGGGACCAGCAGTATGATTTATAGAGACAAACTGTGTTGTTTTTCATTATTGGTAAAATGAAAATTCTGCTGCATGCATCTCAATCAGGAACACAGTGTCAGTCTTGACAAACTTGTTGAATGCATTTTTTTTTATTTTTTTTCATTAAGGACTAACAAACTTCTGCTCTCACCTCATGTGCTCTAAGAAGTTAAAAGAACATATTTTATAGACAGATAGATAGATAGATAGATAGATAGACATAGATAGATAGATAGACAGTAGGGATGTTTTTTATCACGGTTTTAGGATCACGGTCACAAAAGTAAAGAAAATAAGAACAAATAATCAGACTACAAGCAATAGCACAAATACATTAAAGCAAAAATACAAATACAAAAAACAGTGCTTTTCAGGTTTTTCAGGTATTTTTTTCATTGCATATAATCTTCTCTGTAGAAATTTAAATAATGATTATTAAAGTTACAAAAGCTATTCAGTCAAAAGCAGTGAGTGATTTCCTTGTCTTTTGTTGTCTTATTAAAGGTGCCCTAGATTCAAAAATTGAATTTACCTCGGCATAGTTGAATAACAAGACTTCAGTACATGAAAATGACATACAGTGAGTCTCAAACTCCATTGTTTCCTCCTTCTTATATAAATCTCATTTGTTTAAACGACCTCTGAGGAACAGGCGAATCTCAACATAACACGACTGTTACGTAACAGTCGGGATCATTAATATGTACGACCCCAATATTTGCATATGCCAGCCCATGTTCAAGGCATTAGACAAGGGCAGCCAGTATTAACGTCTGGATCTGTGCACAGCTGAATCATCAGACTAGGTAAGCAAGCAAGGACAATAATGAAAAATGGCAGATGGAGCAATAATAACTGACATGATCCATGATATCATGATATTTTTAGTGATATTTGTAAATTGTCTTTCTAAATGTTTCATTAGCATGTTGCTAATGTACTGTTAATGTGGTTAAAGTTACCATCGTTTCTTACTGTATTCATGGAGACAAGAGAGCCGTCGCTATTTTCATTTTTAAACACTTGCAGTCTGTATAATTCATAAACACAACTTCATTCTTTGTAAATCTCTCCAACAGTGTATAATGTTAGCTTTAGCCACGGAGCACTATCAAACTCATTCAGAATCAAATGTAAACATCCAAATAAACACTGTACTTACGCGATTAGACATGTTGCATGACAAGCACTTTGTAAAGATCCATTTTGAGGGTTATATTAGCTGTGTCAACTTTTGTTTATGGTGTTTAAGGCAAGCGCAAGCTCTTGGGGCGTGGAGCACGAGATTTAAAGGGGCCGCGTAACCTGAATTGGCGCATTTATAATGATAGGCAGTTAAAAAAATTAAAAAAAAAAAAACAACAACAAAAAAAAAAAACTATGGGGTATTTTTAGCTGAAACTTCACAGACACATTCAGGGGACACTTAAGACTTATATTACATCTTTTGAAAACATGTTCTTCGGCACCTTTAACATTAAATAATAACAAATCTTGGAGTTCCTTTTGCACATGTGAGTTCCTTAATCACTTCATTCTCCTGCCCTCCCCGAACGAACACACAGTGAGCTGCGTGGTGTTGCTGCTGGCGCATCATTCACTTCACAAATGCTGTTTTATTAAGACAGAGGCTGCAAGAAAGTTCACGCCCCTGGGTGAAGCTGCTCCGGTCTGTCGACTCTGGCGTGTGTTTTCAGTCTAGCGGGATGTCCGGTGCTGTCTGTTCAAATCACATTTAGTCAATGATACGTGCTTTAACATCTATCACGATTGACTTTTTCTTGCTTTGCCAAGCTGATTTCCACACAAACTGAGTTTCATATGCTGCAAGGTTTGTGTGGATCCTCTGTTATTTTTTTTTAAGATGTTGCAGGATACTGTAGATCTATCGCATTGTAACCAAGGGTGCTAATTCTCTGTTCGTATAGGAGCTGTGGGCTGGTCTTAATGAAAAATAATTTAGAGCCATCATTCAGACTGTGTGAAAATAACTGCCTTCAAACTATTCTTTATTGGTGGCAATTGTCCTGCAATCCAGCAAGGTCAAGTATTCGCCTGTGGCAAGAAAATGTAGCTGTTCAATTGAAGCAGTCACTTTTTCCCAGGTCAGGTTCCTGCCAGTTACCTTTTAACGCACAAAATCTAATTATTGCCAAGTGATACTTCATTTATCATATTCAAGTTCTGCTGTCTGAGAATGTTGCTTTTTTAAATGTTATCCATCTTTATCTTGACCCTTGATTAGGAACCGGCAAACTGAGCGATTTTGCAAGAGTCATTGATTTGCACGGAGTGGATGATAATGATGCATTGTTTAGAGATTGAAAAGATTTCCGATGCACGCTTGCAAGAAGTCGCATTTCCCAAGAGCTTTCCTTCCACTGCGTTTAAATCTTCATTATTTTTGTTTTGCTTGTAAATTTGCCGCTGAACTGCATAAGCCACATCAAAAATAGTTTTTCAGCCCCTACAAATATTCTGCGGCGGGTACAGTTATGGTATCAGCTGGCAATAATTATAGCACTTCAAGCACAATATGATATTATTATTATATACAATATGTAGATTTATATCATTGTATATAAACATTTTATGAAAGTAAATATGGTGTGTGTTTGTGTGTGTGTGTTTTTGAACTTTTGAGGAAAATATTCCAGGATTATTCTCCATATAGTGGACTTCACCGGGTGGAAGGTCCAAATTACAGTTTCAGTGCAGCTTCAAAGGGCTCTACATGATCCCAGATGAGGAATAAAGTTCTTATTTATTGAAACGATCAGTCATTTTCTAAAAAAAAAATCAAAATGTATATACTTTTTAACCACAAATGCTTGTCTTGCACTAGTTCTGCTATGCGCCACACATGCAACAATTAAGCCAAATGCCCTTTACCAAAAAAAAAAAAAAAAAAAAAAAAAGGTAAAACGACGATACTGGATGATTTTGTTTTGTTGAAAGTTGGGGGAGAAAATTAGATGAAGTTTTTCCCCCACCGCCACACATGACCTTTCAACGTAAAGCATGGCGCATCGCAGAGCAGTGCAAGACAACCATTTGTGGTTAAAAAGTATATATATATATATATTTTTTTTTTATTCATTTATTTATTTATTTATTTTTTTTTTTTAGAAAATGGCGATCGTTTCACTAGATAAGACCCTTATTCCTCATCTGGGATCGGGCAATGTTATGCTAGGAATCCTTGGGTCCTGCCATCCATGTGGATGTCACTTTGACACGCATTGTTGCAGACCATGTACACCCTTTCATGGAAACAGTATTCCCTGGTGTCTGTGGCCTCTTTCAGCAGGATAATGCTCCTGCCACAAAGCAAAAATGGTTCAGGAATGGTTTGAGGAGCACAACGATGAGTTTGAGGTGTTGACTTGGCCTCCAAATTCCCCAGATCTCAATCCAGTCGAGCATCTGTGGGATGTGCTGAACAAACCAAGTCCGATCCATGGAGGCTCCACCTTGCAACTTACATGACTTAAAGGATCTGCTGCTAACATCTTGGTGCAGATACCACAGCACACCTTCACGGGTCTAGAGGAGTCCATGCCTTGATGGATCAGTGCTGTTTTGGAAGCAAAAGTGGGACCAACACAATATTAGGAAGGTGGTCATAATGTTATGCCTGATCAGTGTAGTTTGCAAATAATAGTACATGGTACTTGGTAATTCCAAGGTACTTCAAATAAATACTATAGTACCATCAAACTAGTGTCCAAAATGCATATTACTATGGTACTTTTTTGCAAAAGTGGTCAGAATCTTAGGCTGGCAAGGTCAGTGGATGATTAGCATCAGGGCTGATACCAGGATTGTGTTTTTTTTTTTTTTTTTTTTCTTCTTATTCTTCTTCAGCTGACAGCATAGTGAAGATTAATGAGAAGTGTAGATAAACAACTACAAAAAAAAAGGTTTCTCTGACATCAGACTCGAAACCAATTGGAAGTACTGTGTGTACAGTAAACCTAACACTGATATAGCTGGACAACAACCTTGCAAGCATCATTCCTTTCAGTGTGCGATGACATCTTGAAGTCAAATAATTGCCTTTTACTGTTCCACACAGTTCAGCCAAAGTGTACCCGTCTTTGTTCACTGTGCGTTGGTGGTCTAACATTTAACCCATGTTCAGCCAACTTTCATTTCCCACAAGGGGCCATTTTATTCAGGGGCATTAAAAAATCATGCTAGTGCTTTTCACGGGAGATGTCCTTTGTTAAACGAAGCACAACTAAAACTGAGAGGGGGGAATTCACGTATGCACTATCTGAGTTGTTTTAATAGTTGGTTCACTAAAGATGGAGAAATCAAATGGAGAAAGTCCGTTTGACTAAATTGCATGTATGAATATTTGAGGTTGTAATGCTCTTCTCTCATTTGACGAATAACTGCTTGGAAATGCATACCATATATATATATTATATATATATATATAATATATATATATATATATATTATATATATATATATATATATTAAATATTATATATATATATATATATATATATATATATATATATATATATAGTGGGTGTGTGTGTGTGTTGTGCACACAAAAAAAGGGTTATAGTATATTTTTTTTAAAGTACTGAGTAGTAAGGTTGAGGTTAGGATTAGGGTTTGGTTTATAGTTAGTTGCATTAATTATGCATCATTTACTGTTATTACTACAATAAGTACATGTTCTTGTTTAGAAAACCATTTTATTCAGAAATGCTACAAAAGTAAGTACCTGGTTGCCTTAAAAATTGGTTCATTGAAATTAAAATTGTGAGTTAATACAATGAAGGCAATTGGTTTAATCAACAGAAACTCAAAATATTATGTTACCTGAACTACATTAATTATCTTAGTTGATCTGACAAAAAAAAAAAAAAAAAAATGTTGTGATAAATCATGAAAATATTTTTTTTTTCAGTGTACTAAATTCACAAACAATTACAAACAAATGGCAAGAAATTTGAAATGGAAAGACAGAAATAGTATTTTCTTGTCAAATATACTCAAATAGACTCAAAGTTTTATTTACAACTTCAAAAAAAAAAAAAAAAACTATATATATATTATATATATATATATATATATATATATGTGTGCAACATTATTTGCACCAGTTTTAAGGCATGCAGTTTTCTCTTAAATCAGTGACAATGAGTTAATTTAAATACACATGTTATGTTTCATTGCATTTAGTGCCTGGTTCGACTGCATTGCAGTTGGTTAGTGAACTGGTTTCAGGTTTTTGCATTGAAATATCACCAAAGTAGCTTGACTTTAGCGAATTCCCCCTTGAATCCTGCTTTTCAGCCTATATCTGTAGCAGAAGTCAGCTCTCAGCTGTAGTTCATAGGGTTGGGTGGTCAAAGGCACTCAATCTCCCTACTACACGCAATTAGCTTTGTGGTTGAATCGCCTGGGGCTTTACCCAGGTCAAGCTGAGCTTCCCAATACGACTAAATGAAAGCTCACATCCAGAGGCCAACCTTCTGCAGGAATCGAGCCTGCTTTGTGATTACCACAAGACTGAATCATTTATTTTGTGTATCTTTGATGAGATGTTTGCCCTCCAAAATCGATTCCCCAGGTCAGGTTTTTGGTTTTAAATTTAGCCCGAGGAATGTTTCTTTCCTTCAGACTCTTCTTTAAACAGAATGAGACCACAGTGAGTATCATGGGATACTGCATTATGATCACATCATTCTTGGGCACAGAAGCATCACATGCTTCTTGTATTTGTCAAGGACACTCTAAAGTTGTGGATCTCAACCGCCCTCTCCTGCATAGGGGTCACAGACATTGTTTGAGGCAAATAATAAAGTGCAGCTAATATAACTGTGTGTAGTTAAAGGGATAGTTCTCCCAAAAATAAAACTTATCCCATGATTTACTCACCCTCAAGCCATCTTATATGTGTATATGACTATCTTCTTTCAGACGAACACAGTCTGAGTTATATTATAAAATATCCTGGCCTTTACAAGCTTTATAATAGTAATGAATGGCTCTCAAGATTTTGAAAGTGCATCCATGCTCCAAGGGTGTTAATAAAGGCCTTCTGAAGTGAAATGATCGTTTTTTTTTTTTTTTTTTAAGAAAAATATCCATATTTAAATAAAAATATATTTTATTTCTAAAATAACTAGTTTCCAGCAGACGGCCTACGCAAATTGACTTATGCCAAAAGAGTAATCTCTGACCCGACGCATGACGCACTGACGAACGCAGAAGTGTGGAGGATAGAGCAAAAGAAAACACCGGTCACGAATTAGAAGTCTAAAATGAGAATTTTTAAAGAGAAATATCAGAGGATTTCAGTTTAAGAGAGGAAGAGCTTTAGTTGCCCAGTGCTATTTGTTTGAACCGTGAGAGGTGTCTATTCTCTCCTAAGTTTACGCTACTCCTACATCCTACGTCACATCGCTTCAGATGTTACTCTACTCTTTTGGCGCAAGTCGACTTGCGTAGGCTGTCTGCCGGAAGCTAGTTTTTTTAGTTTATTAAGTTTTAAATATGGATATTTTTCTTACAAAAACCCATTCCTTCACTTCAGAAGGTGTTTATTAACCCCCTGGAGCTGTATGGATTACTTTTATGATGGATGGATGCACTTTTTTGGACTTCAAAATCAGGATCACCATTCACTACCATTAAAATCTTGGAAGAGACAGAACATTTTTTAACTCTGATTGTGTTCGTCTGAAAGAAGATAGTTATATACACCTAGGATGGCTTGAGGGTGAGTAAATTATGGGATAATTTTCATTTTTGGGTGAACTATTCCTTTAAGTTTGCTTATCACTCGCTAAAAGGAAAGACAAAACACTTTCCATGTCTTTGTTGTTAATGTCACAGGCCGGACAACCAATCGAATCAGATTTTGCTGCAAATTCATCAAGCACTTGGTGGAAGCTTAGATTAGTAAGATAGGCTGCACGATATGGAGGAAAAATGAGATATGTGATAAACTTGTGGCAATATGTGATGCGATAAACCTAAGATTAATGCTCCCAATCAATTGGAGTTATTTTCAAGTAGAGATAAAGCCATAAAATAAGGTTAGTGCAGAGCACAATTTGTTTTGTGTGGTGAGTTATTGGTTGCCGAGAGCATGAAACAAAAGACGTTTAGAAGACAAAGTTGTCAGTTTTTCTATACATAATAATAATTCTTAATAATTTTGCATATTTTTGGCTATGTGCAGTTCATTTGATTTTAAGGACATTTTTTGTCTACTTATGTGATTAAACAACATTTATTTATTTGGTTGTTTGTTTTTTACCATAAATATAACCCTTAATGCTGATATGACAATACAAAATAAATAACTTTTATTTATGCTGATGTAGTAATAAAAATATATTAACTAACTACTTTAAAGAGCTTTTATTAATTAAGTAATTAACTAATTTATTTATTTATTTATTTATTTCCATGAATTAATCTATTTATGCTGATATGGCAATAAAAATGTATTAACTAACTTTTCTAAAGCACTTTTTTAATTTGTTTGTTTGTTTAATACTAAGCCCATAATGCTGATATGATGATACAAAATAAATAACTTTATTTATTTATTTATGCTGATGTAGTATTAAAATACATTAACTACATACTCTAAAGAGCTTTTATTAATTAACTAATTGATTTATTGATTGATTTATTTATTTCCATGATTTTATCTATTATGCTGAAATGACAATAAAAATACATTAACTAGCTTTTCTAAAGCACTTTTTAAGTTGTTTGTTTATGTTTGGTTTTGTTTAATGCTGATATGACAATACAAAATAAATAACTTCATTCATTTATGCTAATGTAGCAATACAAATATATTAACTACTCTAAAGAGCTTTTATTAATTAACTAATTTATTTATTTATTTCCATGAATTTATCTATTTATGCTGATATGTCAATAAAAATGTATTAACTAACTTTTATAAAGCACTTTTTAATTTGTTTATTTAATACTATGATAGCCCTTAATGCTGATATGGCAATACAAAGTATGCTTTATTTATTTATTTATTTATTGCCATAAATGCAGCCTTTGATGCTGATATGGCAATAAAACCAATGAAAATGAATTCAAATGAATAAATAAATAATATACTCTAAAAGAGCTGTGTTCAGTTGAGTTGTGTATTTTGAGATGCTTCACAAGTATATATATACAGTTCCCTAAAACTATAAGTCCACAGTTTAACATAGTACTCTGTAACTCTGCTTCAACGACAGTGTGTTTGAAAGCGACAATGTCGTTTGCATGTTTAACTATGGAATATAAAAGCATTAGTGACCTTTGCAAGGGAGGTCATTGCCTCTCATTATATCATTAATAAACAACACACATAAGTAATATAATGAGCTCTGGCAAAAGACCATAATCACATCACTGCACATTTATGTCTGTAAATAATGTAAGTACCCACAATCCCCTGAACAAACTACCCGTGACTTCGACCAAACATCATGCTTTTCTCTGCACCGCTCTGGTCTCTGCTATGAATTGTTAGCTTGCCTCGGGAAAGTCGCCAAATCTCATCATATGGAATAAGTTGCAAGCGCCACATCAAAACGACCACCACATACCGTTCTTAATGAGAAAGGACTAAATGGAGCAGTCACATGACCTCCGTTGGTTTGTTGATCCAATACCACTACCGCTCACATGAGAATGTGCATCAAATATTGATGTTAAAGGAATAGTTCACTTAAAAATGAAACTTCTGTCATCATTTACTCACTTTCTATCCATATCCATAAGACTCTTTTTACTCTGTGGGGCACAAAAGGAGAAATTTTGAACAGCAGAGCTGGTCGCTTTTCATGTTGTTAGTTTCCATGGGGACTGAGGCTTTCAAGCTTTCAAAGCACCAAAGAAATTATAATAAATAGTTCATATGGTTTTTGCCCTACATTTTAGTGTTCTGAATTGCTTTGTGTGAGGAACAGACTGACATTTACTAAGTTATTCACCGATTATCTTCACGTCCAATGAACTGTTAATGACTGGGTAATTGAGTTGACGAGTTATACTTGATTCATACCAGATTCATAATACTGTCAATCATACCAGTTTTGTGAACTGAATCAAATGATTCATTGTGAAATCAGATGTTGCTACCTCTCTCATGAATAGGCTACACCAACTATTTTTGGTGAATAACAACTGATTTTTTTTTTTTTTTTGTCACAAAAAGCTATTGTATGATTTCAGAACATGCATATATGTTGCTTTTGTGTCCTTTTTTAAAAAAAAAAAAAAAACTTGTAAGCCTCAGTTTTCACCAACTAGCACAAATAATACTGACAGTAAAGAATGACAATTTTCATATTTGAGTGAATTCATGTTTTAAAGTCTTTACAGCATTTATTGTGTCCTTTCAAACCTGAAAAAAATAAATAAATAAATAACAGCATGTCTCTGAAACCAATTTCAGGTACCATTACACTAATTATCTCAGGTAATTAACCTGAATTATCTCTGAAAATGAATGTCAAGTGAAAATACGCCACATTATGGCCATATTGCAGTGATTACACAGAGTCCTGTGAAGTGAAAGCAAGTCAATGAAATTATTTTGGGAATGTTTATAGTAAATGTGGCATCCAGCTGGCAGTGAATAACTACACATTTGAGACTTTTCAGCAGAACAGATGCTACAGTCAGAAAGACAAGATACTCACAGGTTGATTTACTTGCAGTGCATTGTCTGTGCCAAGCAGCATGGGGCATTCAAGCTGTTGTGTCAGTTAGTTGTAGTCATATTTAAAATAAAACCTGTTTTGTTTAAAGTGTTGGTGCTTGACAAAAGCACAACGAGCGATAAATTCTCATGAACCATGCCATATCCATATTTATGATTTGCTATGTATATGTTTTGGTAGATATATGCTGGGTATAAAAATCAAAAATCAGACACATGATTACTAGAGGCAAGTATTTGTCACATTTGAGGTGTGACAAATACAATTAAATGTATTACATTTCTATGGTTAAAGTCATTTTTGGTAGATGTTATGCAAACATGTTTCTCTGTGCCTCTGTTGTCGCCTCTGCTGCAAAATGCTTCACATTTCCTCGTAAAATAACTGAGTCGAAATACCACATCAAGTCATCCACCTCATTCCCTTCTTTATGAGAAGATGTCTAAATTGAGCAAGATCACATAATTTGGAATTATTTGTAAACAGTCTATGAGCAACATTTGCATATTGGTAGTTTGGTATGAATGCTGTGCTGCTGAGCTCTGGTTGCTGAGATAATGTCTAAGATGCAAATAAAATACTGAATTTTAAAACGCCAGCTGGCACATGCTCAGGCCTTATATTGCATGTGTAGGTATGCGTGCACATATTTTGTGTTTGGTTGCAAAACATAAATTGCACACGTACAGCATTATTTAATGGTGTTGCTAAGGCAAGCATCACTTATTGCTCACATTTGCGGTTGTTTTTTTTTTTTTTTTTACACACCCCACACTGGCCATGAATTATACCTCAAATTGTGTGGCCTTTTATATTCTTTTATATGTGTTCAGAGTTATGGTCAGTGTTGGGAAAGGTACTTTTAAAAGTAATGCATTATAATCTTGAGTTACTCCCTAAAGAGTATCTAATTGTGTTTTTTAGTTACTTTTTTCTGGAAAGTAGGCCTAATGTTACATTACTTTTGCGTTACCTTTTCTCATGTGGACTGGGCTTGCTTGTTGGTTTTTTAACTCTTTCCATGCCAGCGTTTCTGACAAAAAAATTGCCAGCCAGTGTCAGGATTTATTTATTTATTTATTTATTTATTTCACAAAAAAAGTTTAATTGCCCCCACAATATGTTGTTGCATGAATGTCTGAACATGTAATATATCAAAAGAAAGAACAGAGACTCTTTTAAACAAAAGGCTTTTAAACACCAACAAAATGTTTTAATATAGCTTCATGCTAGAATAAACATTATTTGGCATGAAAAAAAGCTGAGAAAATTGCGCTTTTGTCAAAGACTACGTCCAGATCGGATTCAGAATGATGAACAAAACATAGATGGAGTAAATTGCTTCCATCAACACCCCCAAAGCTTACACCTCGTCCTGGGTCGACATTTAATGTAATCTGTGTTTTGTATTCTTTCAGAAGATGTGTAATAGCGCCCCCTACCATATAACGGAAAATTCTGTCAATGGCGGGAAGCTTTGTTTCATAAATGATGAAAAATTCCATCAATGGCAGGGAAAGGGTTAATAAAAAAGTTATATTTTTGGCAAATGTAAAGGCCCTTTCAAACCAAAAATGAAATAAGGATTTGCTTTATTATCTAATTTTATTACTCACAATTTCTCTCAACATGGGGACAGGAGAGGTGTCAGTCAGTACATGGGAAAATTTGTGTTATTTGAAAAAGTAACTCAGATATTTTGTTGTAAATTTAAAAGTAATGCATTACTTTACACTGTAAGCCCGAATAAGTTATCAAAACGGTAATCAGTAATCAGAGGGACGGGATCAGGAAAGGTCTGCGAGGTAGGACTCAAACTCGGGTTGCCCTAAGCTCAATGGTGCTATATGTCGGCGTGCTGCCCATGAGGCTATCAGAGCCGACATCTTAAAGGGGTCATGAACTGAGAAATCAACTTTTCCTTGAGCTTTTGATATATAAGAGGTCATCGTATGCTATAAGAATATTCTGTAAGTTTCAGAGCTGATAACTTCCTTGTTAGTCCAATAAAAGCTTTTATTGACACCAGACCCATCGAACGACTGATCATGGAATGTGCCTATAGATAGGTGAAACGCCACCTCTGCAGAAGAAACCAACGCCTACTTCATCATTGCAACGTTAGCCCCACCCACTGGCATGTTAGTGAGATTAGGGAAGAGAGAAGAGCAATACAGGACAAAATTAACATAATGCTAGAAATATGGTTATTTATTTTCAGCAATGTGAATGTTTCAGCTTTATTTATTTGTATTCACGATTTCACTGTTGATTCTTTAGTAAATCAATCGCATTTCAGCGCAGGCTTTGCAAACAGACTTTTACGATATGGACTCGACAGTCATGCAACAACATGTAAGTAACTGTGTTCATTCTAATGCCTGATCTGATATGTAATGATTCATGTACAGTCAGATGTTCTTTGTCTCTGTGTCAGTAAATCAAACTTCACATTGTTTCTCTTAGTAAGATAAAATGTAGGCCTATCTGTTATTTAAATGGTGATTAAATTATATCTAGAAAGCGATCAAAGAATGCTCCCTTTACAATCGCTGGAGCTGTCAATCAAACAGCGCAAGTTTATCAGTGACTGAGTTCTGGACTCGCAATCACTGTTAGCAGTTTAATTGATGGTAGAAGCAATGAGCTCCTGGAAATAATGAATTACATATTAAAGGTGCCCTAGATTCAAAAACTGAATTTACCTCGGCATAGTTAAATAACAAGAGTTCAGTACATGGAAATGACATACAGTGAGTCTCAAACTCCATTGTTTCCTCTTTCTTATATAAATCTCATTTGTTTAAAAGACCCAAAGAACAGGCGAATCTCAACATAACACCGACTGTTACGTAACAGTCGGGGTGTACGCCCCCAATATTTGCATATGCCAGCCCATGTTAGGGCAGCTAGTAACGTCTGGATGTGCACAGCTGAAACAACAGACTAGGTAAGCAAGCAAGGACAATAGTGAAAAATGGCAGATGGAGCAATAATAACTGACATGATCCATGATATCATGATATTTTTAGTGATATTTGTAAATTGTCTTTCTAAATGTTTCGTTAGCATGTTGCTAATGTACTGTTAAATGTGGTTAAAGTTACCATCGTTTCTTACTGTATTCACGGAGACAAGACTGTCGTTATTTTCATTTTTTAAACACTTGCAGTCTGTATAATTCATAAACACATCTTCATTCTTTATAAATCTCTCCAACAGTGTGTAATGTTAGCTTTAGCCAGAGCACTATCAAACTCATTCAGAACCAGATGTAAACATCCAATAAACACTGTACTTACGCGATTAGACATGTTGCATGACAAACACTTTGTAAAGATCCATTTTGAGGGTTATATTAGCTGTGTGAACTTTGTTTATGGTGTTTAAGGCAAGCGCGAGCTCTTGAGGCGTGGAGCATGAGATTTAAAGGGGCCGCGTACCCTGAATCGGCCCATTTACAATGATGCCCCAAAATAGGCAGTTAAACAAATTAATAATAAATAATAATAATAATAATAATTAAAAAAAAAAAAAAAAAAACTATGGGGTATTTTGAGCTGAAACTTCACAGACACATTCAGGGGACACTTAAGACTTATATTACATCTTTTGAAAACATGTTCTTGGGCACCTTTAACAATAATAACAGTGTTCATCACTGCAACCTTTCATGCCACTATCTAATGCCATAGATCTAAATGTAATGCAACACTTCATGATTAGTTAACCTTGAGAGCTGTAATAGTAAAAATGTGCTAAAAGTTTTTGAGAGAGTAATACTTAATTATTTCATAAGTGAAGATGTCAGCCAATCACAGCAGTGGGCGTTTACACTGAAGTCTCTCAGCAGACACGCACCTTAAAACAGAGCGTTCAAATAAGAGGGCTAAAATCAGGGTAGGAAAAATACCTGTTCGTCACCATAATGGGAACCAAAAAAAAAAAAAAAAAAAAGTACATAGCAGATACTCTTCTAAATTAGCAAAGCATTAAACACTAAATCCCCCACTTAACATTAATCTTGCGCAAAAAAAAAAAAAAAAAAAAAATATATATATATATATATAATATATATATATATATATATATATAATTAATTAGCATTTATTCTCCATTTCGAGTGTAATGGCAAAGTATGCTGGGAAAGCCCAGTTTCAGGCAAATTTAAGATTGCCTAAATCAGGGGTGCCCAACCTTGTTCCTGGAGATCTACCTAGCTGCAAAGTTTAGCTCCAACCCTGATAAAACACACCTGAATCTGCTAATTGAGATCTCCAGGAGCACTTGATAATTACAGACAGGTGTGTTGAGCAGGAGCTGAACTCATTCAGAATGCTTTAAATGTGTCAATTCAAAAGAAAAAGAAAGTTCTAAATGCTCATAAAAGTTAATTTGACTGAACTAATTTGTTTAATTTGAGTTTGCCCTACTTAAACCAATTAATTATTTTGAGTTTTAGGGTTTACAGTGTACTTGTTACATGAAAAAGTAATCTGATTACGTTACTTTGCTTTACTTGTAATGCGTTACCTCTTACACTGCTACGATTTTAGTCAGATGGACAATATAACATGCAAAAGATGCCCTAGACTTCCATCTGATCCATCTTATCATACTTTGTGCTGTCTGAATGGCTTATTTTTGTGATAATATAACTACAACTACAAAGGCTATGCTACTTGTGCTGAATGTGACATATGATGTGAATGTTAAAGATTTATGAAGAAAACAACTGCAATTTTAATTAATTCAGCTTAATTTCCTTTAAAATGACAATATTAGAGCATCAAAGGCAGCAGAACTGGAGTGACAGGAAGATGATGACATTGCGTGACAAATGAATGCCATGTGTGATAGTTTGTTTGAGGACAAAATAGGACTCCAAGATGTCTACCAGCTGGTGGGAAACACTGAGAAGAATTCATATAGCAGGCACAATAACAACAAAATTGTGAGAAATGGCTGATTATGCCCTTTCAAGTCACCTAAAATACTATCATTACTCATAATTACATCCTTTTAAACATGTACACCCTTACGGATGACCAAACACCTCCGCATAGATACAATTATCGCATTGTACAGCAATAATGACATTATTAGAAAACCAACGTAACACAACAATGCTAACAAGCCGAGACATAGTCAGAAATAATGGGATTCCATCATGTTTAATGCTTTTGTACTGGGCATGACCTCTTGCTTTCTCACTGATCATAAATCTGGGTCTCCTCATCCTACCAAAAATCAGCTGTCTGTTCCCATGCTGCAGCCAGTCATGCTTGAGAACCTCAGGCTGTGAACCGTTCTGGAATAAAATGACTCCGCATGATCGTATCTGCGCTTGGAGTATGATACTGAAATACAAATATCTCAAGATGAATCTTGCATAATGATGTAAGAGCACAAAATACACTTTTGGTGTTTTTAATACATAACAGTAGTGATGTCCTGCAACGTGACATACTGTAAAACACTTCATCCGTAACTGTTTAAAACAGCATTTTTTTGTAGAGTAGTTTTTTTTTTTTTTTTTTTTCTCTCTGTATTTTTAGAAATTCATTAGTTGCATTAAAAACTATTACATTAAGCTGTAAAAGGCTAAATGCTTATTTATGGGATTTTTTTTTTTTTTTTTTTTTTTGGAGAGAGAAATTGAAATATCTTTGTCTGTTTAAAATGATTATTTATTTAGAGTTTAATTAATTTACATTATATTAAATATGTTTGTGTTCATACACTACTGTTCAAAAGTTTGGAGTCAGCAGGTTGATTTTTTTATTATTATTTATTTATTTATTTATAAAGAAATTAATACTTTTATTCAGCGATAATACATTAAATTGATCAAAAGTGACAAAAAAAAAAGACATTATAATGTTACAAAAGATTTATATTTCAAATAAAAGTTGAATGTTATAAATATGAACACAGCACAACTGTTTTCAACATTGATAATAATAATACATATTTCTTGAGCAGCAAATCGGGATATTAGAATGATTTCTGAAGGATCATGTGACACTGAAGATTGATGCTGAAAATTCAGCTTTGATCACACAGTGTAAAAAAATATTTTCATGATTTGCTTTTTTTCTTTTGTCAAATCAACAGATAATTAATATGGTTCAGATAACATAATATTTTGAGTTTCTATTTATTAAACTAATCTCCTTTGGTGTATTAATACAAATTTTTAATTTCAATGAACTCAAAATTATAAGGCAACCAGGTAACTTACTTGTTTTAAGTTAAACCAACCATGAATTTTTATAGTGCTGCAAATCAGCATATTAGAATGATGTCTGAAGGATCATGTGACGCTCAGAACTGGAGTAATGATGCTGAAAATTCAGCTTTGATCACAGGAATAAATCATATTTTGAAATGTATTCAAATAGAAAACAGTTATATTAAATTGTAATATTATTTCACATTACTGCTTTTATTCTATTTTACAGCCTTGCTAAGCATAAAAAGACTTCTTTCAAAAACATTAACACACATATTTGACGTGAATGGAATACCTAAATGAATAATAAAACAAGAAAGTATTGATTTTATGTTCACTTCATAGTTCCATATAATTGGAAATCCCATTGAAACCCTATTACATATTTCCATCTCAGCACCTACGCTTTCACGCTTACAGTCTGATTAGCTCCAAGTTCTCTTGACACTTTCAAGCACAAGATTTCAGGGAGATTTTTCTCAGTAAAACACAAATATCAGTATTCTCACAGTAGTTGCTTTTTTGCAGTTTTCAGGATGATTGTGGCTCTTGGGAACCCCACAAGCCTTGCTTTTCATTTTAAAGCAATACCACATACATCAGAATGTAATTATGCATCAGCCCCTCGGTGCATTATGGGAAATTTCCTCCCACATTATTAAGGCTTTGTTTGCAGTCGGTCAGTTTTAATCTTAATGCATGGTAAGTGCAATAATTATCCGTAAACCAAGGGTGAACTGAGGTCACTGTCAGGCTTAACAAGGAGATTATAATGCATATGGGCATTGTTCCTTCAATATATATCTGTGTCTTATTTTTAGGGGAATGGAGTCTCTGAAGGTCTCTGGAAGAAGATCAGGCTTGGCATACTCTGAAACGAAAGCACTTGAGCTTGTAATGACCTCAATCCCTAAATAGGTGCTTTGTGAGTCGAATAAGTGAATTTGTACGCAGATGGTGAAAGAAAAATAGTGCAACCCATTTATCCATCCAATACTCGTTCATGGGCCGTTGCCCCGCACTTGACGGGGTTTGTGTTTTCGGGTTAGCTTCTTCAAAAAGCAATTACCAAGTACTACAGACAAAGTTTATTTGGGAGTAAGGTTAACCACTTAGATGTGTGCAAAAGCAACTGTGTGAAAAGAAATATTGAATACCTGTGTCTTTATCAGAGTACAAAATTCTATTTTAAAAGGCCAATTTCTCCAGTGATGCAAATGAGAATTATTAGCTGCTCCAGGGCGAGGAACAATTTCTCTAGCATTTAAAGGGAGGGAAGCATCCAACCCAAGGCATAATTAAAGAGCTGGGTTGTTGTAATTGAGTAATTTATCCCTGTGCGTAAGATAATTTGTCTCACACTACTGGCATAACTTATATATCCAGTCAGACGGTGCGCTTTTTAAAAATGCTGCTCGTATGCTTTTTCAAAACACACCGAAAGCTGATTATAATTTGGCAAAGTGCTGACTCGAATATGCAATTGTCACATCAAGGTGATGAAAGTGCTCTTGTGCTTGTGTGTCTGTTTGATATGTCAATTTGTTATGTGTCGTCCTGGAACGGTTGTTATTTTTAACAAAAACCATAAAAAAGTGTAAAATATAAAGTAATAAAATAAAACTGAAATAAAATATTTATTTATTTATTTATTTATTTTATTTTCCATATTATATGGAAAAACTTAAACTTTAAAAAGTACAAACGACAATGAGAAATATTGCATTAACAACTAAAGGAAATAAAATACATTTTAGATGACATACTAAAATGACTAAAACTAAAACTGAAAAAAAAAAAAAGCTAAATAGAAAAAATGACAACAAAGTGAAGGAAACAATAATAAAAGTGACAAAAGCACATAACATTATTTAACATGAAAATGAATAAAAATGTAACTAAAATTGAAATGAAAACTGAAAATAGGATATATCGCTAATTCAAAATATTAATAAATACTATAATAGTAAATATAATACAAAAATTACACTTCTCTGGAATAGATTTTGATGGTCAGTTCAATTGGTCTAAAATTATACTGTATTATATTATATTATATTATGTGCTGTCAATTAACGTGCTAACACATTCATTTTTTTTTTTTTTTTTTTTTTCCAGTATAACATGTTAAAAATATTTAAAGGTGCAATATGTAGGATTTTCTGTCCGCTAGAGGCCTATTCAAAACAACGGCATAGCTTGATGACTCCAAGTTTGAGCACGGAATCTTGGGACATGTGGTATCCACATCACAGACGGTGAAAAATAATCGGAATAGGACTCGGAAAGAAATCATGTTCGTGGATGCGATTATTAACATTACTGTAGTATGAAGCAGAGCAGGACCGAGAGTTTTGGGAGCTGAACGAGGCCGCTGGAGCGATTATTAACGAGAGACGAATGCAACACGCCGCGAGCAGCAGAACTTTTATTATGACACAGTCGCCGCGCTGCTTCCGCTTTTCCGGTCATGAGTATGAGGTAACGCAGCTCTGTTTATCATATTAGATACATTTGAGTGTGTTGAAAATTATGTTATAACGTTACTCTGTGCGTTCGCTCGGTGGCTGCTGTGAGACACTGCAGTAAGCTAGATCAATTTTAGAATATCAAATTAAATGCTGGATGGCTTGTGTTGATAAATTGCAATTAATTTTAAAACGTATTGAATGATGGAGAAAATTCTGTATTACTGTTAATAAAAATAAAGCTAAATTAGATTTAAACAATAAGACTAAATGTGTTGAGCTATATAACAATAATTAGTTTTCTGTCTATAAATATATCAAAACAGTTGTTCCCTTGTCTATTAAAACATGTAATATATTAAAGCGTCTTTGGTGTTTCCATGGTTTCTACAAAATAAAAGGGTAACGCAGGTATGATGCAATTGACAGGTGACTCCTCACACGTCCCGGAGCCTTGATTAAAATTGCAATTTTCTCACGATGCAAAAATCGTACATATTGCACCTTTAACACAATTAACGCCACATCCATTTTTTCCGTCATCCTTTAGCTATAGCGATATATGATCATGCTATCAGTCATTCAGGTGCTATCTCATCATTTATTCATGTTGTTACAAAACCATACGACTTTCGATCATCTTCAAAACACAAATGAAGATCTTTTTAATGAAATCTGAGCGATTTCTGTCCCTCTATATAGACAGCTATGCAACCGACACTTTGACGCTTCAAAAAGTTCATAAAGAGATTGTAAAACTAATCCATATGAATTGAATGGTTTAGTCCAATTTTTTGAAGAGACTCGATCGCTTTATATGATGAACAGATTTAATTTAGCCTTTTATTCACATGCAAACTAACATAACGGTAATAATCAGAAGTTTATTAGAAGTTTATTATTATTATTATTAGAAGTGTAACAGAAGAAATTTCTTTTTGCATCTTTATGTATTTTGATATATGTTTGGATATAACTGTGCCTTCAAAAAGCTAGCAGGACTGTGTTTTACAAGCAGTGTTTTACAATTTAATTTGGCTTTAAAAAACAACTCAAGGTCATGAAAGTGCATTGAGCTGCTAATATTTCTACCCTGCATCAATAATGATTACTTTAATGCTCTTGCAATAATTCCATGCCATTATACCTGGCCAGGCTAAAATGCAGCTCAGTTTTCTACAGTATTTTTCTTATATGGGTTTCTGCCTTGTCTCTCTATCCACCACAGGGTCTTTCGCCTGAAAAAGGTTTAAGCCTTAAGTGGTGTTTCATCTATTCAGGTGTACGTTTAAACCTTTTCATCATTTTGGGCCATGTCAGATTTCCGTCTTGTGTTTCTCATGTTGATCGCTCTGCTGGAAACTGGAACAGTCTTTATGCGAGGGTGTCGCTCTAAATGTGGGCCGATTGTGCTAAAATCACCATTGTGCTTCCTTTCTCTGGGCTTATGCTTTCTGCGCATAATCTTAAAACAGCCAGGCAAGCAGGCGACACATCTCCTTTCATCTCAATCTTCCCACTTTCTTTTGCGTAAGCCACTTTGTCTCAGTGAGTCGCAGGCCTTTGCTGAGACAAGCTGTCAGCCTCGTCTCATGCATAAGCGCTACTATAATTGATTAAGGGAGCTGTCTATCTCTGCACCGATGTGTGTGGCATAATCAAGACCATCCGATGCTGTATCACATCACTGGGGGACTGTGATGGAATTTTGGCTTGAATTTTCAAACAGGCCAATTACAGTGAGTTTATTTATGAGCTTTTTTTCCCTCTGAATTACATGATATAAACTCAACTGCGAGTTATAAAATCAGAATTATGAGATATAAACTCGCAGTTCTGGGAATTGGACTTTATAACTTGCAATTGAGAGTTTATATATCTCACAATTCTGAGAAAAGAAGTCAGAATTGCAAGATATAAACTCGCTATTGCGAGTAAAAAGTCAGAATTTCATGCTATAAAGTCACAAATCTTTGATAAAGTCTCAATTGTGAGTTATAAAGTCAGGATTGTGAGATATAAATTTGCAATTGTGAGTTATAAAATCAGAATTGCGTGATATAAAGTCACAAGGGTTGAAGCTACACTCTGCTGGAAGGTGACCCTACAAGAGCAGGATTGGACTCCCCTGCAATAAAACATTCAGCTCATTTCACCATTTCAGAGTTGCCGATTGGAGGCTCGAACAGAGACTTTTGACAATACGACAGCTAACAGAACAGCTCTATGTCAACCTTCAGCAATTTGATCACTGTTTGTGTGGCAGAACCTAATTTCACCAAGTTATAAGGTCAGAATTGTGAGATATAAACTCATTATTACGAGAAAAAAGAATTGCGAGATATAAACTCACAATCGCGAGTTATAAAGTAAGAATTGCATGACATAAAGTCACAATTGCGAGTTATAGTCAGAATTGTGAAATATAAACTTGCTATTGCTAGAAAAATGTCAGAATTGTGAGATATTAGTTGCGTCCCAAACTACACACTATACACTATGCACTTATACACGATGTACTTATGTACTCATCCATGTAGTGCATGAGTTGTATAAGGTTATTTTGTCATTTAACAACAGAGTCTGATACCCTCTCCCTCTCCGCTACGTAATTAAAGCTGCGACAGTTGAGTGCATGAAGTGTCCAACATTCCACACGTTTTTTCCATTAATTTAGTGCATCATCCGGGTATTTAATGTGTACTTTTTCTTTTTGGAATTTTCAGTGTGAATGCACTACTTGCACTATTTATACTTAAAAACGTCTTAGAATAGTGCATAAGTACGTGAATTGGGACGCACTTATTAAATCACCATTGTGAGTTATAAAGTCAGAATTGTGTAACATAGTCGCAATTGCGAGAAAGTAAGAATTGCGTGATATAAAGTCACAATTGTGTTATAAAATCACAATTGCAGGATATGAAGTTGCATTTGCATTATAAAGTCAGAACTGCATGCTATATAAACTGGCAATTGTGAGTTATAAAGAATTGCTATAAATTTGCATAAAGTCAGAAGTATAAAAGAAATTGCAAGATATAAAGTGATTGCGATATAAAGTTGGATTGCGTTATAAAGTCAGAATTGCGATATATAAACAATTGTGTTAAAGTCAGAATTATGATATAATTTGTGAATAAGTCAGAATGCGATATGTGTTATAAAGTCAGAATTGCATGATATAAAGTAACATTTGTGAGTTATAAAGTCAGAATTGCATGATTAGTAAAATTGTGACTATATCATAACTATGTGTTAAAGTCAGAATTGCGAGTTATAAAGTCAGAATTGCGTGATATAAAGTTAGAATTGCGTTATAAAGTCAGAATTGCAATTTATAAACACAATTGAGAGTTATAAAGTCAGAATTACATGACAAAGTAGCAATTGCGAGTTATAAAGTCAGAATTGCGTGGTGAACTCGCAATTGTGCGTTATAAAGTCACAATTGCGTTATAAAGTCAGAATTGTGAGATATAAACTCGCTATTGCAAGAAAAATGTCAGAATTGCGAGATATAAAGTCAGAATTGCGTGATATAAAGTTAGAATTGCGTTATAAAGTCAGAATTGCGATTTATAAACACAATTGTGAGTTATAAAGTCAGAATTGCATGATATAAACTCACAACTGCAAGTTATAAAGTCAGAATTGCATGATATAAACTCACAATTGTGTTATATTAAAGTCAGAATTGCGTGATATAGTTGCAGTTGTGAGTTATAAAGTCAGAATTGCGTGATATAAACTCACAATTGCAAGTTATAAAGTCAGAATTGTGTTATATAAAGTCAGAATTGCGTGATATAAAGTTGCAATAAAGTTATCACACAATTCTATGACTTTATGAAATTTTTGTGTTATAAAGTCAGTCAGAATTACAATATATAAACACAATTGAGAGTTATAAAGTCAGAATTATATGACAAAGTAGCAATTGCGAGTTATAAAGTCAGAACTGCGTGACGAACTCGCAATTGTGCGTTATAAAGTCAGAATTGTGAGATATAAAACTCGCTATTGCAAGAAAAATGTCAGAATTGCGAGATATACAGTCAGAATTGTGAGTTATAAAGTCAGAATTGCGTGATATAAAGTTAGAATTGCGTTATAAAGTCAGAATTGCGATATATAAACACAATTGTGAGTTATAAATCAGAATCGCATGATAAAAGTAGCAATTGCGAGTTATAAAGTCAGAATTGCGTGATATAAACTCACAATTGCAAGTTATAAAGTCAGAATTGCGAGATATAAAGTCGCAATGTGAGATAAAGTCAGAATTGCGTGATATAAACGCACAATTGCAAAGTTATAAAGTCAGAATTGCGAGATATAAAGTTCTCTCACAATTGGTTGAATGCGTCTCACAATTGCGTTATAAAATCACAATCAGTGGTGATATAAACTCACAATTGCAAGTTATAAAGTCAGTGCAGAATGCGTGATATAAAGTTAGATTGCGTTATAAAGTCAGAATTGCATATTTGTGAGTTATAAATAGAAATCGCCCAATTGTTTGCGTGATACTCACAATTGCTAAAGTAGAATTGCGTGATATAAACTCACAATTGCGTGATATAAACTCACAATTGTATATAAAGTCAGAATTGTGTGATATAAACTCACAATGTTATAATCAATTGTGAGTTATAAAGTCAGAATTGCATTAAAAGTCAGAATTGCGTGATATAGTCGCAATTGTGAGATATAAAGTCAGAATTGCGTTATAAAGTCAGAATTGCATGATATAGTCGCAATTGTGAGTTATAAAGTCAGAATTGTGTGATCAAGTCAGAACTGTGCAATTGTGATAGTCAGAATTGCGAGATATAAACAATAGTGAGTTATATTAAATTCAGAATTGGGTGATATAAAGTCGCAATTGTGAGTTATAGTCAGAATTGCGTTATAAAGTCAGAATTGCATAATATAAAGTCGCAACTGTGAGTTATGAAGTCAGAATTGTGTGATATAAACTCACAATTGCAAGCAATAAAGTCACAATTGCGATATATAAACTCACAATTGTGAGTTATATTAAAGTCAGAATTGCATGATATATAGTTGCAATTGCGAGTTATAAAGTCAGAATTACGTGATATAGTCACAATTGCATTATAAAGTCAGAGTTGTGAGATATAAACTCGCTATTGCTAGAAAAAATGTCAGAATTGCGTGATATAAACTTACAATTGTGAGAAAAAAAGTCTGTCTTTTTTTACTCAGAATTGGACTTTATAACTCACGATTGTGAGTTTATATCTCAGAGTTCTGAGAAAAGAAGTCAGATTTGTGAGTTTATATCTCTCAATTCTGACTTTATAACTCGTTTTTGTAGGAATTGTAAGAATTGTGAAATAAAAAGTCGCAATTAAATTGTTTTATTCTGTGGCAGAAACAAGCTTCCAAACAAAACTATGTACTTGTGGAATAAAAAAGGGAAAACAGCTATGAAATTGATTGATTTTAAAGATGGAGGAAAACAATTATGGAAATCCAAAAGTTTGAGACCATGAGTGACAAGGCTTCTGTATTTCTAATTTTAATACCATTTCTTTGTTGCCAATTATATTGTCAGCATGACAGTTTGAGTGAAAAGTAGTGAAAAGTAAGTGAAAATCAGTATTTTGTTGACAGCACTTCTTGAGCTGCAGAAGCAGAAAGACTTCCAAACTTCATCTTGTGCTTCAGTGGAAGCAGAAAATCTGACCTTTTGCACAAAGGACTTAACATGATCAGTGTCACAAGTTTTCTTATTTGATTACTTATCTAGAAATAGTAGAGAATCTGAATTTTATTTATTTACTGCACACATCATACCTTTCAGATCTAAAACATGGCTTAATTCCAGATTTAATTTGGGTTTTAAATACCACATTTTCAGTGTAACCTTAGACTTTAGGTAAACTCAGGAATCAAAGTTTGATCAAAGCCCCATCTGTTCACATTTTAATAGTCAAAAAATAAATAAAGCTGTCAGTGGTCTTGTAGGGTAGAACTGGGAAAGTGCTAGCAGCTTCCATATTGTATTGTCTTATTATGTGCTGTGAAATGAAGTGAACACAAGAGCTATAATCATGAGTGCACCATTAATAAAGTCGGGTTATCAAACACCAGTTCTCTTTTCCTTTTAATATTCATCTGCTCTCGTGACACTCGCTGACCAGTTCATTAGCATAAGCAAATTGTTCATGTGAGAACATGTCTATATGCATATTTATAGAGCTAAATGACATTTATGTAAGGTTGAATGGTGCTTCAAGCTGATATTGAATGGCAATGTAATATGGTATGTACAAAGGGCTATATTTAGATAATTGGATTCAGGTCATCTGTGTGTCTGATGTAATTATATTATGTGCTGATAACTTGCCCGGTCTTAGTGTTGATACTAGACGTAACTGACGTGACCTTGTGTGCCGCTTGACACCTGAAGGCATTAATGTCTCATCACATATTCGAATGGAGGAAATGTATGTTTGAGAGTTTGAAATATCAGGATTTTTATGTTTAAATAATGAGCGCAATTTTTTTTTTTTTTTTTTTTTTTTACCTATTGTCTTGTGTTTGCGTTTTCATATCCTCTACTGACTTCATGGCTTTTAATTTTACAGATCTTAACCCAGGGAAATAAGCCCTGATTTAACACCCTTCAGGCAGCCTAGCAGGTGTTCTGTTGTAGATTTCTTTGAAGCATGCTCAGTCAGTTATCCATCAGTCAGTGGACGCAGCAGGAGATGTGCGCTATGCCATAAGCAAATCTGCACATCCTTTTGTCCTGCTGTTGCATCAGGAATTCTGTCATATTACTGCATGGCTTTTTGGAATCCTTGATTCTAATTGGTCGGTTGCGGCATTCTGTGCTAACAAGTGAGACAATGTCCAATCAGTTGGTCATCAAGATCAGTACTAGAGAGAGACTGATTAAAAAAAAAAAAAAAAAAAAAAAAAAAAAGCAGATGTTTATTGTAATTAACTCACATTTCCAATTAGGTTAGGTTACTTTATTAGTACCCGCAGGTAAATTTGTTTTGCAGCATGATGAGTACAAAGGCATCGATATCACAAAGACAAAAAAACAAATAAACAAAAACTATAACAAAATAAACAGTTACATGATACATGTACACAAGGCTCCACCACTCAAGATTTATAATATATATGTCACAGACACGTCAGGTTCCACCTCACTCCCTTACCCACGCACTCAATCACCAGCATACTGATCACCGCCACCTGTGACTCATCAGCACTGCAATCACCACCACTACAAAACCACCACACTCACACACACTCACTGTCCGGTCTCGTTTGCACTACAACTCATGTATGCTTACCTTAAGGACTCCAAACGCAATACTTACCTGCTCCAGTTGTCTCCTCCATCTCCTTCGTCTCCTGTTCTCCTCGTGTGCCTACCTGCCTGTGTGTGTGAGTGTCTCAGCCATCTCCTTCCATTGCATCTCTCCATCTGCATCTGCAAGACAAAATCAGGACAGTATTACATTCTCTCCATCATTCAAGAACCACATATCTGCTTACCATCACCCTGTGCTCTGCTATTTGTAAATAAACTTACCTGGATTGCTTTTACCTCTGCCTCCGTGTCTCTGTTGTAACAATATACATAAATGTAATATATTAATATATTCCAGTAAATGTAAAAATAAAGAAACAAACAAAAATTCATGTATTTTATGGGGGCAGTCGTGGCCTAATGGTTAGAGAGTCGGACGTGTAACCTAAAGGTTTTGTCAGGATTTGTCAGTGGGGGGAGCAAAAATTGGCTGTGTGTGTTCATGGTGTGTGTGTGTGTGGTGTGTGTGTGTGTGTGTGTGTTTGTTCACTGCTCACTGCTCACTGCTGTGTTTGTGCACTTGGATGGGATAAATGCAGAGCACAATTTCCGAGTATGGGACACCATACTTGGCTACATGTCACATCACTTTCCCTTTAAAATTTGTGTGAATCACATTAAACATCAACCAATTTTATCAGTCTCTTCTTCTTCATATAATTTTAAATAAAATATTGAAATTTTAATTTTAATAAATGGTGTATTTATTGCAATTAATTAAGAATTTAATAGTAGTAATAATAATAATAATAATAATTCAATTGAAAATAAATAAATAAATATAAACATATTTTAATGGATTATTATTATTAAATATTTGCATTTTATTGAATTTATTTTTAATGGATTATGCATTTATCTATTGTAAATTATTATTTTAATAATAATAATAATAATAATAAAAATATTTTAATATATGATTTTATTATTATTATTATTAAATATTTGCATTTTGTTACATTTGTTGTGGATTATGCATTTATTATATTTATTGTAAATTATTATTTTAATACTTAAATAATAACAAAAATTATATTTAAATATAATAAAAGCATATATAATATTTAAAATGTCAAAAGTAAACTGAAACTTCCAATAAATAAAATATTTAAATTATTATTATTATTATTATATTAATAATAATAATAATAATTTATTTTATTATGCATGCACACACACACACACACACACACACACACACACGTATGTATATGTATGTATATATGACTTTATGTATACTTACATGACAGACCTGTATTCTAAATTAGCTTTATATCGGGCATCGGCCAGTTTGACCACTAAAATGTGCTTTTTATTTATTTATTTTTTACCGTGTCATCCATTGTAACTTTTCTTTGCTTCCATATTTAGTTTATGTTCTCTTTCAATCTCATGATGCTGCTGTTCCCCTGAGTCCAGCCTTTGGATAGCTCTACAACTCTTTGATCAGTTTAATGAAGAGGCTCTCTCTCTTATAAAGTGGACACACACGCACGACAATTGTCTGTAAATCAGACTGCATAGCACCCCAGCTGTGCTCATAGTCTCATGCTGGCACAGCCAGATGCAGCTTTCTAATCTGAATTAATTATACCCACTTGTAAAGCAACTACATGCTAAAAATGTGGGGGGAAAAAGTTGCTACAGGTCTCTCATAATCATAGCAGACACAGCCACATTGTTGAGAGATACATTAGTGTCTCAGATATTCATTATGCATGCAGAAGCTCTGTTCCAAAAAGCTAGGCAGCTCCCTTCTAAGGGGCCTTTTACGTTCTTGCATTTTTTTTTTTTTTTAAAGCTAGACAGAGTGCAATGGCATGTAACAAAGCACAGGTGTCTCTCATGTGTTTTTAAAATTTAAATTGACTGGCTTGACATGCTGCTTCGAAAATGCTGAAAAAAGACAGCAGGATGCATTGCACCAGTTGAAGACGGCCGTCTAAAACGTTTAGAAGTTTCTAGTGCAGATAGATGCTAACACAGCATAGTAACTGAAACTGTAGCCCATAACTGACTGATTTGAAATACTGCTGCTAAGTATAATAGCATGAAAATGAATCTGTACTGGGTAAGTTTGTCAGTTTTCAATCATGTTACAACTTTTTTTACAACACCAACCAACCAACAAACACCAACACCAACCAACACACACCAATCAACACACTTCAACACCAACCAAGCAACACACCACCACCACCACCACCAATCAACCAACCAACCAACCCATACTAACACCAAACAATCAACCAACACACACTAACACCAAACAAGCAACACACACACACCAACACACACACTAACACCAGCTAACCAACATACACCAACCAACCACCAACCAACCAACACACCAATCAACACACTTCAACACCAACCAACACACCGCCACCAAACAACCAACCAACACACACCAACCAACACACAAACCAACACACACCAATCAACACACTTCAACACCAACCCCACCCACCAAAACAACCAACACACCCAACCAAACGCACACCAACAAACACACACCAACACACCAACACAACCAACCAACCAACCAACACATACTAACACCAAACAATCAACCAACATACACTAACACTCACACAGCTAACCAACACACCAACCACACCAACACACACACCCAACAAACAAACACCAAACAAGCAACACACACACACCAACACACACTAACACCAGCTAACTAACACACACCAACCAACCAACGCACACCAACACACGCCAATCAACACACTTCAACACCAACCAACACACCGCCACCAAACAACCAATCAACACACACCAACCAACCAACACCAACAACACACCACCATCAACACAACAACATACTAACACCAAACAATCAACCAACATACACTAACACCAAACAAGCAACACACACACACCAACACACACTAACACCAGCTAACCAACACACACCAACCAACCAACGCACACCAACACACGCCAATCAACACACTGGTAACACAACAACCAACACACACACCAACACAGGCCCGTCACCAAGGGGGGGCATTAGGGGGCAGTGCCCCACCAGATGACACTACTGGTCTAGGATCAGTTAATATTAGCATATTGGCGAAATATATTTGGCAAACGATCCAGTGCACCTCTGTGTTTGCGCTCTGATCGAAGAACGACAATGCTTTACAACGTATTCTTGCAGCGTTGAGCATTGTAGCTAATTTGTAGCTTGATTTCTGGAACGAATTATAATGAAGGAATATTTGCCAGCGTCTACAACTCAAAATCCACTCACCGCTCAAAACGAGTTTTTGTTCAGTGCTAACTACCTCTGACTGGTCATTGCGTTCCAGAAATCAACAGATTTTGGTTAACAAACAATTATGTAAATTGTTATGTAATTATGTAGTCAGTTTAATTTATTGTTACAGAACTTCTTGAGATCGCAATGAACTAAGATGTGTGAGATTTTTAGTGATTATAAAGGAAGCGCCTTTTGTGCACTCTCTGCCAAATTCCGCGTGCGTAATCTGTTAAAATTAACAGAGGTTTGTGAACGTAAAAACTTTATTAACAAATAATAATTTATCAGCAGTGTTTATGTTGGGATATGTAGGCGCTGCTGTGACAAGTAAGTTAAAGCTATTTTGAGAAAATCTGTTTAAATATGTTTTTAAATGGGAATCGCATCTCCTTACCCTGGAGTTAGTTCAGCCTCCGCCTGATCAGAAAATTCACATATAACGCATTATAACACAAAACGGAACTCAAAACATAATTAGGCCGTATTTATTAATGACTATCACTCAGAGACCTGCCGCCTTCAACTATTTTAATGGTGAGTACACTCAAAAGTCTTTGTTACAGTTAAATATGCTACAGATGTAGTCTAGCCTATTTATTGCTATTTGGTATGTATCGTTTTTATTATTGTGTTGTTCGAGGAATTGAAAAGCTTTTGTGCCTTATGTTTGCAAAGTATATTGCCATAATGCAAAGGGGTTTCATTTTTGGTGTAGTTTGATCTAATTAGGATCGACTATCTTGTGTTTTTGTGGTAATATAGAACTTTATTTCATTTTAGAAGTCTATTTCATTAATAATAAATACGGAACATTATTATTTTGGCGAACGTCTGTTTCTCAGAATATAAAAATGTGTGCCCCCCTATGGAAACCGAATGCCCCCCCATTCTATATGTTCTGGCGACGGCCCTGCACCATCACACACACACACTAACACCAGCTAACCAACATAGACCAACCAACGCACGTCAACCAGCACAGATCAACACCAACCAACAAACACACACCAACCAACCAACACACGCCAACCAACACAGATCAACACCAACCAACAAACACACACCAGCAAACCAACAAACACACACCAACACCTACCAACACGCACCAACCATCAAGCACATACATACATAAGCTTATTTATTTTATTCTTTACTTTGAGAGTGTGCCAATGATGCCTTAAAATGCTGTCTTAGTAGGCAGCTAACTAGGTTTTAGGACAGACCTGGAATGTTCCTCAGTGATGCTGCCTAAATGCAGTGAGAATATTTAAGGAGATGATGGGACTATCTTGGGATTAACACATCTCAAATGTGAGTTGACCCGTGGTAACACGCTGACATGATGTCTGGCCTTGAGCTAATTGAAAGAATACGAGCAATTTTAGAGCCTTGACTTCGGTTGCACAACAGACCCTGTCCTCATGATGGGTTTTGCCCTGATTCATTGTTCACTGTGTCAAATTGAGGTTATTTCAAAGCTGGCAATAGGACGTCATGTTTGCCCATGTCCTTCCACAACCTTAAACCTCCACAAATTTGAAAATCTGAATATGAGTAAAAGAAGTAGGTTGCTTATTTTTCCAAATAAAGTTTGTACTCTGTTTATTTACATGGAGCTGCTATAAACTTTGCTTCAGTAGGGCACAGTCATGAAACTTTCCTTGTCACGACTTGACATTGATTTACACTGGATTGTGGCCATTAGTGTAGTGTTCACAAAAGAAGACTGTGTTGTCCTTAGAGCTGTAATGAGTAGTGCTTAGTGCTTAGTAAATCAAAAACCTATCAAAAACTTGTCTGCGATCCAGACTACCACTGCAATATTACTGTAAATGTGTTATTAATATAACTGGGAATAAAAAGGCGAATTTGGCATTAAGTATTACTGAACGCTGGGTATCATTATCAGACTGAGAAGTTTCATCTGTGTGGCACTCTGCTTCGAGTCGACAGAAAGTACATCACAGTGGTGGGATTTTGGCACTTGTGGATGTGGTGTATTAAATATTAAGAGTCCTTGGAGATAAAATTGGAATAAATTGGACACGTCCTGTATTTTAAATAATTAAAGGGAGGTATTCCATAGATGACTAAAAGGCCTATATTATTAACACAATGAATTTTCTCTCAAAATGCATGTTTAACCCATTGCAGTGAAAACATTATACTGCTACAGCAAAGGGGAGGTAAATGGTGTGAAATAGATAAAATAGGCTTTTTTTTGCATTGATATGCAGTTGCTGCTTCTATTTTTAGGGGTTACCAAGGCATTGCTATGTGAATGCTAAGGGGTTCTTACTAGTTTTTAGAGTGTGTATGCACTATGCAGTTGGTATGATGTTATGGGAGTTGCCAAGGTGTTTCTATGCAAATACTAATGTGTTCTTACTAGTTTTTAGAGTATCAATATGCAGTTGTTATGATGATATGGGGGTTCCCAAGGTGCTGCTAAGCAAATGTTAAGGTGTTCTGAATAGTTTTAGAGTGTTTCTATGCAGTATGATATTTTGGGTTTGCTAAGGTGTTGCTATTTGAATGCTATGGTGTTACTAGTTTTTAGTGTTACTTTGAAGGTGCTATGATATTTTGGGGTTGCCAAGGTGTTGCTATGCAAATACTAATGTGTTCTTACTAGTTTTTAGAGTGTCAATATGCAGCTGCTATGATGTTATGGGGCGTTGCCAATGTGTTGCTAAGTAAATGTTATGGTTGAGTGAATAGTTATTTAGAAGTATAAAGAATAGTTATTTGCTATTCAGTTGCTATGATATTTTGGGGTTGCCAAGGTGTTGCTATGTGAATGCTAAGGGTTCTGACTAGCTTTTATAGTCTTGCTATGCAGTTGCTATGATGTTATGGGGGGTAGCCAGTGTGTTGCTAAGCAAATATTAAGGTGTTCTGACTAGTTTTTTAGAGTGTTACTATGCAGTAACTTTGATATTTTGGGGTTGCCAAGGTGTTGCTATGTGAATGCTAAGGTGTTCTTACTAGTTTTTAGAGTGTCAATTTTCAGTTGTTGTGATGCTATGGGGAGTTGCCAAGATGTTGCTATGCAAATTCTAAGGTGTTCTTATTAGTTTTTAGAATGTTGCTATGCAGGTGCTATGATATTTTGGGGTTGCCAAGGTGTTCCTATGCTTATACTAAGTTGTTCTGACTAGTTTTTATAAAGGTGTAATTATGCAAATAAAAGGTGTTCTGACTAGTTTTTAGAGCATCAATATGCAGTTGCTATGATGTTTTGAGGTTGCCAAGGTGTTGCTATGTGAATGGTAAAGTGTTCTGACTAGTTTTTAGAGCGTTTGGTAAATTTAGCATTGTGTTGTGGGGGTTGCCGTGATGTTGCTATGTGAATGCTAAGGTTATGACTCATTTTAGAGCATTGCTATGTGATTGCCAATGTGTTGTCGGGGGATGCCAAGACATTGGTATGTGAATGTTAAATTTTGGACTAGTTTTTACAGCGTTGCAATGCATTAGCTTTGTTGTTGTAGCGGGTAGCCATGATTTTGCTATGTGAATACCAAGGTTCTGACAATTTTTTAGTGTGTTGCTATGCAGTTGCTACAGTTTTGTTGGATACTAGGGCATTGCTGTTCTGACCGGTTTTTAGTGAGTTATTAGGATGTACTGGGTCATTATCAGTGTTGTTTTGCAGTTGCTAAGGTGTTCAGTTTTCAGGGTATTTTTCCTTTTTTTTCGAACCATTTGGTGAAAATCATAATTCTAATAGTTTAGAAAAGTAATTTCACACATATCCTCAACCTTAATTATACGCAACATTGAACAGTGATGCTTGACTTAACACTAATATATTCAAAAGAATATTTTCTTGTTAAAAAATGAAAATACGATTTAAAATTATTTCTTTTAATTAAGAAAATGAATTGCCATTGCACATTTGAGGTTATGGACAAAAAGACTCGTTCATTCATTTGTTCGTTCATTCATTTTTAAAGTAGCGTAGTTCCATACCTCCAGGCCTATGGCTGAATAAATGAATTTAATTGTAGGAAAAATCCACACCACTGAACACCCATTCTTGTTAATGTGACAACTGTTCTGTGACACAAGAGAAAAATTCTCCTGGTGCTACAAGACATTGTTTGCCTTGTCAAACAAATTATGCCACATTTCCCTGCAATTCACACAGCAGCAGTCTGTGATGCTAACAAAATAGTAAATTTTCTGGTGGAAAGGAATACATCAAGCTTAGAAAATGAAGTCATTATCTTTCAACTTTATTCTTTACTTTTTTTTTTTTTTTTTTTTTTTTTCTTCTGTAGTTATATATATATTTTTTAAGTTAAAAGTGAAAGTAACATGTGAACATGTGTTGACACACAAACAGTGCAAACCATGGACACACACACCCAGAGCAGTGGGCAGCCATTTTGCTCTGGCGCTCGGGGAGCGACTGGGGGTTAGTTCCCTCAAAGGCACCTCAATCATTTCCTGTCTGTATTGAGTATCGAACCCGCAACCTTTGGGTTACCAGTCTGACTCTCAAACCATTAGGCCAGCCCCCCAAGTTTAAGTTTAAAATATATAAAAAGAAATAGAAAATTCATTAATATGCACAAAAAAATATTTGACTTCTACTGTGCTTTTTGTCCTTTTTAAGCTTGGCAGTTGTGAATCTTATTGAAAATCGGATGATTTTAAAGGGTAATTTTCTACATGATGCCTCTTAGTGTAATAACTTGGGGCACATTGAAGAACTGAATGCAAGTGCGTTAAACATGTGGGAAGAAAATCCATATTTGAGCATTCAAGCCACGTGCTGTGCAAAGCCTGGTCTCCGTTTTCAGTTGTGATTGGCCTATTCTTTATGGAAACAGTTTTAGGCTATTAAATACCATAACCAGGGACTGGATATGCTGTGTGCGTATGTGGTTTGTGTCTGATGTTAAGATGGAATTCCAGGCTTTATTATAGAGTATAAATTATTTATAAGAATTATCTACAGTAAAACCAAATTAAGCACATAATTTCAGTATACACTCAATTAAACATTGTTTCAATGCATACATTTACAAAGAACTACAACAAGTGTTTGTTTGTTAGTTTTTTTTTTAAGAAAAAAAGTTATTTTTGCATACAGCTGCTTTACAGCAGAACTGAATTCTGTTGGCATCGTTGATCATTGTTTCCCAGTTTAGCAATGTAAAGCTGCTTAGAAACCGTCTGTATTGTACAGAGCACTATATAAATAAAGGTGACTTGACTACAGTAGTTAAGCCAACCATGATTTCCATAATGCATTTTAAAAGACATTGTATGGAAATTTTTGAGACACATACACAAACTCTCTTGCTCTCAAAGGACTAAAAATCCCATCAAGACCATTATTTTTAAATTAAATTAATCCTTCTCATTTAATGCTTCACTGCAAAGAGAAAATTCATTATAACAGCAACACTTTTTTAGAAAAAAAATGACTCACAGGTTATATTGCAGAGTCACAGCCCGTAAAAGTGTTTCTCCCTTGGTGAGATGTTTTTTTTAGGCAGTGAATTAAGTAAAAGGTATTTTATTTTAACATTTTATTCAGATATTAGGTCCTGCCTAATATTACAGCGTCAATGTCATAGAGTTAATATGATTACAGCACTGAAAACAATAACAGTGTTTAATTACAATGAGTTACTTGAACACTAATGCAAAATATGACACGTTTTTAGTATGTTTACCTACAAGCCTCATGTTTACACACAGAATTGTTTATACACAGATGATACAACAAATTTGCAGGTGAACAGCGACAGATGGCATTTCCCAAGAGTCGATGCGCTGCTTTCATTAAAAGGTGGAAGATGGCAAGAGTGTGCGTGTGTGTGTGGTAGTGCATACTGGCATGAAAATGAGAACGTAGCCCCTCTCAGATGTGGCTCACCTTTGGTTCATCAGCAAAACCTTGTAAATGAGAAGTGTTTGATCTGTCTGAAGGGCCGGTGGGGGTTGGAGATGAGAGGTTTGCCGTGTGGTAATCTGCTTTGATTTAAACTAATTAGCTTGTATAATAACTGCAGTGAATCTTTTAGCACTGCTGTGAAGAGTCACCAAAAGTAACATGAGGTCATTAAGTAATTTTACTAGGGTGTGTAACGGTACATGTGTTCATACTGAAAATTTTTGGTACAGGTCTTTTGGTTTGGTATGCATGTGAACCAAACTAACTATCAACATTCAGCATGCAATGGTTTTTTTTTTTTTTTTTAAGACCATTACTATTTTATTTGCTGTCATTGTTGGGGTAATAATAAAATTGTAAAATTGTAATTAAAGCCAAAAATAGTAAAACAAAGCAATTACTTTACTTATGCCGCAATGCACTCTGGGAGTACACTTCCTCAGATCACAGATACAATTAAGTTGACAAAACTTAAATGACTAGTAAGTAAATGTGACTCAAAACAAGTAAAGAACAACTTGATACAATTAAGTTAAGCTTACTTAATTCATTCAACTTAAGGCAATGAGTTTGCACAATTAAAGGTGCAATATGTAATATTTTTGCAATAAAATATCCAAAAACCACTAGGCCAGTGTTATATATTTTGTTCACTTGAGTACTTACAATATCCCAAATGTTTCCAACTATTTGTAAATCGTGAGAAAATTGCAATTTTAACCAAGGCTCCGGGATGTGTGAGGAGTCGCTTGTCAGTTTTGTCATACCCGCCTTAACCCTCGGTCTGCCTCGGTTTCCGGTTTTATTTTGTAAAAACCATGGAAACACCAAAGACTCTTTAATATATTACACGTTTTAATAGACAAGGGAACAACTGTTTTGATATATTTATATACAGAAAAACAATTGTTGTTATGTAGCTCAACACGTTCAGTCTTATTGTTTAAATCTAATTTTCTTGATTTTTTACCATGCTTTACCATGCCTCAGAGAAAAACACTATTTTGTGAATTTGCTAACATAGCATAATCAGATGCAGCTTTATTTTTAGTAACAGTACAGCATTTTCTCCATCATACAATATGTTTTAAAATTAATTGCCATTTATTAACACAAGCCACCAAGCATTTATTAATATGATATTCTAAAATTGATCTAGCTTACTGCAGTGTGCAACAGTGTCTCACAGCAGCCACCGAGCGAATGCACAGAGTAACGTTATAACATAATTTTCAACACACTCAAATGTATCTAATATGATAAACAGAGCTGTGTTACCTCATACTCATGACTGGAAAGCGGAAGCGGCGCCGCGGCAACTGTGACATAATAAAAGTTCCGCTGCTCGTGGCGTGTGTTGCGCAATCACTCCAGCGGCCTCGTTCAGCTTCCACAACACTCGGTCCTGCTCTGCTTCATACTACAATAATGTTAATAATCGCATCCATGAATACAATTTCTTCCCGAGTCCTATCCGATTCTTTTGAGCCGTCCGTTGAGGTGGAGACCACATGTCCCAAGATTCCGCTCTCAAACTTGGCCTTTGTTTTGAATAGACCTCTAGCGACTTCTAGTGGGCAAAATTCTTACATACTGCACCTTTAAGTAAATTGAACAACTTTTTTTTTTTTTTTTTTTTTTACTTTTCAGTACCTTCACTTTAAACAATCCAATAAATACCCAACAGCTAAACCATGTTTTATTGTGCATTTCTTTTTCTCAGTGAATGTCTTGCTTCATTTGGAAGTAAAATGGGAAGAGCATTAAAAATAGAATTTAATGTTGGCTGCCATGGTTTGGCACATGTTGTGTATCAGATGAAGCAATCTTTCAAAAAGAGCTCTTAATGGCTTTTTGGTACTTATGGTACATAAATGGTACATTTGCTACTTATGAGTAAAAGTGTGTACGTGAAGTGCACAGCTGAGAGCTAAATTGTAATCCCTAGTCAATCCATTAGCACTCAACCGATACCAAATGAAGCAACCATTACCCTTTAACCTGTTTTCTTCCTGTTTTATACAACATAGTTGTCTTCACAGAAGTCTTCATGAAGTCTGCGGTGTCTAATTTTGGATGTACAATGTGTATAATATTCAAAAAGTACTCCAGGCGATCTGGGACCATAAGTCTGTGTCAGAAACTCCAGTATCCCCTGTTCTTCCACTAATTACCAAGAGCCTCATAAATTTTCAATCCGTCATGTCTGGGTGAGTATAAGTCCCAGTACAATTTTAGATCTTTTTGAACATCCATCTGGCCAAGGAAACCTGCCTACACAATTCTGAAATCTGCTGATAAGATAAGATGCTCCAAATTGTCTGTTTATTCATTCAAGTGTGCATGTATGCATATTAATGAACAAAACTTTAACTTCTAGACTTACACTTTATTCCGGTAGTCCGCTTTAGTCATGCTACTAACTACATTCTAGTAACTTTGCAACTACACTCCTGGGCACCCCAATGGCTAAGCACTAAGCTTTTAATTGTCTTAACCACACATTATTGGTCAGGAAATTAGCAAATGCACTACATAAAGCCATTGCTGTCTCAGAAAAATGTCAAAGACAGAATGAAGTTTTTGTCGGAATATGGGAAGTTGTTGTGTGTGGAGTGATGAATCACAATGAAACACAAGTTGCATGTTGATGTTCCCAGAGCAGTGTCTTTGAAAATCTGGTGAGAAAAGCAATAATAAATGCATCTCTACCACAGTGAAGCATGGAGGAAGAGGTGTCATTGTATCTGGAGCCTTTTTAGCTGATGGTATTGGTGAGCTACTTCACTGTGAAAAGTCATTTAATGCTTTGGAGTACAGGGGAATATTGCAGAATGGCAGCTGCAGAATGAAAAGTTGTTATCTGAAAAGAATGATCTATTGTTATTTTCCATCAAGGCAATGCTCCTGCCCAAATTACAAAGACAATCAAGAAGTGGCTTGAGAGCAAGTCCATCAGGCTTATGTTTTGGCCTTGGTCAGAGTCCAGATTTGAACCCTAGTACATACATATTTCTCCAAATGTGACAAATAAAAGGCAGGAGGCGCGACTGGATATGTACGTGTGTGTCGTTATTTGATTGGAAACAAAATAAACCCATGTGCTTCAGTGACTTTGATTATAGCAAAAAAAAAAAAAAAAAAAAAAAAATAATAAAAATTATCTATTTCATTATAATAATAATAATAATAATAACAAGGTAGTTATAATAACCTATAATTAACCAGGTTTTAACTTATGATTTTTGCATTTAAAACTAATAAAAATGCACCGAATTAAGTGTTCATATTTTTTGTTTTCATTTCATTTTCCCACCGAGACTCCAGAAAATGTTATATCAAGCATGACAGTATGAACTCAGAAGAGTGACCTCTGACCTGACGCATGACGTAGCATGTAGGAGTAGTGTAAGCTTTGGTGAGAGTAGACGCCTCTCGCGGTTCAAACAAATTGGGCTGGGCAACAAACTCACGCTCCTCTTCTCATATATCGAAATCCTCCGACATTTCTCTTTAAAGCTGCAGTCCGCAACTTTTTTTGGTTAAAAATGATCCAAAATCAACTTTTGAACAAGTACATAACCAGCCAGTGTTCAAAACTATCTAATTATCTTGTCTCGATTCACAACAGTAAGCCTGTAATAATGTTTATAATAAGAGCGACATGGCTGATTTCCGCGGAAATTTGAGCATGCAGCAGTTCTCTGTGCGTCATTACGTCACGTCCGTAAACAGAAGGGAAGGAGTCCGTCGAGAGGCTAGTCAGTTTATATCATGTGAGGATGCTGCCGGTAGCGGCACATTTATAGCCTTTTCTCACAGCAGCTGAAATAATTAAACTAATAATTTGATGGCGGATTGTAATCCAGAAAGATCCAAATGACAGTCATCAGTGACAACTGGAGATTCAGCCGTAGCCAAAAAGCAAAAGACTTTGGACCGTGGAGTGGCTACAGAAATTGAAATCTACAGGTAGATAAATACACAGTCATGCAATGCTGATGTTGTTAACATTAACGATTTGAGAACAATATAACAGTAATAATAATTTGCACGGTTTGGCATGATCCGAGCTAAGCGATCGTTAGATTTAATCACTATTGGCAGCACGATTTATTGTAGGCCTAATGCTTTTTTCCTCAGTTGGTCAAAACAAAAGTGGCAGAAATGTTACTTGTTCAGATGATATTTTCCAGTAAAATTCTTATATTGGTCATACTTTCAAGATGTAGAATCTGTGATTCTGAAGTTCAGTATCCACACCGGTGCGGTGACTGACAGCAAGCATTATTCATCCGCGCTGACGAGCTGTGCCGAGGCACAACGCACGTACAGATAACTGTTCCGCATATGACTGCAATTGTAGGTTTCAAACAGAGATGGCGACAAAGAGGAAAAATTGCGGACAGCAGCTTTAAAAATCCTCATTTTAAACTTCTAATTCATTTTCTTTTGCTCTATTTTCTGTGCTTCCATATGTCATGTGTCGGTTCAGAGGTCACTCTTCCGCCGGAACTAGGCTCACGTTCAGCTGTTGCCGGAAGCCAGTTATTATAGTTTATAAAGTTCACAGCAGATTTCAGTACAGGCGGTTTTGGCAGTAGTTGTTGGGAGTGTTTCCTTTAGTTGCTTTTTTTAGTCAACAACAATAGAACAATTCATAGTAGCTATACATTCATCAACACTCACCTCTGACCTATGACCTCTGCTGCAAGTCTGTGCAGAAGCTCTTAATTATTATACTATAGTGGAAGGAACTGCTTCATGCTATTTTAAAATGACCCCATGTTTGTTTGCCAGAGCAGTACGTGTCCTGAACTTATGGGTGTTGTTAGAAACAACTGAAAGCATAGTTTCTGCTGTTTTGTCTAATCATCTTATTATGTATGATCACAGGTGTGCATAGCATCAGTCATTTTACAATGGCTTCAAATGTACCTTATTCAGTCTAAACTTTCTTTTACATTTTCTGTTATCCTGAAAATAGGTGTCCCAAAAGGAAGACCTGAATGTTTCCTTTGGTCTAATTTTAAAACCGTAACATGAATGCTCTAAAATAAACTAATAGATGTCTGTTTAGTAAGACTTTAATCAAGGCAATTATAACCCAGTGATTCTTTTCAAAACTGTATGCTGTAAAGTTTCTATTCAATTACATCCAAATCATAGTTGTAAAACTGATTGCTGCGGCCTTAAAATGTGTTTGAGTAAGCCACGTTTGACGGCATTTATAACATTTCAGAAATACACAAACCTGTGACCAGTAATGTAACTAAAACTAAAAATCATTCAAAAAAAAAAAAAAAAAAAAAAAAAAAAAAAAAATACTATAATTACTATAAATACTATAATTGTATAGAAAAATAATACCATTGCCTATGACGCACTTCAGTTGAATTAGTCCATATTGCTTGGCAATCAGAAACAGCTTGAGGTCTGCATAATGAACTATAACAACACTGGTTGACGTCATAACTAATAACATCCCTTGAACCCTTGGCAAAATGACTGTAACAGCTTATTGCTTCATATCCACCAAATTGAGCACTTTTGAACGATTATATGAGCTGGAAATGAGCCAATTCTGTCCAAAAGCTATAGGCAGATTTACTAAAGCAAAATGCTATAGGCAACCACTATGGCATTTCCCATGATTCAGCAGTAAGATGTCACTTCTCTGCTGTTGTACCATCCATTCCGATGCCATCTGCAACTACTCTGATGAATCCTGCCTGATAGAGCTGCATTTTTGTTTTTGCAATTTTTTTTTTTTTTTTTTTTTTTCCAAGCTCTTCTTTTTTCTGAGAATGTGCCATCCAGTATTTTTGATGAAGTTTCTCTGACTATGTTTGTGCTTGTGCTGGAATACCAGCTTACTGCATACTGCACAGTATATACTATCATTTGTTTATGTATGTTGAGGTTGTTTTTGAAAGATTTCTCTTATTCTCACCAAGTGTATATGATTCAAAAACAGTAACACAGAAACAGCGTACAAGAATAAAGATTTTGAACAATATAATGCTAAAATAAATTGTCATGACCTCATCATTTTATGTTTAATTCAGCATGTGGCATCCAATTAGCATTCCAGAAGTATATTTGTAGTGTTTTTAGTTTAAACTGAACATGTTGCATTGTGGGATACAGAAATTTGACATCATATAATTAATATTCATACAATATCAATCCAATTTCAAATATTATGTTAGTATGCTGTTCCAAGCCCTTATTTGTCAGATCCTGTGTGAGACAGCGGTGAATTAGTTCTCCTTGTCATGTTATATATCCTCTGGGAATTCTCTGAACTCACTAACTGGAAGCTCCTGTTTGAAGAGGTTCATTAATTCATTCATTCATCATTTCATTTGCTCTGTAGACCGATTTAACTGGAACTGAAATGGCATTTTACATGTCTACCCTCAGGACATGCCAGAAGGGTAAATTGTAGTAGGCGTGTTGTTGTTCTTCTGTTGTTTTGGAATAATTATGAAGTATCGCATATTTGGTTTTAGCAGTATATTTGTGCAAGTGCTTGCACAGCAACTCATCTGGCTAATGTAAAATGTGGTGTCAATCAATCAGTTTGTGGTGTCAATCAATGTCAGTAAGTAGTCATTTAGCAGATTCATCATTACTCCAGTCTTCAGTGTCACACGATTCTTCAGAATTCATTGTAATATGCTGACTTGCTGCTTAAGAAACATTTCTGAGTTTGTTCAAAACAGTTGTGCTGCTTCATATTAATGGGGAAACTGTGATACACCGCCATTCAAAAGTTTAACTAAATTGATCAATAGTGACAGTAAACAAATTTACAATGACACAAAATGATCATTTCAAATAAATGTGTTTTTGTTATATATATATATATATATATATATATATATATATATATATATATATAAACCTTCTATTCATCAAAGAATCCTGAAAAAAAAACAGTTTCCAAAAAAATATTAAGTAGTGAATATGCATGCAAGTCAAGTCACCTCTATTTCTATAGCGCTTTATATTGCAAGCAGATTCACAATAATAACAAATTACAATTCTGTTGTAAAGCAGCTCTAACAAGACAATAGTGTCATTATTCAGCTCAAGTCAGTTCAGTGTTGATTCAGTTCATTAATCTATTAATCTATTGTGCAACAATTGTGTATACATACAGTGCAGTGTATTTGTGCACATACGTGTGACAAACTCCTGTGCACTCCACTGCACACTGAACAAGCAAAAGACACAATATACAGTATGTTATAACCCTTGAGTGTTATAAGGAGTATTTTATTGGTATAACATTATTTATTGTGGATTGCTCCATACCTTAGGCTATGTCCACACTAATATGTTTTTATTTGAAAATGCATCTTTTTCTCTCCATTTTGGCCTTCCGTCAACAGTGAGACGGTGTTTTTGTCAAGAAAAACTGAGCTTTTTGAAAATGCTCTTCTATGTGGATAAATTTGAAAACACCGTTTTCACGTTGTAGTGTGGATGTTGAAAATGGAAGTTTTTGAAAATGATGACGCATGATTAGTCATGTGATGCATATTGTACCCATAGATCAAAGACTATAGAATAACACAAGATGCGTCACTCATATTGTTTTGAATGGGAGAAAGTGCAAAGCGCAATATGGCGGAATAGGTCCCGCCTTCTAAATGAGAGCCAATCACTGATTAGTAAAGTCATCGCGTCATCTCCGGTTCCTATAGAAACAGTCAGATGTGCACTTCCTATAGAGATGCGCAATTAGAACTGCCCATGCGCATTAGCTTGATCAGCCTGAAAAAATACAGTTTTTGTCATGATTCGAGCATTTAGAAACAAAATTTATGAGACAGTTGTTGTCACATTTCATTGGTGATTTCAAACATGAAATTTAACCAAAAGCTTGGCAAACAGCTTTGGAGAATTTGATGTTTCCCCATTCAAAGAGATAGGAGCTGCACTTGCATGCACAAGATGCGTTTCAAAGATGGCCGCTGAGTGAAATGACTTGTCTTTAAAGGGACTTTGAGCTTGCATTTTTACTGTAACAGTGGTTGCCCAAGATAAATGCTGCTTTATAGAATCTTCATGTTACATTCCTGCCAAAATGTCAGAATTTACTCACATTCGCTGTCCTGTGCGGACAAAATGACAGTTGCGTTTTAAACCCGATTTTGAGCGCGACCTGGACGCGACAGTGAGTGATGGGATCATGTGCTATTAAAATGATCGTGCCAGAAGAAACAGTGTGATAACTTTATTATATCTGCTCTCTCTGCATCACCTTGTGAGCTTTTAGTATGTTTTATGCATGCGCAGTACAAGGATTTAAGCATTTCAGACGTTTCAGTGTGGATGAGCAACTTTTGGAAAACGCTTGAAAACGCAAGTGTGGATGGGGAGCATTTTAAAATGAAAACGTCAAATGTCTCCAGATTAATGTAGACATCGCCTGAGACAAAAAGCAGGATGCGTGCCAATGTTGTAATGCAAGTGTTTATTGTTGCAAAGGCCAAGATGAGAGAAAAAAGTAAAGGGAGGAAAAATGGAAGATGAAGAAAATTTATTTACAATACCCCATGTCTGTTTGGGGAATAGTCCAACACACAACAAAAGGGGAAATGGGACGTGGGCATCACCAAATCAAAGAAATAAATAAAAGCAAAAACAAATCCCCTTTTAGCTAATGAATAAGCATCTCAGTGAGACTTGGTAACCACAAGTAAAACCATACATGGCTACATTGTACTCACTACCACTGTCAAATGATATTATAATATGATATTTTGCAATATAAATGGCTACAACATAGTATTTAATATAAATATTCCACATATCCACAAACCATGGTAATTTACTACAATTTATTCATGGTAAAAGTTTGTGTGATAGTGTGGTGATTTGGGGATTTAAAAGTCTTATCTTCATTCATGGCACGTTTCTCCTGTTTTCCTCATCAGTCTTGTTGAGAATATTGAGGCTGTTTCATCCGATTTAAAACTAGTTTAATCATCGAGGGATTTAAGCGAGAAGTGTGTCGAATTGAAACGCGCGCTCACTGGATGTCGCGACTCTGTTTAATAATGGTGACCGGGAATAAACGCAGCTCCTTTAAAGGTGCTAAATACTGTAGGATGTTTTGTTTTATACATTTTTGCAATATTACATGAAACTGTCTTTACTAACTGATAAAAGACTATTTATTAGGTGCACTGAAAGGAATAATATTAATATACATCATCTGTGCACGAGGTAGGGCCTTAAAAACATCAGCCAATCATTTACGCGATCATCGCATAAACAATTGGCCCTCTGGCTTGTCAATCACTGCCATGACGTTCCTTGTGAGAGACGTGCGTGGCTGTGCTCTCCAGTAACTTTCCACACTCTACAGGCGCCGCATGCGATGTTTTTGTCAGGAGACAGGAGTAACAACTGCAGATTATGAGTTACCTGCGGTGAGTCCGACATAATGAATCCACTAACACGACACAGCGAATGCCGGTGGTAAACACTCGTGTTCCAATACTCGTGCACGAGTTTTTGGAGGCGTTCCTTTGAAATGAGCTGAGAAGGAGGGGGGCTGTTCTTACGCATGCGCTCATTTCAAAAACTCACTAACAGTCTTTGGATTCTCAGTTGACGAAAAAATCCTCTCTATCAACTTTAAGCTTTCGTTCTGTTTTCCACTGGGCCGTGCTGCATAGTTCAAAGTAAACTAGTAAAACGCCTGAAAACAGCGCTATTTGTTCTGTTATTATTATTACTGACTGATAAACCACCTCAGATGATTCAGTGACAGAGCGGTCCGAATGAATCCAAATCTTTTCAGATCGATATGCAAGCGCATTTGGCCAATTCACCAAAAGAATCGAGACAAAAGAATGATTAATTCACGAATGACTGACTGATATCGTTGGTTCCGTCGACAGAAATACGGGACACACATAATAACTGCTGAAATATTAGCACGGAAAACGTTTCTCAGGTCAGTCAGAGGAGCGTGCATGGTACGAACAGTGCATATATAGCCGTACAGCTGCATGCGCCACTGCGGCCATGATATCTAACCAAATTTAGCCACGCCACCAGGAAAAGAGGAAGAGGGAGATTAAGGTGCTGCGGGCCAGTTGAAGAGCCCTGTTTTAAATTGTAATAATATTTCTGAATAGTACTGTTTTTACTGTATTTTTGACCAACTAAATGCAGCCTTGGTGAGTAGAAAACAATCTTAAGTATTACAAGCTTTTGACCGGTAGTGTATAATTTTTGGGGCTTGATGGCATCCGTTCCCATCTGTTTTTATTTTATGGAGTAGTGCACCGTAAACATTCTGCTAAACATCTTTGTGTGTGTGCGCACATTTTTGTGATTTATGAGGACACAAATTTGTATAATGACATGGTTATTACACTGATATTACGACATGAAATATGAGGACATTTCATGAGTCCTCATATTTAAAATAGCTTTAAAAACATACTAAACAATGTTTTATTAAAAATGTAAAAATGCAGAATCTTTTCTGTGATGGGTATGTTTAGGAGTAGGGGTAGTGTAGGAGGATAGAATGTACTTGCCTGGCAAGGCCAGACTGATATATATCTACAAGATATATCAGTCTGGTCAGTCCACCCTCCGTCGCGATTCGAGTCAACTCCAAACCGTACCGTGCAATCAGATTCATTTAGTGCGGCGAAAGTCCCTTCGATATCAACAAAGATTGCGCACGGGAGACCCGAGAGTTTGTTCTATTCAGCCGTGAATTCAGTTTTAAATGACCAAACTTTTCTTTACTTTTCGCTGTTGACTCTCTTGTCACTTTGCTAACATCATATCCGCCCTTCTCTGATTGGTTTGCTCCGCTTCCTGTTTGCTTGGATTTGCTGCGCCCTAGAAATCGAATTGATTCAATGGCCGACCAGACTCATCCGCTGGTACAGTGGTGAGGCTGGATTTTCCAGGCAAAGAATGTACAGTTTGTACAGTATAAAAACCATTACGCCTATGGAATGTTCTCACTAAGATAGCAAAACAAACTTTGTGTGTGTGTGTGTGGTGTGTGTGTGTGTGTGTGCGTGCGTGCGTGCGTGCGTGCGTGCGTGTGAAAAAAGAATGGCTTATGGGTTTGGAATGACATGTGTAACATAATTTAAATTTTCTGGGTATTCCTTTGCAAATGCCAACACATCACTTCCATGTCAGTTGCACATATTATGCATCATCACCATATGATTAAAATCATCATGTTTCACCTTAAAGAGCCACTCATGGGACAAAACATCTTTTGAACATTCACTCGAGGGAGTTTGGTTATCTGATCCATCTATTTTCTGTCAGTTTAGGGACCACTCGTCTGACCTCTCTCATACCGTGAAATACCCAGAACAAGCTATCATGTTAACTGAAACCCATCAATGTGGAGAATTCAATCACTTCCTCATGCTTAAAGTTTGGTTAAAGAAATAGTTCACCCAAAAATGATTGTCATTACGTACTCGCCCTCATGTTGTTCTTTCTTTTCTCAACCGCATCTCTAAAATCGCATGATGCAAAGTGACTATTATCTTTGTCACGCAAAGGTATTGTATGACAAGTCATGTGGACTATGTGATGATTTTTGTCCTGTATATGCTTTCATTGTTTCACAGAAAACAAAACAAAAAAGAAACACACGTGTTTGGAATAACATTATGGTGAAAGAATGTGCACTATTCCTTTAAGATGAACAGTACAAGTGTTGCAGGTAGTGCACGTACACATCATCAAATTGAAATGGTTATTTTTGGCTGTTTTTACACCGTCGTTTAAAGAAGTTGATTAAATGAGTCAGTCTGATATTTTCTGAATCTCAGGCCAAATAAAGCTTTGAAAACATGACATGCAAAAATAACTCCTCATTTGTGCTCTGATGAATGTGTCTTTGTAGTTATTTTTATGTGTTGGTTCTTTGCAATCAGAAAATGCAAGCCAGATGACTCTTTCTCTTTCTCTCTCTGTTTGGAGTAATTAAAACATATGCGCCTCATATCCGTTCAGCGTTTGCTTGGTCAAAATAAACACGGCTTTCATCTGCCTTCTAGGCCAATAGCCAAGAATACACTGTAATTTCTCACACTCTTTGAATTATTTTGGTCCCTAATGTCCTAAAAGTTTCAAAGATTTAGGTTACTTTTTTTTTCATATAATGAAGGTGAATTGGTGACCACAACTGTCAAGATTTTCAGTGAGCAACAAAATTAAATTGGTCTTTAAATGACTTGGAATATATGAGTTATATAAACTAATTTTATGCTGGTGTTCTTGCCTGCCCCATTTCCCATCTGCTTTCATTATATGGGGAAAAAAAAGCAGCATGAACACATATATATATATATATATATATATATATATATATATATATATATATTTTTTTTTTTTTTTTTTTAATTAATTTATTTTTTTTCTGTGAGCGTTACCTCATGTTATTTTTATTCTCTGTTTTTATTAATTGATTAATCATAGTGGAAAGTCTACTGCAAATATAATTATCATACACTCATGAGGAAATAATTATGTGATTTTACAAAAGAAAAGGAACAGAAAAGGAAAAGAAAAGGAAATGAATAAACAGAAGCTAGCATGTGTTTTTAAGAATGCATAGCAGAGTAATCTGAATGGCAAAAGTTCAAAAGTTTGGGGTCAATAAAAGAAAAAATAAAACTTTTTTCATCAAGGATGAAAAAAAGATATCTTAAGTTTATTAAATTGATGTTAAGTAACATTAAAGATACTTATAATGTTACAAAATATTTCTATTTTGAATAAAGCATAATTAAAAATGTTGGAGGAAAAAAAATATGCATGACTGTTTTCAACATTTGTATTAAGGAATATGTTATTTTTCTTTTCTTTATTTATAAACTCATAATTGACCCAAAGTGTTGTACAATACAACTAAAATATGAGAAAATAGAAAAACAATACAAAAGAGCACAAAACAACACAATACAAACATTACACCTGGTTAAAAGCTATTGATAATAGTGTTTTTTTTTGTTGTTTTTTGTTTTTGTTTTTTTTTGATACTTAAAAATCAACATATCCTCCAACCAATACGCCCATGTTGTTTGTCACTTCCCTAAAATATGAGAGTTTAATAAAGTTGCGCCCCTATCGACAACAGGACACTTTCATTTTAATGCATTGTTCCCTTTTATCTGCGTCATATTTCGGGTTTTGCGTTTCTCAATTGGCAGAGCATTGCAAGATACAACAATATGCAATCATGTGATCATGCGATCGTGGGTTCGATCCCAGGGAATGCATGTGCTCATAAAGTGTATTTACAATATAAATCACTAAGGGTAGGTTTAGGAGTGGGGTGGGTGTAGTTGTTAATAAAAAAATGAGTTTTGCTAAATGGAAATAGGACAAATGGCGGGACCGTGTAAAAAGTCCACATGTACAATGCACATTGCATTTAAATGAACACGCATTTTGATTGGTAACAACAGTCATACGTCATTTCATGACGACAGACATAACACGACACTGTCATTATTTTTACGCCAGCTAGAGGGTGCATGACTTTTAAACATAAATATAGGTCGTAATAAGGTGCTTGAAAAATGACCTAAAGGGTTGTTTTTTGGACCTATTTGATCCATCCATCCATCCATCCATCCATCCAGTTTTTCAGTATTTGTCATAAATGCAGCTTGGTGAGTATAAGTGACTTTTTCTTACAAAGCCCAAACCTTTGAATGGTAGTATATTTGATTTTTGGTAGTATGATTTGATTTATGTCTTGTTCACACTGCTCCCAATTTTGATTGTTTTTCAGATGCAATCTTTATGACTGCCTTTCTGCACTGTCATTTTGCAGTTAATGAAATCTGATCTTTTTGTTCAGGCAGTATAGTCAGTATTCAGTGTATCTAGATGGGTTGTCATAGTAATGACTTAAGTGTCAGCAGGATGTCAAGAGACACAAGTAAGTGTAAGCAAGTCTTACCAAACTTTTGATTAGCAATAGGTACTATTTTTTATTTTTTTTTGTTTAGGACTCAATGAATTAGGCCCTGTTTACACCTGGTATTAAGGATAATCAAATCACTAGTGGACGACACTACAGGTAAAAACGTGGTCTAAAATGCTTTGAGCTTGTCCACTTTTGACCACTTCTAGAGGACTGGATTGCTTACTTAAACCCTGTTTACACTTGGTAATAAGAAGTGGACAATTCTAAGCTGTAAATGGGGAGTAAAACGTGTTGAGCTTGTCCACTAGTTGAAAACACATTAGATCGGATTGCTTTCATAGTGTAAAAACTCTCATGTGGTCAAATGTGTTTGAACAGTCACAAAATACCGACTACGCTCCACCTACTGACCTAATGCATAAGCATTATGGAAAGCGCTCTATCCAGATGGGATTTAAACTTTGTCGGCTTGAGACCCAAGTTTGGTTTGAAGACGAAAAATGTACCAAGCACAATGTTCTCTCACCATTCCTGATTTCTTGCGGTCTTACATCTGTCAGAGCAGAAACAAAGCTGATGCTCTCTCTGTTTTTCCATCGTGTGTTCATATGTAAATTACACAAGCTTATTTTGTCCATTAGATCGAAAGATCAGAAAAAGCCCATGCATTTACCAGCCCATAGACCCTCCCCTCGAAGAAATAAGGACAGACGTGGATGAAAAGAAACGGATTAAAACACCAGGTGTAAACAGGCATGTGTCTCCCTCGTCTACTTGTGATTCGACCAAAATGCATAATACCAGGTGTAAACAGAGATGTAACATCAAAAGTGTCATGCTTCATATAGTCAATGATTAGTATTTATTTCAGTGTCGTTTTTAATTCCCATAGACAAAGATTAATAGTGGATTACCTATAGATGATATGTCTGAAGGTCTTTTAAATGCAATCTAGATTAGTGTTCTTCTCTTAGGTCATCAGCTGTGTATCGGACTGGTTGTGATGCAGAAAAAATGACATGCATCAACTCTGGGCAAAATGTGAGGTCTAATTCATGCACTAGCACAACCTTATGTGACATAGGATCATACAACTGTGTAGCCATGTACACACGTTGAGTATATCAAGTTGACACACCATCAATTAGCATTAGCTCATGTTAACCCATAAAATAAAACCTAGGGCTACTCAAGTGTGTTGACTTTTGAGATTAATTAAGTTAACACTGCTAAGTGTGTTTACACATTTACCTAATCTGACATGAAAAAAAAGGCTGCATTATTCTTCAAAGAAGGCTTAAGGATGCTTTATTCTATAAAGCCTTCTGAACAGCTTTATACATCTAATCCAAATAAAACTTTTGACAGACATAGTCATTTGAAGTCATTGTATGGATAATTGAATTATCATCAAAGCTCAACAAGTAATAACACCTGAGTCGTGCGCAGTGAAATCATGGGTCAGTTTTGATTCAGTGATTCAGTTTTGACTCAATTCATTTGATTTACTCCTACTAGCCACTTTGGCAGGTTGAATTTTATATAAAATATATATATTTTTCAGTTGTAGTCTTTTTTTAAAAAAAGCATCTGAAATAATTAAGTGCAATGTGTTGTCAAAAGTATCGATTTTTTCAATACATATCAATACTGAAATATCTGAAACGCTTCCAATACTCATTTTCCACAGAACAGATACACGATACCATTTACTCTCTCTCTCATCTCTTTGACAGCGAGTTGACACACAAACCCTTCTCAATTGATTGTGCATATTGCGCATAAATTTTACTCATTCTTGAAAATTTTGTGCTCACATCCAAAGTATGCACACATAAAGCCGCCTCTCAGTACTAAATTGAGTTCTTTTTTGCTGCTTATTGAGCTTAAACAGTCAAATACACATAAAATAATGTCAAAATGCTGGTCTTGGCGAGTATTCACGTAAACACAGTTTTCAGTGAATGTAAACAGTGGAGAAAGAAAACGCATGTGTAACGGTATAATGGATCCATATGTCAGGTCTTAAAGTGACAGCAGCCTAATATACCTGCTGCCAAATTATGGGATTATAAAATTAATATATGTGAATAAAAGCCTAAAATCAATCTGTTCATCATATAAACCAATCGAGTCTCTTCAGAAAATTTGAACCAAACCGCTCAACTCATATGGATTAGTTTCACAAATTGTCAGTTGTGAAGGCAGTATACGGAGAGACATAAATCTCTCAGATTTCATCAAAAAGATCTTCATTTGTGTTCCAAAGATGAACGAAAGTCTTACGAGTTTGGAACGACATGAGGGTTAGTAAATGATTACAGAAATTTTCATTTTTGGGTGAACTATCCCTTTAAATCTATTGATAGGTGTCAGTAAATGGGAAATATTACCTAGACTTTGTCCAGTTAAACTTTAGCATGAACTGTCTGCTGCTCTCATTATGTTTGTAATAAACAGCGCGTTTCATAAAACAGAGGTCTCTTCACAGTTCTAATGAGGTCTAGTCCAGATGCGACAGCAGTAAATTGCTCCAGGATAGCACCGGGGTACAGCCACGTGCCCCTCTGTTGCCGGGCGACAGTGTCAGACAAAGAGAAGTGCACTGTGAGGACTCCACTGGAGCACACACAGGGATGTCAGCTACAATATCCTGTTGTGAAAGATACGAAGTTGGATGTTTTAGCACGCTACCTCCTCCCAATTTCACAGGAACATCACACATTTTAAATGACCTATTACTGTTATTTATGAACACCCACTACTTCATATGACCCACTTCTTTTGGCTGTTTTTTTTTTTATATATATCTGTCTGTCTGTCTGTCTATCATTCTATCTAATGTTCTCTCATTCTATCTATCATTCTATCTACCGTTATATCTATCTTTATATCCAGGGCTTGACATTAACACCTGCCAAATGTGGGTAAGACAGGGTAAATGTAAGACAGCCACTCTCACTAGCCACTTTGGCGGGTTGAATATAATTTCAGCCTACAGCCTAATCATAGGTAGTCAAGCTCGTCGTAGCACAAAATTACAATCCAGTCATAATTCGTTATAGATTAAAGCTGCAGTCCGTAACTTTTTTTTGGTTAAAAATAATCAAAAATCAATTTTTGAGCAAGTACATAACCAGCCAGTGTTCAAAACTATCTAATATTCTTGTCTTGATTCACAACGTTAAGCTTGTAATAATGTTTTATAATAAGAGCAACATGGTGGATTTCCGCGGGAAATTTGAGCAAGGAAGAAGGAGTCCGTCCAGGCTATTTGGTTTTATCGCGTGAGGATGCAGCTGGTAGCGGCACATTTATAGCCTTTTCTCACAGCAGCTGAAATAATTAAACTTATCATTTTGATGGGGGATTGTAATCCAGAAAGATCCAAATGACAATCATCAGTGACAACTGGAGATTCACCGATTGTCAAAAAACAAAAGACTTTGGACTGTGGAGTGGCTACAGAAATTGAAATCTACAGGTAACGCTAATATACACTAAATACACAGTCACGCAATGCTGATGTTGTTAACATTAACGTTTTGAGAACAAAGTATAACAGTAATAATAATTTGCACGGTTTGGCGTGATCAGAGCTAAGCGATCGTCAGATTTAATCATCATTGCAGCGCAATTTATGTAGGCCTAATGCCTTTTTCCTCAGTTGGTCAGAACAAAAGTGGCAGAAATGTTACTTACTTGTTCAGATGATATTTTCCAGTGAAAATTCTTATATTGGTCATACTTTCAGATAGAAAGTATTCTTGTCGCTTTATAATATTAATATTGAACCACTGTACTCACATGAACTGATTTAAATATGTTTTTAGTACCTTTATGGATCTTGAGAGAGGAAGTGTCATTGCTGCCTATGGAGGCCTCACGGAGCCATAGGATTTCAACAAAAATATCTTAATTTGTGTTCAGAAGATGAACGAAGGTCTTACGGGTGTGGAACGGCATGAGGGTAAGTAATGAATGACAAATTTTTTTTTTGGGTGAACTAACCCTTTAAGTGGACATAAACAGGTGGGTCAAAACTGGATATGTGTTAGTATATTACATCCATGCATTCAGCAGCCCAATTAAATACCTGTCATTAATGTTAATCAAACAACAAAAGAAGTTAAATAAATCTATAGGCCTACATGTTAAATAAACCTACTGTATCTATTTATTTAATTAATTATCTATTGTATTTGTAATTTGCTAATTTGCTTCTTTGTTCTTTTTATATAACCTAACAAAAATAACTTTCTCATAGGCCTATTATGGTCACATTGCCCACCCATACATACCAGCTGATATACCATGTAGTCTTGATTTGGGTGGTCAAACTGCATTTGAAAGTTTGAAAGGGTTTTAAATCTAGCTAAATCAAGTAAAATGACTTAAAATCAAGTATTTTTAGCATGTCAAAGTCAGCTTTAATCATATAAAATGTAATTTCCCATCAGCAAAATTGTGGCCAGTTAAAATGCTGAGTGGCTAGTAACTTTGGAAAAACCATTAGCCACAGTGGCTGGTGAGCAAAAAAGTTAATGTCAAGCCCTGGTTATATTGTATATCTATGGTTATATTGTTTTTCACTGACAAGCACTTTGTCTTTAGAAAATATACTCTAGTTGCTAATATTACCTACAGTGTTCAGCGTAAATGAGTAACCCCCCTTTGAAAACTAACATTTTAAACAATATCTCAATGAACACAAAAACTATTTCCAAAATGTTGATAAGACTAGTTTAATATAACATCTGTTTAACTTATAACATGAAAGTAAGTTTAATAATATAACTTAGAGAACACATTTTTCAGTTTTACTCAAATTAGGTTGATGCAAAAATGAGTACACCCCACTGAAAGTCTCTGGAGCAAAGCTAAATTTTATACTACAAATGTTTAAAATTTAACAAGAATTCAACCGCAGGTGAGTGTGATTATTCATTACACAGGTGTCCAGCAGACAGTTGACTCTAAAAGGGTGTTAAAACCCTTTCCCATTTCATGCTGTCAGCAATGGCACCACATGGAAGAGAAATTTCTTTACACCAGAAAGGTGAAGGCTACAAGAAGATCATCAAAGCTTTACTTATCAGTCAGAATACTGTAGCAAAAGTGGTACAAAAATGTAAAAAAGATGAAACTGCAACCATCTCACAGAGACGTCCAGGTCATCCACGGAAGTTAACAATTCGACAGGAGCGTCTTCTGATGAGAAAGGTTGAAGAAAATCGGCAAGTTCACTGCAGTTATCTAAAGAAGTAGAAAGCCAAACTGGGGTGACTATTTCCCGTGACACAATACGGCGTACATTGCAGAGGAATGGCATGCATGGGTGCCGTCCACGAAAGAAGCCTCTTCTAAATCCCAGGCACAAAAAAGCCCACCTAGAGTTTGCCAGGGCCCACGCTGACAAAGATGAAGAATACTGGGACTCTATACTCTATAGTGATGAGACCAAGATAAATGTTTTTTGGAACTGATAGCTTCAAAACTGTATGGCGTCGCAAAGGTAAGGAATATAAAGAAAAATGCATAGTGCCTACAGTGAAACATGGTGGTGTCAGTGTCCTTATGTGGGGCTGCATGAGTGCTGCTGGTGTCGGGGAGCTGCATTTCATTGATGGCATCATGAATTCACAGATGTACTGCTCTATACTGAAAGAGAACATGCTACCATCACTCCGTGCCCTTGGCTGTCGCACTTTTCCAACACGATAATCCTAAAACACACATCTAAGGCCACTGTTGGATTTCTGAAGAAGAACAGGGTGAAAGTTATTCAGTGGCTCCTGATCTGAACCCTGTCGAAAACCTATGGGGAATTCTCCATCCAGCATCCAGTCTCTAAAAGAGGTCATTCTTGAAGAATGGAAAAAGATGGATGTTGCAAAATGTTGCCAACTTGTTCGTTCCATGCCTTTGTATGGCCTCCATTAAAAATAATGGAGGCCATACAAAGTACTAGATGTAGTAGTTTTTGTTGTGGGGGGGTACTCATTTTTGCATCACCCTAATTTGAGTAAAACTGAAAAAATGTGTAATCTAAGTTATATTATTAATCTTACTTTAATGTTATAAGTTAAACAGATGTTATATTAAACTAGTCTTGTCAACATTTTGGAAATTGTTTTGTGTTCATTGAGATGTTGTTTAAAATGTTACTTTTCCAAGGGGTATAATCATTTACGCTGAACACTGTATTAAAAACAAAACTGTCAACTGTTCCAGCTGACAAATGACATTGCAGTTGTTTTAATGAAGCCCTGGTGTACAGGCAGAAAGTCCATCAAAGTGGTGCTCTTTGTGGCCTCTGACACTCTTTCACAGGTGTTTCTCATTCTGTGAAATGGTAGAAGAAAAGAAGGAAGGAAAATAAGGTCATGCAAGCTAAGCTAAAATCCTGGCGATAGTTTATGTAATCACCTTCAACTTCAAAGTGTCTTCAAAATGTCATGCTGCAAACACTTATTTTCCTTTCCTCTACCTCAAAATGCTCTGAATTTAAAAATGATTTATTTTTCTGTTTTCTATCTGGTGGGTAAATACAAACATGCACTGACTGATGGATCTGTCTTGAATGCTCATTCACTGAAGGACACGATCAAACAAGTCAAGCCTTTCAGATATGAGAGCACTTTGATGAGCTTTCTTGGCCTTTAGCGTGGAGGTATGGCAGGCACACCTATTTTTCTCTTCAATTTTCATGAGAAAATGAAGTCGGTTTGACCTTCTGGGGTATATTGTTCAGCTCATATGTTCTCCATCTTCAGCCTGACCCTGTTATAAGATATATATATATAGCAGCTTTTCATTTGCATTACATACATAAAACCCAGAATACAGTCGATGCCTCTCTTGGTGAGGAAAAGGTCTCACCATTGAGGAGCCTATTCATCTCAGTTTATTTGATTTTTCCTTCATCTCAGCTGAAGAATATCTCAGATTCTGGACTCATACACGATACAGAGAGGATGGATATGTCGGATAGGAGGAGAAATGTTCCTGATCTGATCCTGATCAGACTGATCCTCCCAGCATTATATGTTTCATGGAGATTTTTTTTTTTTTTTTTTTTTTTTTTAAAGATCTGATTATATGTGGATAATCACATTTCAGAGATTCTGCAATCTCTGAATTTATCACAAAATTGACAAAATCGAGCTTGCATTTTTTATTAACTGTTGCAGATTTTCAGCAGATTTTAGGCTTAGACATGTCCCATGATGTCATCACAACATGAATTTAGTCCACTCATTTGAGTTGTGCAGCTCGGACCAATAATAGACAACGCGACAGAAGTTCAGAGCATCGGGCCGATCTCGATCACACAACACCATTTCTACAAAAGGCTGTGAAGAAAGCATTTGAATTCACAGCAGAATGAATAACAACGCTGTGAAATCTTGTGAGAAGCATTCACATTCGTCGCAGAATTCTCTATTAAACCACAGATATCAGATCAAACAGTGCCGTCGTGGAAACTGTTTGATATCAATCTGGTTTACCAGAGAATTCTGCGACGAATGTGAATGCTTCTCACAAGATTTCACAGCGATGTTATTAATTCTGCGGTGAATTCAAGTGCTTTCTTCACAGCGCTGTGTAATCTGGAAACCATGAGAAACATTGTGCCACTAACACCAACAGAAACAACTTTTGGCAGAAATGGTCTAATGTTTTCGAGTGCTGTTAAGTGCTTCACACAACTTTTCCCAGCCCTTCAATATTGCAATATTTGCATATATATGTATATATATATATATGTATATATATATATATATATATATTATATATATATATATTATATATATAAATTTAGCCCAATTTGAATGATTTTTTTATTGTGACATCCAAACAATTATTTGTTCATCCTTCATATAGTTTGTCCCCATCTGTAAAACTAAAAGTTTCACAATGTAGGAAAGCAAATTTAGAAATAATAAAAATAATTATCACTGTAGTAAATGTTTACACTTATTGGCTTATTAACCATTTCCACACCCTAGTATATATTTTTAATATTTATTAATAATAAATAATTATGAATGTTAATGTTATGAAGCGATGAGAATACTTTTTGTGCGCCAAAAAAAAAATTAAAAAAAATAGTGATGGGCAATTTCAAAACACTGCTTCATGAAGCTTCAAAGCTTTACGAATCTTTGTTTTGAATCAGTGGTTCAGAGCAAAAGTTAATCAAGTTAATCCCATTAATCAAGTCTATGGGTTATACCTGATCTCTGATCAGTTTTATACATTAGTAGATGTTTTAATTAGACATTAGTAGTCCTGTAATTAAAAAGAATAATAGTAGTTAATAGTCTGTTAGTCTCCTAAACAGGCCAATAAGAGACTATTAACTACTATTATTCTTTCGTTTACTGAAATCATGCGATTCTCATCACTTCATAACATTAAGATTGAACCACTGTAGTCACATGAACTGTTTTAAATATGTCTTTAGTAGCTTTCTGGGCACTGAGAGTGTAAATTAACTTGCCGGCAATGCAGGCCTCACTGAGCCATCAGATTTTATCAAAAATATCTTAATTTGTGATCTGAAGATGAATGAAGATCTTAAGGGTGAGGAACGACATGAGTAACATTAATGACATTTTTTTTTTTTTTTTTTTTTTTGGGCGCTACTGCTTGAGACTTGAACATATTTGCAAGATTTGTTCCAAATTCAGTGTTTTTCCTCAGAGGTGCTCATTGTATCAATCGGTATGTTGTAAACAACTCGATTTTCAGGTGGAAAACAGTGTGATTTAACTCTCAGAAGTTGCAGAAAGCCAGCCAATTGAAGTTCTTTTCAATTTTGTGTGCAATATGCAGCGAGCGGTCAGTGACCAGACTGTGGGCGGTCTGTGGGTGTGACGTCTGAGACTGAGACTAATATGTGCTTGAACAACTAGCTGTATGGAGATTTTACTCTCTCTGGACCTGTAAGGAGCACTACTGTGGGAGTAAAAACTCAAAGCGAGAATAAAGTGCATTATAGCGACGGGAGAGCATTGTGTGTGATGTGCAAAAGATTTCAAAAAGTGGACTGGATGCATTTCATTGTGTTCGAAGCAAACGCTGTAACAATAAGTGACTGAGAACATATTCCAATAACTTTTTTTTTGTATAATGCATGAAAGCGTGAATAATTTTTCAGTGTGATGCAATTAAACATACTGTATATTGTTAATAACAGACTGCAGCATATTTAATAGATTTATCACATCTCATAATCTCTTATTGGATTCTAAAGCCTTACTTTTTTTTTTTTTTTTTTAGTTTTGAAAAGAGTAAATGCTGACCATAGCATATGTGCAGAACAATTTATTGCAGAGCAGATTTAGTGTGTTGTTTGGCATTCACCCTTTGGGCTCCAATTAGAATATTCGACGATTGCTTATTTACAGGCACAGAAAGGGCATCGCTATCGGACAAAATGCAAAGAACATTGCGTCCTAACTGCTAATAGACATGGTCCCAATTACTTTTCAAGCTCTGGATGTTTGAGCGAGGGGTACATTTTAATTGCTATGCTAATTCTTTGAAAAGTAAGTGTAAAGTAGGTCTTTTGGAGTCAAACCTTGTTTGTTCTTTGTTTACCTATACACGTTTTTTTTTTTGTTTTTTTTTTTCTCTACCTTGTCGACTATGATAACATACAGGTGAACTTTTAGAATAAGCCACTGTACCTTCAAAGGCAAAATTCTACACAGTGCTCCAAATTTAGTTTCTCTTTACTCTAAAGTTTTGTGGCTGTTATCCCATGCCTGTTTACACTGGGGTTATCTATATGCTAGTGCACTGCTACATGTAGACAAAATTGATCGTCTCTTCTGGGAAAACAGAACAAAAATATTGATGCCGCACATCTTTTACAAGTGGGTATACATTTTTTTCAATAAAATGTCAACAGTCAATCAATAAAATTCAAATAAGAATGTGCATCACCATCACTGACTTGGAATGGAATAGCAAACTCACATACTACTTTTACTGCAAATTATATATATATATATATATATATATATATAGTGCATATTTATTATTATTTATTAACATTGGATTAACAATTTTGAATTTTAAATCTGAGCACAGACATGGTTCTGACTATAATATACGATTATTGGCTAAATCTATCTACTGCATCTTCCTGTTTCAGTAGTCGACAAGACACCTGTATGTGTGTGTCAAGTGAACTGACATTGTGAGCATAAAAACAAAAATACCAACTGTATTGTCCATGAGACAATCCACTAAGATGAGTATTTGCAGTTATGTACACTGCAGTTTAAAAATTGTGAATTTTAACATTAACATACAGTCTTTGTCTGTGAAATCAGAATATAAACAGAATATAAAACAATTTAAATAACTTTTAATTTTAAGCATCATTACTCCAATCTTCAGTGTCACATGATCCTTCAGAACTTCTTGCTGCTCAAGAAACATTTCTTCTTTTATTATGAATGTTGAAAACAGTTCATTGTTGCTTTTATTCTTAAATAATAAAAGTAGCCTATTAATATCTTTCAACAGCAAAAAAAAAAAAAAAAAAAAATTACTGACCCCAAACCTTTGAACGGTAGTGAATGCAGCGACATGTATGCAAAAGTAAAGCAGCCAAAACGGAAGCTTAAACATGTATGTAGTAATGATTTATTTATACCTTCCTTTAGATCTTTTAAATAAAACATTCTGTGACATTCATGTGAACCGCTATTTTCTGAGTCAGCCTGCTCTTCTGATGCTGATACTGGTCTTCAGATGTCTGCTCAGCCACATGTAATGTTCACCTACAGCGGCTTGGAAATGATGCGCTGCAGGCCGATTTGAACACAAGTTCAGCCTGTAGCAAAGAAAAGAAAAAAAGAAAAATCACAAATGATATTTCTTTAATATTTCAGCCTTTTCTCCTACACTCTTAAAAATAACGGTTCCAAAAGGAGATTTTTGAAGTGATGCCATACAAGAACCATTTTTGTTTCCCCAATGTACCTTTTTACAAGATGTAATATAAGTCTCAGGTGTCCCCAGATAGTGTCTGTGAAGTTTCAGCTCAAAATACCCCACAGATCATTTATTATACCATGTTGTAAACACCCATTTTTGACTGGAAGGAAAAGCATGCTGTTTTTGTGCATGTATCTTTAAATGCAAATGAGCTGCTGCTCCCCACCCCACACACGTTGCATAAAATTTATTCTTAAATATGAAGAAAATTGTAATAATCTAAATAACTCCCCCTTTTTTTTTGTATAATTTAAAGGTTGTTAAATGTTCTTTATGGAACCATCAATGCCAATAAATAAGCTTTAAGAGAACCACTCTAAACCGCTGTATTTGTTTGGAATATTGTTCAATCATGAATCAAGAGCAGGGACATGCATTAGGAAAGTGAACTGATTTTCATGTTTATTTGAGCTCTAAAGTTTCTCAGTATTTTTGGCATTTCATCTGAAAACTCAGAGGAAGAAAAAAAAAAAAAATATCTCAAACTGTGCTTATTTGCCAAGTCAGCAACTTGGAGAATTCAATATAAACTCATCAAATTCCTCCAAGAGCAAATCATCTGAGCTGCAGTCCAGTAATTCTTTGTACTCTTACAGTACGTCATCTATTGACTCATTTGAGTCTATTTTTATTCCTCCTCAGGGCTTGTGGGAGAAACACCTGAAACAAAGCCTTCTGAACAACCTCTGTGCAAAATAAAATACTGAATGAAATTTCATACTTAATCCTTTCTCAGCAAATATCCCTTGATTAACATGTGAGCATCCCAGATTTTACTCACCATTTCTCCACATTTAATCCGTTTCCTCCACAGCTCTCTCGAGCCAGTGCTGTGCCAAGATCGCCCATTATGGTTGTCAATCTGCTCTGGTACAACTGCACAGAACACATCTACAGGGAGAGGATGAAATGTGGGAGTGAAAAGAAATGGAAGGATGTGTGTAGAGGCGGGTAAGGAGAAACCTGAGTGATAGCAGAGTGCCAAGCGGCTGATTTCTTGTTGGAATCAACTGTGAAGGGCAAGTTGGAGGTGTGAGGGATCTATATTTTACCTCTCATGCTCTTCTTCCTGTCCCAGCAGTCCTGCCACGGCCACTGCATCCTGCAGCTCAAGGATCTGCTGAACATCTGTGCAGAACTCCATACTCAGTCTCAGTCTGGGATGCATGCACATGTTCCCAGGGTAACTTGGTCTATTTGCCACATTGCACGCCCTACCCTGTATTTTTGTCTTGTTTCACAGTGAAAATACAGTATCTAAGCATTCTTAAATCAAGATGCATTTATTAGAAAAAAAAGATATTAAGTCTATATATTATATTATACACTATATTTTGTATTTTATATAAAATATACACACACATACATACATACATATAAATAAAAATAAAAATATTTTTTGCAGTGTATCCCCAGCTAAAAATACTGTATGTAGAACATCTTGCTAACATTCCCATTAATTTATGAAAACATTATTTCTGAATGTTCTCTCAACGTTCAAAATGTTTTTTTTTGTTTTTTTCCCTAAATGGTTTAAAATCATTTTAAAAATGAAAGAATCTGACCAGAATGTTACTAAAGTTCTGAGAACCTTCCCTGTTAGCTTGATCTTCTTTGTGTCTCAAACACTTTCTTCCCACATGCAAAGGGTTTAAGATGGCTGGGAAGGTCAACAAGAAAGTATTAGAGGGTCTCAAGGTGAATTGTAGCACCCCATAAAGCTGACGAAAGGGCATTTATACACAGGAAGATGAAAGCAAACATGCTGAGGGGAAACGGTGCAGTGCTTCACCAAATCAGATGCTCTGTATGGTATTTTATCTATATATACCATCTGTTTTTCTTTCCCTTACCTATAAAATAACTCTCTTCTTTTCAGAAGTCTACAACTGTCAGTGAAAGGAAATTATATTTGGACTAGATACACTAGAGCAGTGGTCCTCAAAAGTGGGTCATGGGTCTATTGTGATAGGTTTGCAGACTGCGAGGGAAATTATGCCAAATGGGAAAAGAAAAAAAAAAAATTCAGCCAACCATATAATTATGGATACAGTGGTTAGGATAGAAAGCATAATGTGATTAATTTAGTAGCATTTATCTACTATTATAGTATTTAACAATTAGCTATTGTTATTTGCTATTTTATTTTACATATTTATTTTTTGTTGTAATTTTAGTACTTTAACTTCAACTTATTTCCATTAGTTGCCAATTGGCAACATTTTGTGTTTATTTTTATTTATTTTTTTTTTTAATCTGATATATATATATATATATATATATATATATATAATATATATTATATATATAGAGAGAGAGAGAGAGAGAGAGAGAGAGAGAGAGAGAGACAAAAATACTTTTAATAGTTTCATTTTTAGTAACAATAACAACATATAGCAACAATGGTAATTCAAAGTGCTTTACATAAGGATTTAAAAATAATCATAAGAAATGCTTAAGAAAAGTAAGAGAAAAGTAAAAAAAAAAAAAATACAAATTGATTTAATAGTAACAAATGCATTTTTTATTACATTTGAATGTATTTTATTGCATTTATTAATGATGCTTGCTTAGATAATAAGACAACTTTTGCCTTTTGCCTGCAAATAAATAAATAAATAAAATAAAATAAAAAATATTAGGATAAAAATAGAATTATTTAATTTGTATCAGTAAACAACCACCCAAAACACCCTAGCTATTGCATGTCAACATTCTAAAATCTTTTGTAACACCTTAGCAACACCCTGGCAACCACCTGAACAACATAATAACATGCAGAGGAGACTTGGAACAGTCTAATAATGTCGTTGCAACCACCAGGAATACTCTAGCAACCCCATGGCAACATTCCTAAATCTTTTATAACACCTAAGCAACTACATAGCAACACCCTGGCAACCACTATAACAACATAGTAACTGCATGACAACATGCAGAGGACACAAAAAAAAAAAAAAACAGATGAATACCATTTCAGTCACCAGGAAACATTCTAAAATCTTTTAGAAGACTTTAACAACTACATAGCAACACCCTGGCAACCACTAAAACACCATAGTAACTGCATAACAATGCAGATGACACTTAGAACAGACTAATAATGCCACTGCATGCCTAGCAACCTCTTACAACACCCTGTTTGTGACTGTGATATTTATATGGGCACATTTTCACATTTTCTTCTTATATAAAAATGTTAGAAAGAAAGGAATTATTTTCACCAAGTAAGAATCATGTCCACCCCGCAACATTCTTCAGTGGTCTTTTTGTCTTTTTTTGTGTACCTCCAGAACTGGATGGTCATGTGATTGCTTCCGGTTGAAAAGCGGCGCCTTGCTGATCATTTGATCCCTTTTGTTATTGTGGGAGTGAATGGAGGGTCTGACAACAATATGGAGAGAGCGAAGGATACCTTATACTGGAATGGGGGCCAGGCCTTTAAAATTGGAGAAGGGGGACTCTTACTGACAATAATAGAGGGGGAATGAAAGAATAGCTGGATAATTGAAAGGGAGGTCATGGAGGGTGTATATATTGTACGCATCAGACCACAACACAAACTCTAAGGAGTCCATAAAAATAGGACATGATGTGCTGTGTTAATATGAGGGAATTCTCCATATAGATTTTTCACAGGTGTTTTACCTGTATTTTGATTTATGCATCACATTTTGTTTGTGTTTTAGGGATGAAGGAAATGTCTATAAACTTAACGTATAATATCCTGGCATATATATATATATATATATATGTATATATATTATATATATATATATATATATATATAATATATATATATATTATATATATATATATATATATATAATATGTGTGTGTGTGTATGTACATAAACATATACACATGTTTAGTATATTACAAACTTTTATGTTGGATGCAATTAATCATGATTACGAAATTAATCGTTTTGATAGCGCTAATAAAAAAAAAATGCAACTTTCTATTTCACAATTTGGACTTTTCCTCTTTATAACTTGCAACTGCACGATTAAATCTCACAATTATTTTAAAAAGCAATTCTGACTTTATTTCTTGCAATTCAGAGTTTATAACTTTTAGTTTATAAATTTTAGTTTTAGTTTATAGCAATTCTGACCCCTCTGAAAAGTGTTTTTAGAATATATATATATATATATATATATATATATATAATATATATATTTCTAAAAACACTTTTTGCAATGTCTATTCAGTCCATCTCAATAATTTAACATATTTTAATTATCATACTTTGATGATTTTTAATTTTTTTTGCACAAAGCAAATGACAGCCTTAAGTTTCATTTCTCTTGAAGAGAAACATCTGAAGTTGATGCTTATATAAAACAAAGTAAGAACTCTGAAAGAGGACATTTCCTCTGGGAACTGTCTGTAAAAAACAAAACCAAAAAAAATTGCAAAAATGTTTACACATTCTCAAGATCCCTCTCTCAATCACTCCATTTTCCCATTGTCTTGCTTGCTTTTTTTTCCCCTCCATCCTCTTTTGTTGGTGGCATAATTCATTCTGCAGCTCGTAAACTTGAATGTGAATGTCACGTCTCTGTGCACTTTGATCAGATGTGGGCATTGTTTGGCAGGGAGACGCAGACTGGTGATAGCTCTTACGCTGGAAAAATGAGCTGCGAGCCCCCCCTCAAACACACAACACTGAGCTCTTTTGTGTCTGCCGTAGTGTTTGAGGAAGAAATGGCTTCTCCCTGAACGCCTGCTCTTTTGACACTCACAGGCGAATATGTCCATCTAGACTAGGGGGGCAGAGACTCAACTATCCCTCTAACCATCTCCCTTATGTCCCTTTTCCTCCCACGCAAAGCTGGCTAAAATTCTATACATTCATGTTAGGGACAGGAAAAGATTGCAGAGAACGATTAGGCTTTCCTCAACTGTGTGTCTGGCCCTCAAAATGAATGGCCTCCGTATCTCTTTCTCGTTCACCACAAGAATGCCTAATAATAAGAGTCATACAACAGGGCCTATCTCATCACCGGCCAATTAAATTAATGAATGGAGGTTTTTGATGCGTCCTGATAGAGTTCCAGTGTTTTACTGTGACAACAGCCCCCTAATTATTTTCTCCTCACTGTGTACAGTGGCCATCAAAAGAAATGTTGAGAAAACGGACGTTTCTCTGCTCATTATGAGTTTTTCCCTCTCTGAACTGTTTGCTTTCTTCTTCTTCTTTTTTTTTTTTTTTTTTTTTTTTTTTGTGCGTCCTAACTTTAGCAAAAGCATATCGAATCTGATTAACTGGAGTGAAATGCAAAGTGGGTGAAATATTATTGTTGAAAGTGTGCTTGGCTTTCAGATCGGAGAGGGAAGTTCATATTCTTGCGGACGCAGCTTCATTTTGCAGTTGAGGCTTGAGCCAATCGATATCCCAAAATTAATTCAATTCACATGTGCTGCAATATTCAGATTTCCTCATATGCCAGGGACCAGGGATTCATAAATAAGGATAAATGTTTTATGTATTAAAATAAATCTGATTTTTTTGCCCACTGTGACTCATATCTGTTTTCCCCATGACAGTGTGAACAGTAAAGCTGTCACATGGAATCTGATCTTTTCAATTCCGATTTGTGCCACATATAAATCAGATACAAGATGTTTTGTAAGGCGACCACAGTGTGAACAGTCATATCGGAATTCATGTGATTTTTTTACGTCACTCGAGATCAACATTCATCATGAGTCTGCACTCATGGAAGTCTATTCAAAGATTTTACATACCCAACATTATCAAGAATGGACTACTTCCGCGTTCTATTTAATACATCTCAAGCCTTTCCAGTCAGTGTTAAGCGCACTTATATAAGAGAGCTTCTCATGAAAACGCAATTATTGCTGCGTTTTAGAGCTGCCAAATGTTTTTTTTAAACAATTAATCATATTCTCTGCATTAACATTAATTATCTTCAACCTGCTGAAATGTTTATTAATATATTTTGCTTCCAAATGCACATCTGAATAATAAATAAATATATGTCCCCACTATAACCTACCGCCGTCAAGTGCCTGTCTTCTCATTAGCAGTGTTTTTCTCTTAGTCATCATATTCTACCTGTTAAATTTACATTTAAATGAAGTTGACTGATAAACACCCTTAAGAAAGCGCATGGTTTTACTATGGTAAGTGTGGTAAGTGACAACGCATTATCACGATGGCTAGACTATTTTACGTTACAATTGCACTGCGAACAAAAACAAGTTAAAACTGTCAAGCATTGCCGATTCCCTCTGACAATCTGTAAACAGAATGACAATCACTATTCGGTTGTTAAGTCTGACGTCACGCTGCAGCGCTTCTGGGATCTCATACCACAAGAAAACAACAAATGGTGCTAATACACACACAGGATGTGGTGTAATACTTTCATAGTCATAACCTTTATCTCCATACCAAAATCCCAGATGGACAGACAGTGATTCATCTTTTATAAATCGTTAAAATATTAATGTCTGTGTCGCTGTGAGCACGGAGACTGTTGTGTAGACTGTAAGTATTTAAAATGTTTAACTTTAAAATGTTAAATGTTTAATATGAATAAATAGCGCTCATAAACGGGCGTGCATTCTCAAGTGAAACGAGCCAGTGCTTGGACCCAGAAACGGCGTTCCTTACGTCACGACTTAACAAGAGTTTAAGTCCGCTAGCACCGTTACCATCGCACGCTAGCTGCTTTCTGACTGTAAACGAGCAGAAGAGCATACAAGACATGCACAAACAAACTAAGCTGACGATTAAACAGCAGTATATAATTAATCAAATACTTATGAAGGCGAACCATGGTTTATATAGTAAGACTGTATGGTTCTGTTGAGTTTGTATAACCGGAAACAACTGAGCTGTATTATTTTAAACCAGATGTGCGTCACAAGGCTCAGTGCAAGCAAAGCCTAACAGCTAATGCTAACACTCCGCCCCGGCGGTATGCAGGGAATGAGACCGGAGGCTGTTTTTTGAATGGAAGTCAATGGATGAGAGGCTTCACTATGCTGATTAAACAGCTTTTGAGGGGAAATAGCTAATCATTTAATTAATCAACAGCCTGCTTGCTAATGTTTTACACTAAACAATACTTTCGTTGGGAACTATATGTAGATTTTAGCTTGATAAAAATTTATTTTTTTTCAAGAGAAGGCAGACTAGGGAATGTTGCGACTGACGTCACTGCCATTACACCATATAGGCTGAGAGGTGTTAAGTTACGCTTTCTCCAATGGTAAGAGATACAGACCCTCTCATCTCCCTATAATCAAAGAGCTTAGAACCCAAGAGGCGACACTTTGATACTTTTTGGGTAACAGCCACTAGATGGCGTTTCCGGTAGCACAGCCGCCACTGTGGGCTGAAAATACTAACTGGACCATTGAATCCTTCACATCTTACGCACCCAAAAATCGGCGAATTTCACTGCCAAATCAGAAACGCAGTAGAACAGTTTTTTATTTTTTTAAATTAAGCCACCAGTAAATTGTATGGCTTCTACAGTAAATGTTGTATTGCCTTATATATTTTATTTTACCAGTTGTGGAATCCAACCATTCAACCATCTGAGGTAACGTAGTTAGCCTACTTTACTGAGTATTTATGCAACTTTACACATTTATTAATAGTAAATAATAATTAATACATTTAAGATCATCATGTTTGCAGCGAACAATATATTTTAGACCTGGTGGAGTAATAGTAATAATAGTATCTAGGTCTGAATTGAAATAGGCTATATTATAGGCCTACGTTTTCACACTACAAACATAATGATCTTAAAATACATGATGCATTGCTGTGTCTGTTATCGTATAATTCCCACTTTTGGACACTTTTGCTTTAACGGACATTAGACAACATCAAGCTGTTATATTCATATATTTATTGTCCAACATTCCCAATTTTTCCGATGCATGTCCTTAATTTAATTCCATATGTTGGTAATAATTCAGTGTTTATAAGCCTTTTAAAGAATTTTAACCCAAACTGACTTGGTTTCTAGAGAGCAAATGTTTTGTGAAAAAAGTGGAAGACTTAAACACATAGTCTGTAAAATAAAATGTAAAAAGGATTTGATGATCACTAATGATAGTATTTTATTCTGTGTTGTCATCATTCAGGTTGGATTTCAGCTTTAATGTGCTTTTTTTTTTTTTTTTTTTTAACAAAGCAGCTGATATTGCCATAGAAACTAGTGGACTGCCGACTCGCTTTCACCCCAAAATGGTGAAAACGCTGGGCTGCTACTGGGCGCCGGTGTTTCAATGGATTGTTCTATTGCTATAATATACAATCGCTGGTGCAAGTACTCCATTGCGAAAGGTCATCAGTAGAAGGGCCGTGATATATCAGAACTCGTAAGTAGGCTATTACAGAGACAGCTCTATTGTTTTTCAAGCAAAACATGAGGGCTCGTATCATAAAGGATTCAAAACTCTGCTCTGTGTCACATTATTGTCTTTATTTTTCATATTGCGTGCGCATAATTTCGCTGGCTTCCGCGGCATATCACACTATAAATAAATGAGTAATCACTTACTGCAATGCCCTCCGTGTTTACTTCCATATGACAGCGTGCTGTATGTGTTGCCAAGTCTGCGATTTTCCTGCAGAATTGGGTTACTTTTCACTGTTGCCGTGGGTTGCCGTGGTGGCACTAATGCGATCTTTACCCCCGGAACGCGATTTGGCTAATTTTGGACAGTGCTATTCCGCCTCTTTTGAGACTTTTTTCAAAAGCTGACAAATCTAGCAGCTTGACAAAACGTATCTAGATTCCGTGATATTGCAAAATCTATTATTGGCCGCATTTAAAACAACAATGTGAATAGCTATACACAAAAAAAAAAAAAAAAAAAAAAAAGATCTGAGCAAAAATCGGAATTGAGCATTAAGGCTCGGTAGCCTAAGTGTTGGCTTGGTAATATTTTATAAGGTTCTATATATATATATATATATATATATATATGTGTGTGTGTATATAATTTACCAAGGATGCATTAATTTGATCAATTAACAATAAATAAATTGTTTTCACTAGTTGATGACAACTTGTGCATGAACTAATATGTCTACCGTCAAATCTTGTAATTTTTTTTTTTTTTTTTTTTTTTTTTATTCTGTTGTCCATAAAGTAATTCCAATAATGATTCATGCCTTGGAGAGAGAGATTGTAAACCTATATGTGGCTAGTTTAGTTTCAGCCTGTTCTTTTCAAACAAAGAGAAGATTTCTCAGAAACCTCCTCCAGCGTAAAGGTGAAATCTGAATGTTATCTGTACGGGCCAAAGCTGTGGTCAGTGCATCTCTGATGATTCAAGCACTGACCCAGAACACTAGATTTGCAGTAGCTGGTAAAAACCTGGTTTCTTTTCAACCTCCGGGACAAGGATCATTTTGGACTGAGTTACCACATGTCACAGGGGACCCGCATTGTCTGTTTCCTTCACACACCCTCAAAAACCAATTGTTTGTTGCGGGACAAAATTGCCTGGGGAAAATATTTTGGTGCATTCCGCAGTGCGGCAAAACTGCTTAATTGCTGTAATTAACTTTCGTGTTTACCTCCACAGCTAGTGCTGACTTGAACTTTTTAATGGAGAGTTCTAGCAATGTCAACAGCATCACTGTGCACAAGATTGTAGCCAGGCTTGTTTTGTAACTGGTGGCACACCTGCTCGCTTTATTATGCTAATTCATGTGTCGGGAGGGAGGATTTCATGAAGGTCTGGATACTTTATCTCAGTTCTATTGTGTCGAGTTTTTCGCCGAAAAAGAATATGCAATTAAGAATCATGACAAACAGGGGAAGGGGGGAGGGGTTCGATTTAAAGTGTTTAGTCCCATTGTTATGATTTGAAAACAGTTTGGTCTTTTGTCAGGCATTTAATGTTTTCGATTGTGCATGTAACTTCCACATGTTTTTGAATGTCATCTTCTGTGGCTTAGATTAAAGTCTTAAAAAAAAGCTTAAACATGGTATGGCATAGGCTATTGTCTGCTATCCAGGCATGCTGTCACAATGGGAATCTATATATTAAAGATAATTGAATGGATTTATATATACAGTGGGTATAGGATGAAATGGACTCATAGAAAAATGATTGCTTGCCATGTGGTTGACTTTCATCTGAAATATTAGAGCTCAACATTGATACCTGTCACTTCATATATTACTTAGCCTATACTGCTCCAAGAAATATTGTTAGATTTAGCATGTATGTGTATCAAATCACAGTAGTTTTACCACTGCAATAACAAATGCCATCTTTATTACTTTCTGAAAATTGCACAAATGAAGCGTGCAAGTGTAGGCGTTCTACTTTCCTTTCTTCCTTTTTATTTTGCAACATTGGTTCATTAGTTTATAACAGCTGTTTGCATAAGTATTAAATTCAGTCTATTGAGTTGCACTGATTTTAATTTGTAGATCCACTATAAACTCAACACATATTACATTTTAGAAGATTATATAATGCCATCTCTAAAGTGACATAAAATGCTATGGATGAATGGTTCATAAAAATACAATTTATAAAGGTTTTGCCTAAAATGCTGTAACTTTTTTTTCATGATAGAACTTATCATGTGCTTGAGGCAAATTTGTTCATCCTGAAGACATTTCTTCTGTTAAATCTCAAACGAGGCAGTAGAGCTGACTGATTTTTAATATCTCACATATAACCGCTTGTTTCTCGGCAACTATACATCCCATCCAACCCATAATTACATAAAATGCAATTAGACACAGCCCCTTCACGCATGCAAAGTTTGGTGAGTTTTTACCAAAGGGATAAAAATATATAACGGGTTTATTTTATTTTAACATTTTTTATTTATTTATTTATTTTTTTATTCTATTTTATTTTAACTTCTGCATGCAGTTTGGTGTATAATATTTTATATTACATTTTTATATTTTTATATTTACATTTTTATGATTTATATTCTTATATTTTATATTATATTATTATTTCTTTATATTATTATTGATTTTATATTTTTATTTCCCCTTCAACTTAAATACTTTGAACAGTTATAGATAAAATTTTATTTTATTTTATTTTATTTTATTTTATTTTATTTTATTTTATTTTATTTTATTTTATTTTATTTTTTTTCCCCTCAACTTCTGAACCTTATTGTTCATAACAGCACTCAGGACTGCACTCAGGAGTCATTAATGTGAATCATAAAACAGTTCTTTGTGTCTCTGAATGTATATGTAAGTGCATGTGTGGAGCCAGCCGAGGTAGACGTGGGTATATCTTGTTATCAGCTCCAGATGTCATGCTTTGTAATCCCAACCTTGGTTTCTCTCCGCTCCCACCTCCTCCAACACATCTGCCATGGTTTCCCTTAGCAGCTGAAGCTCAGCCCTCTCATTGTGAATCTGAGACAGGATTGAAGAGGAATGAAAGAAACTTGGAGTCCCGCATGCGGGAATAGGAGGGGAGATTAACCTAATTCACAGAGCATGTGAAATATTAATACGCTCTCCTTTTAAACCCTCCCAATAATCTGAGCTATGAAGTGTCATTGAAGATGCAATTTGTGCAGTTTGTTCTATTTCAAAAACAAGCACTGTTTAAAATCTAGTTAGCTGTCTACGGCCCACATAGATTGGCCTTGAAAGGAACCATCCGAACTGAAACGGGACCGCATAAGTGACTCATTTGGAACATGCTACATAGGCAGCAATGTCTGTCTGTCTATTTGTCCATCCGTCCGTCTGTCTGTGGGTCATTCCATCCATCCATCCGTCCGTCCGTCCGTCCGTCCGTTGTCTGTGGTTCATTCCGTCTGTCTGTGGGTCATTCCATCCATCCATCCATCCATCTATCCATCCATCTGTTTGTCTGTCATTCCATCCTGTCTATTTGAACTTTCTATTAATCAAAGAAAGCAGAATGATTTCTGAAGGATCATGTGACACTGAAGACTGCAGTAATGATGCTGAAAATTCAGCCTTGCATCACCTGAATAAATTACATTTTAAAATATATTCAAATAAAAAAACTTCTAATGACATTTCATTTATTATAATTTTGATCAAATAAATGCAGGCTTGGTGAGCAAGCCCTAGAGAGTCTTCTTTAAAAAATGTCAAAAATCCAAACTTTTCAATGGTAGTTTATATTTAATAGATTTTTAACTTTTTTAACTTTTTTTTTTTTTTTCCCTTCTTTTTACATGCAGCTTTTACCATACACTGTCAGTTCACAATGACCATGTCTAGGGGAAAAAACAAATAAAATAAAAAACATCAACTGTACCTTGCATTTGTGAGGAAGAAGCCTTAGTTATATTGTCTGCTTTTGCTTTCATGGTGTTTTTGTCCTTTTTTGAGCTTGACAGAATGGTCACAAACGGTCATTTTGTGGAGAGAAAGATTCAAAAATGCCTACATTTATCTTCCATTGAAAAAGAAAAAAAGAAAAAATAACAGCAGAAGGGTTTGGAACAACATGGGGTGAGTAAATAAGGGGGGGGGGGGGGATTTTGAGGAGTGAACTAGTCTATTAAAACAAATCTTTTAATTTAAGGATGGGGGGGGGGGAGAGTCAGTTTTTTTTTTTTTTTTTTTTTTTTTTTTTTTTTTTTTTTTTTTTAATACTATAGAGCCCTAGCCTTAATTAAAATACATCTTCAACAGCAGCATAATTAATTGACTCCAGGGATCTACAAAAAGATATGGAAATGGCCGAACGAGCCAGTCACGCCTGGTTTATTATCAGCAGGCAATGGGCTCTGTGAACAAATTTGTGTAGTTCTGCTTCTGAGAGCTGCGACGTACTGAACTTTTATAAGAGTAAATTGGTACAAGCCAAAAGCCTGTTCTGAGGCTCTTTAATCATGTGCAGATCAATTGTCTGCTGATCCATAGCTTCTAAAACAAAAGGATCATTGGCATGTGTTTTAAAGCACCACCAGAGTAAACACTTTGTGCTCTTAAAGAAGTTACTTCTAGTGTTCTTTGCTGAGGCAAGAACCTCTATTACCATTCCACATACTTAAAAGGAAAACCTTTTTTCCTTTTACATATGAAACTTCAGCTCATAAATCAGTGACTTTGAGGAAATGCATACTAGAATTTTTGGACAATAAAACATAGAGACCATAATATCCTATCAGACATGGAGATTAGTCGTTTTGATTTGGGCTAGAAATCAATAACATACAGTAGTAAGAGCCCAGAATACCTTAGCGACCTCATAGCTAAGCCTTAGCAACCATTGTCATTGTCAATTTTATATTACACTTTTGAGTTCTGAGATGAAACCTTGTGGCCATTATTTCAGTTTTAGTTATGGTATAAGGCCTGTTTGTTGATAACATATCTCCTTTCTTATCTCAGTTGAAGAAAAGCAAAAAGGTAGACAAAATTATTATTCATCACCATGGGAGATGCGCATAGAAATGATGAATTTCCATTCCTCTCAGCCAAAATTACAGCTCACAATTCAGAGAGGGATAATAGCATTGAGCTAATGTGTGCCAGGTTGTTATATGCAGTTAGGAATGATACTTTTACAGATTGGGTGAGAGAGGCATAAAACAGTGAAACTGAATTATTACGAGAAGTTTAGAGTAATGAGAATCTGTTACAGACCTCTCGACATCTTGCAAGCTTCTGTCTGAGGGCGATCATTTAATACATTTTAACCTCAAATACCTGTTTTTTTTCATAAGAAAATACCAGAAATAATGCTCATGGAGTGTCAGGTTCAACAAAATGTGAGGATGCAAGAGGCTGTGTTTTGTGCTTGTCTGACACCAGAATTGCTTTACAATTGTGACAGCTGCCATGAAAATTTGAAAGCTGCTCATATTTACAGTAGGGGTGAAAAGTAAACATCCAACCAGATGTTATAAAGAGGGTCACGGATTAAAATATGATGCATTTTGGATCGGTAATCTGCTTTACAATTAAAAATCCAAGACATATTTGTCTGTCCGTAGGCATGATGCTAAGGGTATTAATGTTTTTGATTGATTTTTTTTGCCTAAACCAAAAACCAAATGTTCACATTTAAAATTAAGAGGTGTTGCATCTGTCGCATTCATTAAAGGACACAAATGGCTTGGAACAAGGACATTGCATAAACAACTTCATTTACAACCCAACCGTATGCCTGCATACAGCATGTTATTGCGAAAAACAATGTGTACTAATTTAACAAGAAACGTGAATGGGCCAGCAACCTCAGTTACCGGGGAACAATTTCAAGTGCATGATTAGTTTGGAGTAGATAACAATTGGTTAGGTGCATCTGTACACAATTCTGAAAGCCTTGAGGTATCCTTTTTTTTTCTGCAATCCATTTGCACACAACAGCCCTAAGTGGGTCGGCAGCTCTTTTAGCAAAATGTTTGACTGCAATCTGAGCCACACATTTAGTATGTGTGAAGCTCTGCCAATGACCGGTGGACGAAACCTGGCAGGCTGACACAACTTTCTTTTGTTATGTTTTAATGAATGCGTGTTTGTGCATTCAAATTTTGAAGCAAGAGTTTGTGATTGTTTGAAGTAGTATTGACCATCCATCCATCCATCCATCCATCCATCCATCCATCGTCTTAACACCTGCCAAGCACCAAATGTCACTAAAAATCAGCTTTGGTGAGTTTATGAAACAGTGTCACTCATCAGTTTGCAGGTAACATTTTTTATGAGTTCTAACAATGCATGAACGTGGATGAACGTGAATGAACATAAACAAACGTGAACAATGCTCAGGACAGTTGATGTGCCAGCACTGCATCATCAAGAAAGTTTAAGCCTTGACAATTTATATTTGAGCACGAGAAGATGCAAAAGGGAGCTAATTTCGTTAGTCGTGAAGTGTGCGCCAAGAAATCTATCTATCTGTTTGTCTGTCTGTCCATCCATCCATCCATTGATTAGCCAAAACATTATGATCACCTGCCTAATATGTTGTTGGTCCTCCACGTGCACCCAAAACAGTGTCAGCCCACTGAGGCATGGACTCTGTGATACCTGGCACCAAGACATCAGCAGCAAATCCTTGAAGTCCTGTAGGTTGTGAAGTGGAGCTCCTGTGGATCCAACTAGTTGGTCCAACACATCCCATAGATGCTCAATTGGACTGATATCTTGGGAATATCTTGGGTCAGAGTAACTCTTCATCATGCTTCTCAAACCACTCCAGATCAATGTGTGCAGTGTGTTAGGATACCAAGGGATACCAGAGAAAGAGGATACCAGGGAAAACTGGTGTGTCTGGTCTGCAACAATGTTTAGGGAGGTGGCATGCTTCAAATTTATGCCCACATGAATGGCCGGACCTGGGGTTTCCCAGCAGAACATTACCCAGAGCATCACACTCCCTCCACTGGCTTGTTGTCATCCCACAATGCATCCTGCTGCCATCACATCCCCAGGTAATTGGCACACATGTATATGGCCATCCATGTGATGTGAAAGAAAACAGCCCTCATCGGACTAGGCGACCTTCTTCCACTGCTCCAAGGTCCAGTTTCGACTCTTGCATGCCCATTGTAGGGGCTTTCGACGTGTGCAGGGTACTGAACTGCAGCTACATAGCCTTTGCACTATGTGTTGTGACACATTCCTCCCATAACCATCATTAAAATTTTGTACGACTTGTGCCACAGTAGACCTTCTGTTGGTTCGTACTAGACAGGATAGCCTTTGTTGCCCTTGTGCATCGATGAGCCTTTGGCACCCAGCACCCTGTCCCCGGTTTCCTCCTCGGACCACTGTTGGTAAATTCTCACAACTGCTGACCAGGAGCAAAACACAGGCCTTGCCGTTTCAGAGATACTCTGATCCAGTCAGAGATCCAGCGCAACAATTTGGCCCGTGTCAAAGTCACTCAGATCTTTATTTCTGTCCATTTCTCCTCCATCCAACACGATTACAAGAACTGATTGTTTGCTTTCCCAGACCTTAATATGTTTAGGAGATGATCAACGATAATCGCTTCTCCTGTGACTGGTCATTTTTATTCCTTTTAAGGTTGAATTTTAAGTACATATTTCCAATACAAGTTTTTTTGTCTATCTGCAGTTAGTTGTTTGTGTAGCATTTCTCTGTAATTTCTGTTTGACTGTGTGAGGTTGTGTGGAAAACTTTGTTGTCCTGGACAGACTGTTTAGACACTTTTGATATGGTACGAGGCTGATATAAACATGCTTGTTGAAGTGGTGGTCGTGCCCGGTGGTCTGCGTGTCACTAATTAAGTGTTGAGTTCTGCTGCTGATGGCAGCCCATATTTCACTAACAGCATGTCCACAAACCACCTTTTAAAGCAGTGGACTGTTTTACGTGACATTAGAGTTGTTTACTTAGAGGAACACAATGTTGATGTGAGGGCTCTTGTTAGCTTTATCTCAAACAACATTTATTCCTCCAGATAAAGAACAGGCTGTGGTTAATTGCAGTTTTTATACATGAATAATTAAAGAATGTTTGTTCCAACATTTTCCATAGCATCTAATCAGTGATCAAAGATCGGTGTCTGGATCACGATATGTAAGCAGGTAATGGATTTTATCATCATTACGTGATGATAAGCCAGATGCTAGGCGAGCACTCGTATTGTTAGACACTTTGATATGGATCCAGGAATAAAAACTGTTATCACAACATAATAAATGTTTACAAAGCACTGCAGGCTGTGTTTTTGTCTCTAACGCACAATGTATACTGTTTAACCGAAAGTTAAACCACATTGGTAGCATCTCTCCAGCACGCACGTCTGTCTGTTTATTTATTCAAAGGATTGAATTGCACTGGATTCATTACAACGTGGAGGCATGATAATGATTGATAATGATAAACACATATACAGTGTATATATATATATATATATATATATATATACAGCTATGGAAAAAATTAAGAGACCACTCCAAGTTCAGAATCAATGTTAAGTGGTCTCTTAATTTTTTCCATAGCTGTATATATAGGGCATGTCAAAAATTGTCAAAAATTAAATGCAACTCTTCATTGCTTCATTGTGCATTGCTTTTATATCAACATATCATAATCTTATATATAAGTACATCTATGTCCTATTTAATATAATGGATTTATAATTAGATATTCTTCACATTGTAATCATCTTTGGATGTTAAAGTTAATTAATTCTACTCTTCAGCAAAACTGTGAAGAAAACAGTCAGAAAACAGCAGGATATTTTTCCTCAAATTCATGTCAGTCAAAGTTTTCCTCACAATGTGGGCTGACACCCTGAGGGTTCTGTTGAAGTCTTCAGATTCTCAGCTACATTCACACATAAAATAACATTCTGGAAGAATATGCGAGACGGTTTCCTTGATCCAAAGAGGAAAGGTTCGAATTTTGGCGAAACGTCCAAGCTAATCTCCTTGCAGTGAATTGTGCTTGAGCCGTCCAATGAATCTGCTTAGCTCAGGGTTTTGCCGTGGGTGGTAAGGTTTTGTCCATATGGAGCGAACCGGCATCAAAGCATTTGCACTCAGATTATCTCTAAGCTTTTAAAAGAGAGGAAAACAAGTCATTTAGACTTCCAAAGAGTGCACATGGTCAGCACTGTTCCCAATAACAGCATAAACATCCCTAAATACAAAGCCGCTTAATATGGAGGTGCACTAAATCAGCTTGTGAAAATCTATTGAGAAGCAATGCAACCATAAGATAAATGATGCATTTGAAATAACAAAAAACAAGAACCGGCAGTGACCTTCATGTTTACTTAATGAGGTCAATCCCGTTGGTCTTAGGCCAGGAGATTTTAATGGGTCCTAAGTAAATGTAAGGAGTATATGAAGAGTTTGGTTCCAAAACGCAATAACTCCATTTTGATTAATTTGAGTAAAAATGTGTTTTCTTTACCAAGAAAGTGGCAAGAAGAAAACCACTATTTTCTGTTTCAGACTTTCACATATCTTTTGGTTATAAAAACATTAAAAATTCCGAGTACATTGGTATTAAAAACTGTTTTTTAAAAAAGCCTTCAATGTTTACAGTGCGTGGAATGGAGTGCTGTGATTGGTTGAGCGGATATATCACATTCTGCAGAAAAAGGAGACTGGCGTTTGTCGCGTTTTGGAAAGAAATGGAGAAAACATGACAGAATAACACATCGGATATCGCATTTTGCGCAAGATTAATGAATGACTTTTCAATACCAACCAGAAACAATACTGATTTTGGCGGAAACTCAATTTTTTTGAAAATGCCGTTTATCGCGTTTTGGAACCAAACTCTTCATATATTCTTATATATTTTTGAGTGCCCTCCAAAACTATGCAACTGGAAAATGCACAGATCTAAAATGAAGCAATAACTCTGGAGTCATTTTTCTATACTAGATGAATAAATCAATCTTGACAGCATATTGTATCCGTGCCTAGTGCCCTTCCTGAGGGGCCGCAGGTTGAGCTGTACTCTGTGATTGTCTTTTATTAGTGTGTCTGCCATGGCAAATGTTTGTAGAAAACCCCTAACCCTAAGTATTAAATTATAGTGTGTACTGTGGCTCGTACCTCACCGGACATGAATGATGCCTCAAATCATGCGGGTCATTGATCAGACATTTTTGTTGAATGATAAAAAGCAGAATTTTCAGCATCATTACTCCAGTCTTCAGTATCACATGATCCTCCAGAAATCATTCTAATATGCTGATTTGCTGCTCAAAAAACATTTATCATTATTAGCATATTTGTGGATACCTTGATACATTTATTTATTTATTTTTTTATGGAACCTTTTATTTGGATGTTTGTCTGAAATATTTTAAATGTTACTTCTTGTTTCAGAATGTTCAAAGAACATTACAAAGTAACGTTCCAATAATGTGGAATGTTCGTAAAAAGGTTTTTTTTTTTTTTACACTTTTCCCACCATTGACAGAATTTTCCAGCAATCCTTGTTTCCAATGTTGTACAGTAGGGGGTGCTATTAAAAAGAAAAGAAAAAGCTTCTGAAAGAGTACAGAATTTCTGGATCAAAAGACAGGCAAAGAAGCAGAAACAAGCGATAAAAGCATAATCAAATATTCAACAGCATATAAATAAAAACTAATATCTAATATCCTATATATATATCCTATATATAAAAAAACCTAATATCAAATAAAATGAACCCACAAAGACATACAACTGTGTGAGTTGTATACTTTGGGGGTGTTGATCATGTTTTGATCATCGTTCTGAATCTGATCTGGATGTAGTTCTCAGCTCTCTCTCTCTCTCTCTCTCTCTCTTCTTTCTCTTTAAATTGTATGTTTAAATATTAATACAACACAATATTCTGGGGGCCATGAAAGTTTTGTGAAAATGTTTAAAAATGCTGCTGATGCTAACACTTTACAGTCAGGTTTCATTATTTAACTACTTTAGTTAACATGAACTAAGAATGAACAATACAGCATTATTAATCATAATGTTAATTTCAACATTTTCTTTAATAAATTATTAAAACATTGTATTTGATGCATTCTGAACTTGAACATCAAGAATGAACATGGTATTTTTTTATTAAATAACATTAACAAAGATTAAAGGGTTAGTTCACCCAAAAATGAAACTTCTGTCATTAATTATTCACCCTCATGTCATTCCACACTCATAAGACCTTCATTCATCTTCGGAACACAAATTAAGATATTTTTGATAAAATCTGATGGCTCAGTAAGGCCTGCATTGCCAGCAAGACAATTTACACTTTCAGATGCCCAGAAAGTTACTAAAGACATATTTAAAACAGTTCATGTGACTACAGGCGTTCATGTTACAGTGGTGCACAAAAGAAAGAAATAAATCTTTATGTTTTGAATATTCAGAGTACATAACATTTTCATAACTTAATGGGAGCGTTAGCAAATCATACTATAACATTTTTTGTTAGCTGAGCTTTTTATGTTTTTTTTTTTTTTTTTTTTTTAATCATTTTACAATTATATACACTGAAGCAAGGACTTTTTTTGGCTTGGCACAGTAAGAAACCACCCAGAATATCTTAGTAGCATGTTAAAAATCACTCAAAATACCTTAGCAATCACATAGCAGCAACACTGTATAATCATCATTGGGTTTTGCATGGCAGTCCCTTTAGAATATGTAAAATCTAGTTTTGTAATGTATTCCGAGGCACAGTTTTCCACAGTATCCTCGCCTGTGTTGTTTGACCTGTTAATGGAGCACCCAGCAGTTCTCTTAACATACTTGATGTTTTTGGTTATGCATTTAATTGATTTTATTCACTTTGTAATTAAATGCAGCATAATGTGTATATATCGGCCCTACATTGTATTTTTCTGGAATGCGCCGCTGCAGAATAGGAAATAATTTGCAACGACTATTCAAATGCTGTTTTTTGGGCCCTGTCAGGCAGGGGGTTATTTCTTTGATTTGTATCTTCAAAATAACAGACTGTGTGCAACTTAAGCCCTTTAGAGTCGTTCTTTCATGCTAATTGTATTCAAAGTTCCACGGTGCTGAAGAAGGGGGAACCAAGAGAATACTGAACACTGTTAAATTATTAAGTGTTCGGTTTGCTTACTGCGTGTAGTGTGTGGAGGAAACTAAATGAACATAACAAATAAATCACTTTTGAAAGTTTTCTACCTTTGAGGTCTTCAAATCAGTTGGATATAAAAGACTATTCTTGTGCAGATTTTGGCAGTTCTTGCTGTGCTTTTGGGCACTTTTGCTCATGGGAGATCAATTGCTTGAATTATTAAATAAGGAAGAAGTCAGCCTACTCTATTATTTTTTATTTTAAAAGACAAAACACTTTTTTTTTTTCTTTTATGAAAGGAATTTAAATATTAATGTTAACTTATTAAATATAAATGTTCAAATAAAACATTCTTAGGAACACAGTTTGTTTAATTTGGCCATAGCAGATAATTACTGTACATCAAGAAATTAAAATCGAAGAAATGTATTTTTGAGTGTACAAAGCGGTTTACTTTATCACTGTGGTATTAAAAAAGCAGTTTTAGAGTCTCATCTTGATTTAGAATTATAGAATTGAGTTGTATTATATTACAAGCAAGCCCTCAAGGCTTGAACCAGAATAGCCCATGCTTCACTTTTTATTCCAGCCGTACATTGCATCACCTTCTCTCCAGCCAGATCTATTCTTTTTATGAGGCAGACTGTTTGTGCTCAATGGTGTGGACAAATAAAACGTGCAATAATGAACATAGCCCCAATGCTATACTGCGGTACATATTGTAACACATAAAAAAGGTTACTCACACACACCTAGTAAAATACCCCCAGAGCTGTAGACTTTGATCTTAGGTGCAGTTCTCAGAGAAATGCTGAACTAATTTGCTATCTGTAAACATATATGTATTTGGGTCATTCTGCAGTGGCATTGCCATCTGAATTTTGAAACTAGTCAAATGTACAAGCATATAGTGTGTGTGTGCGCGTGTGTGTGTGTGTGTGTGTGTGTGTGTGTGTGTGGTCCTGGTAATTCCTATGTTGTGAGGAAAAATGTCCCCACAAGGATAGTAATTTTTGACCTTGTGGGAACATTTTTTGGTTTTGATCTTTTGATCTTTTTTGTTTCTTTGTGATGGGTTGGTTTAGGGTAAGAATAGATAGATTGAATATACAGTTTAAGACATCAATTATGCTAATCCAGGTTGCATTTTTTTTTTTTTTTTTTTTATCAGAATAATAATATTAAATAATAAGTTTAAAATAACTGTTTTCTTTTGTAAATATAAAATATTTTAAAATGTAATTTATTCCTGTGATGTCAAAGCTGAATTTCCACATCATTACTACAGTCGCACGGTCCTTCAGAAATTATTAAAATATGCTGATTTGGTGTTCAATAAATATTTATTATTATTCAATGTTAAAACAGTTTTGCTGCTTCTTATTGGAGACAACGATACATTTTTTAGGGTTCTTTAATGAATAGAAAGTTCAAAAGAAGCGCATTTATTTGAAATTGTGTGTGTTTGTGTGTGTGTGTGTGTGTGTGTGTGTGTGTGGTGTGTGTCTTTACTGTTACTTTCGATCAATTTAAAGTGTCCTTGCTCAATAAATTATTAATTGCTTTCCATATATATATATATATATATATGGGAACATGATCTTTATTTAATATCCTAATGATTTTTTGCATAAAAGAAAATCGATCATTTTGACCCATACAGTATTTTGTTGGCTATTGCTACAATATACCCGTGCGACTTATTAATTACTGGTTTTGTGCTCCAGGGTCACACACACACACACACACACACACACATATATATATATATATATATATTCAATGTATGTGTATGTGTATATGTTATATGTTATATATATATACACACACATTTGCCAACATTTCTACTATTCTATGTTGCATTTGAAATTGTGTAGATTGCAGTTTGAGCTGCTTATGTTCACTTTCGCTTCACTTGCACGGCTGGGTCTTTAAGCCGAACACCTGTGACCTGTGAAATCACGATATGTGCTAAATGTGTTCACTAGTGCACATTATATACAGTCTTATACCATGTTCCTGCTCCGTTACCCAGAGTGGGGGTGTTATTCAGAGAAGTTCCAACTAAAATCATATCACACAATATCAATATCAATATATGATAAATATATATATATATATATATATATATAATATACACACAGGTTGTGGGACGTCCCCATCTACATAAATTGTATGCTGCAGTTTCTTATTATAAATGACATTTAGATGAACAGAGTTTTTTTTTTTTTTTTCCCCAAAGACATGCAATAGACTTTATCATTGAAACAAAGAACCATTATTCACTATATTGTCATTTTTTCTGCTTGTTGCTGATAAAAAATAGTCCATCCTATTACTGTCTACATGTGACTTTAGATATATGTTATGATCCCCATGTTCCATGTACATGTGCATGTGTTAGATGCTCTGGTGTGAGCAGGTAAACAGAAGCACACAGTTCTACACTGAAAATTGAGTTGAGTGTAAATTATTTATTACATTTTGATGCTGGTGAATCTCACAAGAAAAAAAAAAAAAAAAACATATGAAAGTCACATTTCAATGTATTTTGTGTAGAAATGTTCTAATAGTCATACGAATGTACTTAAATGTGTGTGTGTGTATGTATATATATATATATATATATATATATTAATATATTATATATAATATATCAAGTATAACCTGGAGATGTTTCTTAAGATTCATCCATGCATTCAGCTGCAACTGCATGTGAATATAAAAGAAAACAGTATAAAGCAGGATAAAATGTGCTTGCTAGTCAGACTGTGTAGAAAGCGAAGGTAAAGTTGGCTGGAGAGGCTGAAAAACAACAGTGACATGATACATTACTGCTTTGAAGAAGATCAGGCCACTCAGTGATCCCTGAGGTCATTAGGCAAAGTTTCAACTTTAGTTTACATTGGGAATATGAGCAGAGGCCTTGGGTAATGTCACACTCTGTTGAAGAGGGGAAAAAAGGCCAACCTGAGGACTTTTGTGCAAGGCTTGCAAAAAAAAAAAAAAAAAAAAAAACACCTCTGACCAACTTATTGTCCTTAGCACAGAAAAAAAAAAAAAATCAGCACAACACACTCTCTGGAAAATAGCCCAAAGATGAATGACCTGTTTAAGGGATTATTGACCCAAAAATTAAATTCATTCTCATGTTGTTTCAAGCCTGTATGACTTTTTTTCTTTCCATATAAAACAAAAGGGGAAAACTGAAAGAATATCCAAGCTGTTTCTCCATATGTCATGTTTCAGTGAAATGAACCTTTAAAGGGATAGTTCACCCAAAAATGAAATTTCTGCCATTTATTATCCCGTAAGACCTTTGTTCATCTTCGGAACACAAACTAAGACATTTTGATGAATTCCGAGAGTTTTTTTTTTTTTTTTTTTTTTTTTTTTTTAAATTCTCTATTGAAAGTAACAGAATTACCACATTCAATGTCCAGAAAAGTAGTAAAAACATTGTTAAAAAATAGTCACCGTGACTACAGTGGTTTAATCTTAATGTTATGAAGCGACGAGAACACTTTTTGTGTGCAAAAACTAAAAAATAACAACTTTATTTAGCGATTTTTCCTCTTCCCTGTCGGTCTGTTAAGCAGTTGGTGCAGCGCTGCGTTTCTGTGTTTACGTCCGAACGCCGACTCATTATTGGCCGGCTCCTCCGTCAGCATCACACGCATGCCTCATGCTGCTCACGTGACCAACTCCTGAGAATGTTTTATTAAATAATATTGTTTTTCAAAGAAATTAATACTTTTATTGAGCAAAAATGCATTTAACTGATAAAGTGGCAGTAAAGACATTCATTATTAAATGCTTTTATAACTTTCTTAAAGCATAAGCATAAACGGGGAAAAAAAAAAAAAAAAAATGTATTGCAGTATCCACAAAAATATTAAGCAGAACTGTTTTCAACAAATAATAAGATATTCTTATTATTTTCTTCAAATCAGCATATTAGAATGATTTCTGAAGGATCATGTGACCCTGAAGACTGAAGTAATGATGCTGAAAATTCAGCTATATTTCAAATGTTAAAATGGATTTTAAATTGAATTAATATTTATAATTTGCTAATTTTCTAAATAATATAATTTTATAATTTATAATTCTTACCAACCACAAACTTGTTGCTATTAGTGAATCATCAGTGAGTGATAATCTTCCTCTTCGTCGCAGGTATTTTACTGATGTGAAGTGTCTTTACCCTTTCCTTTTTGGAAGGGAAAACTGCCTGGAAATGTGCCTTGTGGATATTCTTTCCATTATTTTTTTTGGTTTGTGTTTTTGTGTTTCATGAAGGATGGTCATGCTGGTTGAAAACAACAAGAGGATGAATAAATAATGACTGAATTTTCATTTTTGTGTGAAGTATCCCTTTAAAATTGAAGCGTTTCATAATGCTGTTATCACACATTTCCACCACTGATGACGGTGCCCTGTTGTTTAGGAGACTACATAATCATCAAGTGCACATGCAATTTGTTTTTCTATTCTCATTTTGGAGCACTTTTTTTGTTTTTGGCACATTGTTTTCCCTGTCTCTGACTGTGAGTCAACGGCTTTATTGACCCAGTTTGTATTCCCCATTTTCAACAGTCATAATGCCAAACGTCACCATAAATGAACCTTTGGATTTGGGACACAAAATATGATGTTCACGCAGTAGATGAGTGAGTCAGTCCTCCGCAGTGGTTTCTAGTTTCCTTGCAGAATAACCCAAGGTGTTTTGGTCTGCGTGTAGCTCTATAATTCAGGGACACGGCCACAAGAACTTGATCAGGTCATAACAAAGCTCAGCTGAAATGATTGCATTGTCAGCAAAATATAATCACTGGCGAGACATTTATCATGTGCAGCCAGGTTTAAACTGTTGTGGACAATATATTTTCTACAGAGAGTTTAATACACAAAGCTTCAAGCTGCAGACAGTGTTGTTTCAAGCATTTAATCTATAGGTTTCTTGAAGTATAGCACTGGACCATGTTTATGCTGACTTAACACATATAAGAACAATAACTTTTGAAATGAGGACAAGGTCAGTGTTATGACAGGACAGAAGCTCAAGGCCCAGAGGAAAACTTTATTGCTCAAAGGTTGCTCTTTCATAACTCAGGAGATATAATTGAGTTCTCTGGATTTGGTTCACGTTTATGTTTTCATGCTTTTTTTGTAGCTTTGTTTATGTTCTTGTTTTCAAGTCTTTTATTTTGGCATGTTTGGTTCACATTTATGTTTTCATGACTTTTCTTGTAGTTTTGTTCATGCTCTTGTTTTCAGGTCTTTTATTTTGTGACATTTAGTTTTGGTTCTCGTTTATGTTTTCATGTCTTTTTTGTAGTAGTTTGGTTCATGTTCTTCTTTTCAGGTCTTTTAATGTGGCACGTTTGGTTCATGTTTATGTTTTCATGTCTTTTTGTAGTTTTGTTCAAGCTCTTGTTTTGTTCAAGGTCTTTTATTTTGTCATGTTTGGTTTTGGTTCATGTTTATGTTTTTCTATATGTTTTTTTTTTTTGTAGTTTTGTTCATGTTCTTGTTGTCAGGTCTTTTATTTTGTCACATTTAGTTTTGGTTCACGTTTATGTTTTCATGTCTTTTGTGTAGTTTTGTTCATGTTCTTGTTTTTATGTCTTTTATTTTGTCACATTTGGTTTTGGTTCACGTTCATGTTTTCAAGTCTTTTTTGTTTTTGTTCATGTTCTGTTTTCAGGTTTTTTATTTTGGCATGTTTGATTTTGGTTCATGTTTATGTTTCATGTCTTTGTGTGTAGTTTTGTTCATATTCTTGTTGTCAGGTCTTTATTTTGTCACATTTAGTTTTGGGTTCACGTTTATGTTTTCATGTCTTTTGTGTAGTTTTGTTCATGTTCTTGTTTTTATGTCTTTTATTTTGTCACATTTGGTTTTGGTTCACGTTCATGTTTTCAAGTCTTTTTGTAGTTTTGTTCATGTTCTTGTTTTCAGGTTTTTTTATTTTGGCATGTTTGATTTTGGTTCATGTTTATGTTTTCATGTCTTTTGTGTAGTTTTGTTCATGTTCTTGTTTTATTCTTTTATTTTGTCACATTTGGTTTTGGTTCACGTTCATGTTTTCAAGTCTTTTTGTAGTTTGTTCAGTTCTTGTTTTCAGTTTTTTTTATTTTGTCATGTTTGATTTTGGTTCACGTTTATGTTTTCATGTCTTTGTGTAGTTTTGTTCATGTTCTTGTTTTTATGTCTTTTATTTTGTCATGTTTGGTTTTGGTTCATGTTTATGTTTCATGTCTTTTGTTTAGTTTTGTTCATATTCTTGTTGTCAGGTCTTTTATTTTTGTCACATTTGGTTTTGGTTCACGTTCATGTTTTCAAGTCTTTTTGTAGTTTTGTTCATGTTCTTGTTTTCAGGTTTTTTTATTTTGGCATGTTTGATTTTGGTTAATGTTTATGTTTTCAAGTCTTTTGTAGTTTTGTTCATGCTCTTGTTTCAGTCTTTATGTTGGCATGTTTGGTTTTGGTTCATGTTCATGTTTCCATGTCTTTTTTGTAGTTTTGTTCATGTTCTTGTTTATGTCTTTTATTTTGTCATGTTGGTTTTGGTTCATGTTTTTTTTAGTATCTTTCTTGTAGTTTTTGTTCATGTTTTGTTTTCAGGTCTTATTTTGTCATGTCTGGTTTTGATTCACCTTTATGTCTTCATGTCTTTCTTGTAGTTTTGTTCATGTACTTGTTTTCAGGTCTTTTATTTTGTCACATTCGATTTTGGTACACTTTTATGTTTTCATGTCTTTATGTCAAGTTTTGTTTTGGTTCACGTTTATGTTTCCATGTCTTTTATGTCACGTTTGGTTTTGGTTTACTTTTTTTTTGTTTTTTTTTTTTTTTTTTTTTTTTTGTAGTTTATGTCTGTTTTGTAGTTTTGATCATCTTCTTCTTTTCAGGTCTTATTTCATTTGGTTTTGGTTCACCTTTGTCTTCATGTCTCCATGTCTTGTATTTTGTCACATTTGATTTTGGTTCACGTTTATGTTTTTTTTTTTTTTTTATTTTGTCACGTTTGATTTTGGTTCATGTTTATGTTTTCATGTTTTGTAGTTTTGTTCATGTTCTTGTTTTCAGGTCTTTTATTTTGAAGTTGAGTCATGGTCATGTTTCCTGTTTGTCATGTGTTTCCCTTGCCCCTCTGTCAAGGTGATCGCACCATAGAGGATTATGTAAAAGACATATACATAAATCAAAACCAAATGTGACCGTTGACGAATCTAAAAACATAATTCTGAGACAGATGTTTTTGTGTGGTCTCATGAGAAAATTTAATCCAAAATTTGTTCTACATTTAATCTCATTGCTGTCTAGGAAAAACAACTGAGCTGTTTCTTAACGAGAGCTTTATGCACATGTAGTGAAACAAATGATCAAATTATCATCAAAGCAATGTTTCAAGGTTAGCTTGATTCAGGGATTTTAAATATTAATAACATTAAGAGAACCATTTTGGACTCCTTTATTGAACAGCAGGTGCTATAAATTATCCGTAAGTTCTTAGTTCTTCTGTTATTTTGACATGATCATGGACACCCATTGAATTTCTGAAGGTCAGAACGTCTTACAGAACATTTGAAGATTTCACATCGCATATGACAGCTGGATCAGGTGTATTATTCTCTAATTGTGGATATCTCTGCGTGGGAGGTCATAAGCTTGAGGGATATTCTCTGAATCTCATGTCACTGGTATGAATTTCAAATAAAATCTCAGCCCGAAAGCATTTCTGTCCTTCAAAGCACACTTTGATCCCACTGTCTTTTGTTTTGTGCCACCTGCCATCCTTTGGAACTTGTGTAGTTTGTATGAAGACAAGCGTTAATGCCATGATTTATGTTGCAGATCGCTTGATGTCGTTTTACACCTCATTGCATATGGTTATTAAATAACCTTGAAAGGTTGTAAAGGGAAGTTGCATTGTATGCACTTGGCAAGAAACCAATGTACAGAGAATATTTTTTGATGGTCTACTTTAGATGTTCTACAAACTATAAATAACTTTGCAACTACATGTCAACCAGCAGTCATTAGAGTATCAGTAGAGTGTCTGCTTAATATCTGCTTACACTTTATTTCGGTGCTATAAGTAACTTTGCAACTACATGTCAACTTATTCTACTAACCCTAACAGTCTAAAAGTGTATTTTACTTCTATTGCAATATATATATATATGTATAATTAAGTTGCAATATAGTAGTAAAACATGGAAGGTTATAAATCACGTCATTTACCCAGTTTTGGGTTACTCCAGCTAGCATCATATTTTTGAAATGTATTCTGGAGATTAGTGTCAATTACACAACAATATAAGAAAAGGGCTAATCATTTAAAAGGATATCAAATTTTAGTTCTAATCACATTATTTAAATGGAATTACAGGTTTTTATTTTTTTATGGGTCTGTTGTGGTTGCTGGCCTGGATACGGTGCAAATATGGGCAACAACTTATGCCAATAGTCCAACGTCTGGCTATGCGAGAGCAGGTTACGTGACACCAGACTGCTTTGTGCAGCACACAGAAGAACTACAGATGTCAGATCAGACCTACAGACCTGTTTTGTGCTACTATTATTATTTTACACGTCCAAGGCGATATTGCGACTCGGCCAAATCATCTTGCCAAGCACCCATTCAAACAGATGAATCATACACTGAGCCAAAATTCATTAAACAGACTCACAGTTTGCTTTTGGCAAGTGCAGTAGGGTTGTGCATGTTCTTATGCTCGCTATTCTCACATTTTCTTCGGATAAACGGTGCTATCTTTAAAGGCCAGTTTATTGTACTCTTGCAAACAATAGTTCAAGATACTCATGTACAGTAAACTGTGCTGTAGCTGCCAAGTGTACATAGTTAAATTTAGACATTGAGCAGCTTATCCTGCTTATAATGCATGATTTTCACAACTAGGGTACAAAAGAAGAAGAAAATTATTTATTTATTTTTTTGTTTGTTTGTTTGTTTTACCCCAGCTATTGGAGACCTTTATTAACCTTTGTGAAAAAGTTTGTATTTGGTCAGAAACAGTACAAATCTTTTGTAACAATGTAAATGTCTTTACTGTCACTTTTGATCGATTTAATATGTCCTTGCTTATTACAATTATTAAATTATTTCCAAAAAAAGATTTCAAAATCACTGTTTTAAGGGGGATACAGACATTCAGTGTGTTTAAAACTACTATTTAATCTAACGTGGGCTACACTTTATTTTTTTATGTTGCAGTTAAGTTTGTTACATTATACATTAAGTACTGGTAATAATAATTACTACGAAACAACATAATAATACTACAGTATCTACCGGTCAAAGTTTGGAAACATTACTATTTTTAATGTTTTTGAAAGATGATTTTTTTTTTTATGCTCATCCAGCCTGCATTTATTTAATGAAAAATACAGAAAAATCTGTAATATTGTGAAATATTATTACAATTTAAAATAATGGTTTTCTACTTCAGTATACTTTAAAATATAATTTATTTCTGATGCAAAGCTGTATTTTCAGCAATCATTACTCCAGTCTTCAGCATCACATGATCCTTCAGAAATCATTCTAATATGCTGATTTGATACTCAGTTATTATCAATGTTGGCAACAGTTGTGCTGCCTAATATTTTTTGGAACCTGTGATATTTTTTCAGGATTCAGGATCGATGAATAAAAAATTTAAAAAGAACAACATTTATTAAAAATTGCAATATTACTAACTATTTAAATCTTACTATTTCTTTAATAATTTAACACATCATTGCTGAATAAAAGTATTAGTTTGTTCCATGAATGAATGAATGAATGAATCAATCAATCAATCAATCAATCAATCAATCAATCAATCAATCAATCAATCAATCAATCAATCCAAAACTTTTGATCCGTTTGTTTAGAAAACAAAACAGATTTCTATTTTAAATAAATATTGTTCTTTTTAAACTTTTCATTCATCAAAGAATCCTGAAAAAAAGTATTGCAGGTTATTAAAAAAATATTAATCAGCACAACTGATTCCAACATTGATAATAAATCAGCATATTAGAATGATTTCTGAAAATCAATGAAGACTAGAGTAATGGCTGATGAAAATTCAGCTTTGCATCACAAATCATTATTTTAAATAATAATATTTCACAATATAAGTGACTTGTAACTTCACAATGTAACTTCAAATAAGTTTATTTTTTTTTTTTTTTTGATTAAATAATGCAGCCTTGAGGAGCATAAGAGACTTCTTTCGAAAAAATTAAATATAGAAATGTTTCTTTTTTTTTTTTTTTTTTTTTTTTTTTTTTTTTAATTCTTTATTTTTGAAACATTGGGAACAATACAATAGCCAAATTTACATAACCTCATGGTCACAGTTCCAGTCTGTGATCTAGATCAAGGTTCTCCATTCCCAACATTCCCATTTTTGTAAGTATAATAAGAACATATTATAACACAAACAAAGGGTGCATTACTATAATACAAATCTCTAATACATATAAAACAAAAGATAACACAATTATTTTGTTAATAAACGATACATAAAATACAGTACAATAAAATCAACCCTTGATTACCATTATCTTTGCAACTTTCAGGACAACATTCCTGAATGTTGTGTTTGATTAACATAGGATACCCATTTTGACCATAAGACTGAAAATCTATTCATCTGCAAGCGGAGTGAGAATGTTAGTCTTTCCATCTGGTAGATTTCATTAACACATTCTATCCATTTTTCCAGAGTAGGGGGATCAGGGAGGAGCCAGTGTCTGGTGATAGTTTTCTTACAGGCAATAATTAAAATTCTGAATAGATACTTTGCATAATCAGGTAAGAAGTCTGTGTTACCCAAAGAGAAATGTTTCTTTTGAGCAGTACTGTATATTCAGGAGTATATTTTAGGATTAGGGTTTGATTAGGGTTAGTTGCATGTAAATATGCATAATTTATACTTGTGACATGTTACATGTAGTTACTGTAGTAATAAGAACACAGTAAAATAAAGTGTTATCCTAACTTGCATAACAGGAAACATTGGATTTTTACCAGCAATGCTTTAAAAAGGGCCATAGGACACCAAATGTACTGTATTTGTGGAAAGTTATGGTTCAAGAACTACTTCACTAAACATTTCTTTGTATTAGCTCATTAAAAAGAGAATACAAAATGCATTTTACATTTATTCATTTAGCAGTAATTGTTCAGACACTAAAGACGTACTGATATAACAGTCCTGGTCTATTACCACTGAAGACACTTAAATCTAGATGAACTGTTCTTGCAATTAGTGCACTGTGTGTTGCTTTGGATGAAAAGTGTCTGATAAATGGCATGTAAGTAACAAGATGTTCAAGCTCAAGTGGACTGTTAACTAACTCAGCAGTGGACTCATGAGTCATAATGATGCCTAGGGAAAGAATTTTAGTGGATTGTCTTTCCTTGTCAGATACAGTATCTGTCCACCGCATAAGCAATCGGTTGCGGTTTGCCAGAATAAGAATGTTTTTAATTAATTTTTCCATTACATGACATTACACTTTCTCCCTCCTTCGGAATGACTGCAATATTCACGCTCCTGTCCATTTCAAAGGCTGTAATTATGAAATAGTACATGCACAGAGGCTTTTTTCTTATCGATCCTGTCCATCTGTCAGCAACTGAGGAGAGTTAAACCGCTGCATTTTGCCACTGGTGGTCAGTATGCTACCACTGGACTGTGGTCAGTATCCTCAGGACAGTGCATTTGACCGATGATGTCCAGGATGATGGGCTGTCACAGTTAGACGGCAGCTTGTCAGTGAGGGCTAAAATATGACAGGAAGAATTTAATACATGCCAATGGCAAGAAGACAAGTTAAATTCAAAAGAGATACACAAAGCTTAGAGACAAACTATGGTGGCAAACAAGAGGGAAAAAAGCAGGGCGAATACATTACATCTATAATGGCAGTTTATTTGTCACGATTTAGGTCAGAAAGAAGAAAAAAAAAATAACACCGCTCTTGGGTTGAAGAGCAAAGCTTATCGGAAAGAAACATCAGAAAGATTTATTTAGTATCTCAGGAGTAGGCTTGATAACTTTCCCAGTATTGTTAACATGTTATGAGTTTTCTTTTTTGATGCTATATGTGTTCTGGGTGGTCTCTAAGTGCATTGCTAGTTGTTTACATGGGTGTCCTTTGTGTTGCTTGCCAAGTATTTGCTAGAGTGCAGAATATTGAAGAATTTTCATAGTGACCAAGAAAATATTGATAAGATGGTGTTCTTAAATGTCAGTTTTGAGATAAGGTCACTGATGCTATCAGAAGAGAAAAGATAGGTTGAAAAAAAAAAAAAAAAAAAAATACACACATCTCGTTCCAACTTCAGATGGTCTGTTTAAAAAAAGATAAATAAGAAAAACAAACATGTCCTAGAGATACTGGGTTCCAAGATGAAATCCGTTGAATTATAGTTTTTGCCATCTGGTGGAGACTTGGCTGCAGAAGCTACTAAAAAATATGAAACTTCCAACAGAGAAGAGTAAATCACAAAATGCAGTGAAAAATTAAAAAGCACCAGGACAAATTATTTAGTTTTTGTGCATTTGACTCATTCCACGATTTGTGTCACTATATTGAGTATTTCCTTTAATAATGGCCATAAATTATAACATGGTTTTCGGGAGTGGGTTACTGAGAGTTATTAAAGACTTTATCATCGTGAAATCTAATTTACATGAGGAGGGGTGTCACATTTACATTCAAATGTTAATTAATCTGCACAGAACTGAAGCCAAACTTTAAACTGTAGACATTCTTCACCACATATAGGATTCTCATAAAATGTGATGACCCATGTATTATTGAAAACTGCAAACTTTTGAGGTCATCTGGATTCAGTCATATTTACTGAACTGCAACTTCTTTGTGACTGCATGTCACTGTTACCTGAATCGCAGCTATATTTTGTCATACAGTTTGATGTAACTTCATAAAAGCCTGAATTGCAAATGGTTGCATTGTTAAATAGGTTTATAGTGTGCGTTTTTTACAGCTTCATGCTGCTCACGTGGGCTGTGTGAATCCTTTGACCCGAGATACGTATGCACTGTGGACCTTATCCTTCATTTATATATGAATCAATTCCCATTTTTATTAATTGTAGATTTTATGGAACCATGGAATAAAATGATTTAAAAAGCTAATTGTGAGTTTTTATCTGATAATTCTGACATTTTTTTCTTGCAATTGTGAGTTTATATCTTGCAATTCTGACGTTTTTTTTTTTTTTTTTTCTCGCAATAGCAAGTATCTCGCAATTCTGACTTTTTTCTCAGAATTGTGAGGTATAAAGTCGCAATTGCGAGTCATAAAGTCCAATTCTGAGGGGAAAAACAGGCTGACTTTTTTCTCGCACGACACATGATTTTTTTTCTCGCATTGCAAGTTTACATCTCACAAAGATTTTCTCATAAAGACGCAATTGTGAGTTAAAAAGTCCAATTCTGGGGGGAAAATAGACTGACTTTTTTCTTAGAATTGCAAGTTTATATAACGCGGTTTGGACTTTACAATTCAGTTCAGACTGTATTACTCACAATTGTGAGTTTAGATCATGCAATTGCGAGACAAAAAGTCAGATTGTGAGATAAAAAGTCGCAATTACCTTTTTTATTTTTATTCAGTTGCAGTAAAAAGCTTCCATACATTCTTCACCACATATAGAATCCTCATAAAATGTGATAACCCATGTAGTATTGAAAAGTTCAGGCTTATATATGATCTGAAACAAAGTGACAGTGGAATGCAGCCATGCAAGAATGCAACCCGAGCATCATGGTTGTTTATTTTCCCATCATCGCCTTCAAGTTGTTATAGCATTCGGCAAAATACCCTAACATGTTGCTTCATGTTGTGTGCGTAATGTCATTGATATAGCCACGAACGCATAGCATTTCTGCTTTGTACGAACTCGGTTAAAGAACACGCCTTGAGGGACTTGATCCCCGCACTGTTAAGTAAGTACAATGCGAGATCAGCGCCGTTCGCCTGTCAGTGTGACTGGAATGAGGGGAAAGAACTGAATGACACTGATATTCAGGGAATTCATTTGCATATTATGAGTTTTTGATAACAGAACCTGCATTTCTCCTGCAGCTGTAAGACGAACAAGCCGAACTTTAAATGAATTGGGTGATGATACGGAAGACTTCGTCAGAAGGAGGAGGAAAAGTATTCCACGTTTTTACATATTCCAGGTTTAGCGGATGTCAACATTAGTTCCGCATTTGGCAGAAGCAGTTTTTTTTCTCTCCCCCTTTTTTATGCAGAAGGAGGGCGGTCAGTGCACAGGGGCCAGGAGCATTCCTGGAGCGGACATGAATTAAGTGACTTGCTTAAGGGAGAAGCAGGCGTCGTGAGAGGAATTGCCTCTAGCAGGATTTGCATTCCCATGGCATTCCCAATTAAACTGCAGTTCTTAAGCCATACACGCCAGGCAGATGGCTGTTACTGTTGTTACATCAGATATAATGTCTGATAAATCCTTCTAAAATACAGATAAAAATGACAATTATTAGCTGGAAATATATGCCTTAACAAAGTTAATCGAAACAGATTGCAGCAAATGGCAGAGCATCGCCTGAAAGGATATTAACATTTCACGCTACCTTTATTATGAATGACCATTATCTTTACTCTTCGGGGACAGTTATGATATAGGCTACTATATTTCAGATTTTTTAATAACCACAGTGAATTATCATTCCCAAAACGTCACCAACACAAGCAGCTTAGATATTGTGGGTGGTTTATTTTACCATAAGGAAAGACATAGGTCCAAATTTGCTAAGAAAACAAAGATATGGCCAAGTACATTTGCATTTCCTGAAGGAAATGGCAGTGCTTGCAAGGCAGCAAATGAATAGTGTGAAGATTCAGGCTTGGTGTCTTTGTACATAAAATGCTGCATTTTTTTTTTTTTTTTTTTTTTTTTTTTTTCTGTTGGCTCCAAGACTGCCATACAGACAGCAATAAATAGTAGGCATATGTATATAAATATATGCAAGTAAGACTAATCACTCAGTATGCAAACAAAAATCTGGGTTCTGCAGTTGCTATTTATATATATTCATTGAATGCAGATTTTTGAGACAACGGTAATATATTATATATTATATATATATATATATATATATATATATATATATATAATATATACCGTTGTCTCAAACGGTATATTGTACCTATATAGGTATATAATATATATATATATGATATATATATATATATACTATATATATATTATATATATATATATATATATCTATATAGGTATATATATATATATATATATATATATATATATATATATATATATATATATATATATATATTCTTGCGAAGTGATGCGTTTGTCTAAAAAAATATCCATACTCTTATATATATATATCTCTTGCGACTGGAGCATGAGATTTAAAGGGCCAGCAGCCCCTGAATCGGTGCATAGTTAATGATGCCCCAAAATAGGCAGTTAAAAAAAATTAATTTAAAAAAAATCTATGGGGTATTTTGAGCTGAAACTTCACAGACACATTCAAGGGACACCTTAGACTTATATTACATCTTGTAAAAAAACGTTCGATGGCACCTTTAAATTAACAACAATAGCCATTATAAATGAAAATAGGAAATAAACAATTTTACAATTAATTCAAACATACAAAAGCAGTGCTCTACAGGATGTAAGTTAAATATAGCCTTAATATAGTAAATTAACAATACATTTTTTTATTTAACATAGCCCAATTCAATTTGCTCAGGAACAATTAATGGATTAATAAGACCAAAGAGTGCCTTTTATGTTTCCATTTTATGTACACAAAATAAATTATATCTCATGTTTAACCACTATAAGAGACAGCGGCAAATCCCCGAAGCACTGGCTGAGATGAAACTGTTCTCGGCAGGTACATGAGCACTGAACGGCCATTGACGGCCTGGAGCTCGCATCTCTAAAAAAACGCCTAAACAAATTGTAAAATAGGTGCTATGATTAAATATGAGTCACATATTTCAGGTCTAAACAACTACATGCTTGCCTAAAAACTCTTAAAACTACAGTTTGTGGTACAACAAGTGTAGTATTTGTAAGAAAATATGGCGGATTTGCTCAGCCGCCATGACAGGCTCTTCAAGCGGAGGGGAAACGATAGGAGTGCTTTTATCATGGCTCTCAGCTGATGAGATTCGAGAAACAGAAAGAACTGTTGTGAATATATATATTTGTAACAAATTATAAGTTCGCATTTGGCAGAAATATATATATAATATAATAGTATATATATATATAATATATATTATATATATATATATAATTATATTGTATGAGCTAAACAAAGTGCTTCCATAGGTTGAATAAGCAAGGCGTAGGACGTAGCGTAAGCTTTTGAACTTCAAGAGTTTACACTTTCTTGGAAGGCGGTCTGGCGGAAGCTAGATATTTACTTCATAACTTGTTAAGATGGATATTTTTTTAGACAACGCTCACTCACTTCAGAAGGACTTTATTAACCCCCCGGAGCCATGTGGAATATGTTTATGATGATGGTGTGGATGGATGCACTTTTCTTGCACTTTCTATTTATTAATATTTCTCTGATTGTTTTCATCAGAAAGAAGAGAGTCATATACAGGATGGCTTGGAGGTGAGTAAAGCTTGGGCTAATTTTCATTTGAAAGTGAACTAATCCTTTAAGTTTACTTGTATTTCTGAAAATGATAATTGAATTAAATATATATATATATATATATAATATCTCGACATCTTGCCCATGAAATAAAATTACTGACCCAGTACTGCAAAAAAGAATATTGGTCAGAGATAACAGTTCAATGCTTCTTTACTTTTGAGAATATACAGTAGAAGAACAAACTGGTCTCCATGGTGGTAGCCTAATATTAAATTCACAATATGAAGAAATTTTAAAGAACATGACTGCTCTCAGAAACACACAGCAGTTCCTTTTGATGTGAAATTTACACTTGTACAGTTGTACATGAAAATCAAGATAAATACTGGGCAATAGTAGACATAGAGATAATGGACTCCTGTGATCAAACTGAAAGCTTTGATGTTATTAGTATTGACTGGGTTTGGATTACACTAAACCTCTATGGAGCTATGTGTTGAATGATAAAGCATCTGAAAGTGAAACTGGGCAGGTTGGATTCTGTAGGAGAAAAAGTATCCATAATGCCTTCACAGCAACATTACATTCCTTTAGTGAACAGAAAATATTTTCTCTTTTTTATTTTTTTTGACATTAGTGTATTATAGTCTGGGTGAAGCAATAACTATACAATGAAGGCAGTTGTCTTGCTTCCGTGAAATCCCGATTATTTAGGGCAACTTCAGTAAGCCACCACACACACACTCAGCAGTTCGCTCCCTTGAGATCTTTTTGTCACTTACCTCTCAGGATGCTCGACATCAATAAACATGTCTCTTTCACTCAGCACACTGTCGCTTGTTTTGCAAGCCAAGCCCTTCTACTACTGTGAAGCGGTGGGATCCATCACAAAAATATGAGTCACCCCCTCCGCCGCTGCTCCATAGTCCTGACACCAACAAAACAGCCTCAAAATCTCATAATAAACACCAACTTTTGAACTCTATCGTGCTTTATCTTGGCAAACTGGAGTTTAGCATGCAGTACACACTAGTGTGGCATGACTAAACGTTATCACTGTTTGCCTTCGCACTAAACACCACATATCAATACCCCTTATCTCAAAACAATAACAGCTTAATGCAAAAAAAAAAAAAAAAGTTACACCGCAGGTCTTTGTGGACTCAATCACCATGTTGGTTCGTTTGGACAGAGGAGAACCTGGTATCTCGACTGAGTCTGGTTTCTCCCAAGGTTTTTTCTGTCACTGATGGAGTTTGGGTTCCTTGCCACTGTTGCCCCTGGCTAGCTTAGTTGGGGACACTTAATATTCAAGAATATTATTGATTTGACTGTACCTACACTATTAGATGAGACATCATATTTTCCACAGAGCTGCTATGATCTTTACGGTCATTGAACAGAACTGAATCAACACTTTTTAGAGCTTCTTTACAGCAGAATTTTACTCTGTTTGCATCATTGAATATTTTTATTTTTTTTTTACCCCCTTTAAAGCTGATTTGAAACAATCTGTATTGTATAAAGTGCTATATAAATAAAGGCGACTCGACTTGACTTACAGGACTAGGTTATCCAAAAATGAAATTCTGTCATTTTTTACTCACCCTGTATGCTGGTTATTTTTGTCCTGTGGAACAAAAATGGGAAAAAAAAAAAAAAAAATGAAGGATCATTATGCAGCTCTTCCAAACGATGACCAAAAACATATATAGTATGGCATATATGCAATATATTTCAAGTCTTTATATGGTAGCTTTGTGAGAGGAACATATAGAAATGTAATTCACACCAACATCATGTTTTCCAAATTGGTCAGTCATTACACTCTAAAAAATGCTGGGTTAAAAACAACCCAAGTTGGGTTAAATATGGACAAACCCAGTGATTGGGTTGTTTTAACCCAGTGTTTGGGTTAAATGTTTGACCCAACCTGCTGGGTAGTTTTATTGAACTCAACTATTGTTTAAAAATGACTATATGGCTGGCTTAAAATGAGCCCAAAATATGTTGGAAATTAAAATTCAGACACATAATTACTAGAGGCAACAATAATATCAAAAGGTGAACATTCATTAAAAAGCAATTTAATACATGTTTATTATTTAATTATTATTAATTAAACATATTAATGTTAATTTCCAACCTATTTTGGGTTCATTTTAAGTGATCAATAAAGTAATTTTTAAACATTAGTTGAGTTAAATAAATCTACCCAGCAGGTTGGGTTTAAGATTCAACCCAACAGCTGGGTCAAAACAACCCAATCGCTGGGTTTGTCCATTTTTAACCCAACTTGGGTTGCTTTTAACCCAGCATTTTTTAGAGTGTAACCATCCATCCATCCATCCATCCATCCATCCATCCATCCATCCATCCATCCATCCATCCATCCATCCATCCATCCATCCGCAGGTTTGGCTGAATAATTCATTTTATATCAAGGATGCTGAGCCAGAGTTTTAGAAACCGGTTTCATTTATTTATCTATTTTTGTTCACTTAGTCCTATCCCCCTTCAAAAAATCTACTTTGCATAAATTAATTTGTTTCAAGGAGTTATCTTGAGTCAACAATTAGTAATGCAGTCTTTGAACAGAGATCGTTTTGCAGAGCTCACACTCATTTTACTTTTGCGACTGAGTAAATCTCTAGATCTTTTGTATGCATGAGGTAAACTTCTGCTTAAAAATAAGTCTGCCCTCATTCTGCAGGTAATTGGCTTTGATTTAACATTTCCTGCATTAATAATAGCTGTCACACTTTGGTGCAGATACACAGTAACTCACTCCGTTCATGCACAGCTAATTAGTACCAAGATCAATCACAGGATAATAGAGTAGACGTTTTTGAATTTAAATATACCCAATACCTAGCTTTTGCTTACAGTTGCGACAGGTTGGATGAATGGACAGATCTGAGAATGAAATGAATGCACTAATGTGTTTTCCCCTGAGGAAGTCTCTAGTATGACCAAAGCTATCAGGTGCTGTGAATCAATTATGACCACATGTGTAGCCTCAAGACGCCAATGTGAGAAACTTTTCCTTTTAGTTCGGAGATGGAGGAGAAATGGACCCTTTCAATTTTTTTTTTTCTTTTAATACATGAAATAATTGTGCCTGCTGAGGAGTTTTCACTTAAACTAATAGCTTTCCTGCTGTTATGGTTGAATGTAATGGTGGCATAAGAGTAGACAAAGCTTGAAGATGTAATTGCATTGTGCAAGACTTTCCCTCAGTAGATGTGCATGGCAAATGTAGAGTATATTGTACCAGCTAGATTTATGCATTATGCATTAGAACAGGCAAGTGACATTTGGAAGTGTATGTCTTGGGTCTTGACTGCTATATGTCATTATAATGTTTAAATAGATAGAATGAACTTTATAATCTGATTGTGGATAAGCCTTGTTTGAAAGCAACGTTTGATTTGCTGCTCAAGAAACATTTCTGATTATTATCAATATTGAAAACAGTTGTACTGCTTAACTCAGGATACTTTGATGAATAGAAAGTTCAAAAGAACAACATTTATTGATAGACTGATAGAGTTTCCTTCACCATACATTAGTTTTCAGGTACAGTATCTAGCAGTAAACATTTATACATTTTAACTAACTTTAACTGACGTGCTGAGAATGATTCTTTTCGAATTGCTGTTTTGCCAAGACAGAAAGTGACTTGAAAGACAGAACTGACCAGGGCTTGACATACTATTATTATTATTGATTGATTGATTGCTCACCAAATTTACTAGCCTCTGAGCATATTTACTGGCCAGTTTTGACATTGATACCATGGGGAAAAACTGCCATATAGATATTTTTCATTTTATCTCATAATTTAGCAGCCGGTATATTAGGCTGCTGTCACTTTAAGACCTGACTCTCATATCCATTATACTGTTACACATGCTTTTTCTTTCTCAACTCTTCATGAATGATACAACATAACTGACTGTGTTTATGTGAATACTCGCCAAGACAGGCATTTTGACATTATTTTGTGTGTATTTGACTGTTTAAGCGCAATAAGCAGTGAAAAAGAACTCAATTTAGTACTGAGAGGTGGCTTTATGTGCGCACACTTTGGGTGTGAGCACAAAATCTGCAGGAATGTGTAAAATTATGTGCAATACAAGCAATTCCATGCTGAAATTCAAGCCCTGTAACACAAACAATATTCATCTGGAGCAAATGAAACAAGTGAGTGAGGGGAGGCGGGTTTGTGTGTCAACTCACAGTCGATGAGAGAGAGAGAAAACTCAGCTGGTATTGTATCTATTATGCAGAAAATGAGTATTGCAAGCATTTCAAATATTTCAGTATTGATATGTATCAAAAAACAACACTATTGCATTTAGTTTATTATAGAGTGCCCCAGGGATGACACGTTTTTGTAGGCCAACCCAGAAGTTAGCGGCGCACAGGTTCCCTCGGGTGAAAGCCTATGGATTTTTCCCATAGACTTTTGGAAAATCGCAGAAAATAAGCTCTGTGTTTAACAAAGGGTTATGACACTTACACGTTTTGTCTATCAAGACAATCTTTACAAGTTAACACAACATTTATAGATTTTGAAGCCTAAATAAAGTCGTCAGATATAAAAGGCTAACAGTAGGCTATAAACGGACTACAGCACACCATGGTCGCGGATCAACGTTGTCACCACCAAGCGTCCTCAAACTGTATTTAAAAAACAACTTTATTTAAAAAACATGCTCGCTGATTATGATCTGTGCTGTTATGAATACTTATCCACTTTTTCATGAGAAATGCTGTCCAAATGTCCCGTTTTTAATGATGACGTCTAAAGTCCCCGCCAAAGGAAGTAGTAGTCCCTTTTAGCAATTTGTTAGCAACCGCCGATTTTAAGACACAGTAAAAGTTTAAAAAATCACAAGTGGGTTATAACTGGTGTGTTTTATGTCATAGATCAAAACGTGAAAGTATTTAGAGGCTTTGTTAACCACAGACCTTATTTCAGGCAATTTAGCAAAAACCCATTAAAAAAACCCATAGACTTTATGGCGTTGGAACCGGAAGTCCTAAAATGCTAACTCGCTTCCGGGTTTTGCCTACAAAAATGCGTCATCCCTGAGGCACTCTATTCCAGATGCCTTTTAAAAAGACAATTGGAAAAATAATAATAAAAATAAATAAATAAATAAGTGGCTAGTAGGAGTGAAGGCCAAAGTGGCTAGTAGGAGTGACTGCGTTACACGCCACTGCTAACATTTGGCGGTTTGGCGGGTGTTAAAGGGTTAGTTCACTCAAAAATTTAAATCCTGTCATCATTTACTCACCTTCATGTTGTTCCAAACCCATAAGACTACGCAACTGAAACATTGACGCTTCAAAAAGTTCATAAAGAGAACTTAAATCTAATCAATATGAATCGAGCGGTTTAGTCCAAATTTTCTGAAGAGAATCCATCGCTTTATTTGATGAACAGATTTAATTTAGGCTTTTATTCACATATAAACATTTATCAACTCACACATCATTTATGGTAAACGCATGTTTGCTTGACATGGGAGAACCAATGAGGTTCATTCTCGTGTTATGCAGCACGTTTGAGTATCTGAAAGAGGTTTGTTCTCGCACTTCAAGCAGGTTTGATTGTTTATGTTTGTTTATGTTCGCTGATCAATGTTTATAAGTGAATAAAAGCCTAAGTTAAATCTGTTCATCATATAAAGTGATCAAGTCTCTTCAGAAAATTTGGACTAAATGGATTAATTCATATAGATTAGTTTTACTATCTCTTTATGAACTTTTAGAAGCGTCAAATTTCAGTCGCGTAGCTGTCTATGGAGGGACAGAAAGCTCTCAAATTTCATCAAAAAGATCTTCATTTGTGTTCAGAAGATAAACGAAAGACTTAAGGGTTTGGAACAGCATGAGGGTGAGTAATTAATGACATAATTTTCAATTTTGGGTGAACATTTAATGTCAAGCCCGACCTGACCATGGAAAAAGACTAATGCTAATCCCTGCCATGCCTCTGAGAATGCAATGCCTGCTTGTGTTCCATCGTGAAATTGTTCATACTTTAATGGCTAGAAGCATTTGCATTCACATTCTTGCTTAAGACTGATGAATTATTTGGAGATACATTTTTATTGTGATTTTTTTTTAGTTCAGTATTGCTGTCGCTATCATTTCATACAAGCGATAAGCCTCTTGAAGTTGGGTTTGAATTTACCAGTTAGCATAGTACACCACTTAACCATGTTAAAATTACTGTAACGTACAGCCTCTCTTGGCTGTATTACTTTAATATATTCCCATGTTGAACAGTGAAATTAATGTGTAAATATATCCCTGAGGTTCTCTCCGATTGGAGCAGAACTTGCGGTATCAATTAGATGGTGAATTATATTGGCACCAGGTTGCATCAGCCAACATCCCACTGGCTCGTCTTTGCTTCGTCTGACAGGCTTGACATTGATATTCACGACAAGCCATGGTCACTCAGATCCTGGCTGGGGAATTAATGCAAAAAGTTGCAGAAATGTGCACTTGTCAAACTTTGACATCAAAGTGCCCTTGAAGTGGTACATCATACAAGGATCTTTGTGTCAACAGAGGTCAACAAAGCCTTGTGCACACACACACACAGAAAGATAGCTACCACTGTCTCATCTCGTACGTGTTTATCCCCCATGTAGAACCAGCAACGTCCAAAACTGACCCCTGTCAGAGAGTTCAGGTTGTCTCGGCGTGGCTTTTGCATGTCATGCAACACTTTTCGTCTCCCATAGCACCTGGAGTTCTTTGAAAAAGGTCACCGAAAGTCTGAATGACATGCATAATTCATTCTATACTAACTTTCTTTTCAAATATACTGCACTAATAAATATCCAACAATCATTTGCAGTTCGGTCTATTAGGCAGTGCTCATCCTCGGCTGTCTTGGACCAGCATCAGATTTTCAAGCCTCAATGACTCATTGATTTTGAATTACAGGGCATGTTCATTGTCTGGCTGAAGCAATGATCTGATAAGACTGATCCACTTACATCACCCAGCTGACATCAAGACGAGCCTTTTGAATTTTTCAAAGTGAATATCTCATGAATAGGGCGCTCTGTTCACAGGAAATGCCAGTATGGCACCGAAAAGATCTTAGACGCGGTTACCAAAAATGTGACATGACGCTGACAGTGTTTACTGTCATTTTCCTATTGGACTGACTGGTCACCACTTCAATTGAAGGATGAAAATAGGATGCAAGTAATGAGATAAAAATGTGCTGTGAAAAGTAGTGTTGTCCTTTGTTTTTGGGGCACTCAAGACTTTAATTCAGAATCACCTGCTTTGATCTATTCAGATCGTTCATAGAGAAAATGTTTAGAAAATTTGCAGTTTAAACTTGTTGTCTTTTTTTTATTATTTATTATTATTCATTAGGTCATATTAAATATACACTACCATTCAAAAGTTTGGGTTGAGTGAGATTTTTCAGTGTTTTTGAAAGAAGACTCTTATACTCACCAAGGTTGCAATTATTTAATCAGAAATACAGTAGGAGCAGACAAAAAAAAAGTGAAATATTATTACAATTTAAAATAACTGCTTTCTATTTGAATATATTTTAAAATGTAATTTATTCCTGTGTTTCAAAGCTGAATTTTCAGCATCATTACTCCAGTCTTCAGTGTCACATGATCCTTCAGAAATCATTCTAATATGCTGATCTGCTGCTCAAACATTTCTTATTATTATCGATCTTGAAAACAATTGTGCAGCTTAATATTGTTACACTGTACATTTAAAAAAAAAAAAAAAAAAAAAAAAATTCTCATGCCTTAAAATAGCTTGAATGAAACTCTACACCCTTGCCTCATTTATTATATGATATTTAAATATACTAATTAGCCCCGCCTCCACTCACTTGCACGAGCTCAAGAGATCCACTCTGTGAACCTACTGAGGTAAACCCTACACAATGGTATCGCTTTTTACAACGTCAGACACATAACGGTAATTAATATGATTACCCTTTGCTTGACTACATTATCAAACAGCTAATAATGTGTTGCTAATGTTACACAAACCATGTTCCCGTTCGCTAGTCAGACAGCTGCCTTCTAACATGCACATGGTTTGGCTTAAAGCATATTAAAAACACCACATAGACATAAGCAACATTAAAAACTTGATTTTCACCACAGGCAGACTATAAATATATATTTTAATATTAATATAGCATTTAAAAGTCCAAAACAAGGATGATATTTTGACCAAATAATGTAATTATTCGGAAGTAGAATTTCACATTTTCAGAAGAAAACATAAGTGATGTTTGTAATGATGCTATACATGTAGGGTGTTGTGGGTGGTTGCCAGGTTGCTATGTGGTTGCTAAAGAGTTCAGAGTTGTTGTTAGTGTGTTGCTAGGGTATCTTAGGTGGTTGCTAGAGTGTTCTATCTGGTCAGAAGATTGCGCTATTATGTGCTGGTCTCCAGATATGACTCTGATTCATCCTTCAAATGGGTTTTTTTTTTTCATCATTATTTTGATTTAATTGTTGTGTAGTTTAATAAAAAAGGGCATGATTAAACATTCACTGTGCATGCAAATAATGATTATTATGAATTAGATTTGTACATGTTCTAAAGAGGCCACAATGACTCTGTAGTGTTTTGATTGTTTGAGGTTTTTCTGGTTGAGTGTTTGGGTTTTATGAGTGGTTAAAAGATCCAACCACAAGCCTCTGTGATTTTTCTGGTCTCAAATCCTTCCTTTAGTGCAAGTCTAAGGGATTTCTGCCCAGTTTATTTGTCCACCAAGCCACAAGTTTAAGAAAAATAATAGCACACATCCATGACACCAATAGTGTAGGGCAAATTACATGTCCCTAACCCCAATTATGAGCAATAGTAATAGAGATGCTTGCCATAGCAAGCCCCACTTATTAAACACCACTTAATGTGCATCTCCCCATTAGTTCAAATTATCATATTGTGTTACAGTATGATTATGCAAACACATCACATGCAGTTCAAATAACACTCTGGTTTTCTCTGGAGCTCTGGATTGGAGCCAGTGTTTCTCAGCTGCTTTGGTACCACCACATCCTGCCTGAGACATAAATACTATCATAAACAAGCTGAAGGACTGATTTCAGATCAGTTTGAAGAGAAACCTTACTAGAAAAGCAGCCCAACAGCCTGGTTTGTGTGCTTTCTTGGTGCTCCAGGGTTGAACTTTCTGATTGTTTAAGGTTTAGCGGGGTCTGTAGACCATCAGCACTCCATAGCTGCCAAGTCTGGTCTGTTTTTAGTTTCAGACATTAGCTCTGAGTTACGGTCCGCACTAGAATTTATACGATCAGTATAAGCACCATAAAGGAGAAAGGGTCTGGAAGTCATCCAGATGCAATGAGCTTATTGGTCGAGCTTGAGCATCTGATACTAATTTTAGAGCCGGTTTGTATACAGTGCTGCATGAGGTTCAACTGCATGGGTGAATGGGAAACATTCACAAGATGTGATAAACACAAAGCATGTATGTATTACACCGAAGGTAACCGATTCCGGTTAAAACAACGCCTCATTAAACTGAATAAGACTTTGAGAGGGTTTATGCTGTTTGAAGTTGTTTCATTTGCAGTACCAGTAAAACTAGTTATATTTGGGGCCACTGAAGGTGTGTAGTGCCTATTATATTTGTTGAGTTTATTCTTCTTCTCAGAGTCAATAAAACAGTTGGAATGTTTTTTTTATTATTATTATTATTTTTATCCACTGTTGGGGAACAATCCCTCTCAAGCTCTGATGAAATATCACTTTTATATGCTTATAACTCTTGGAAATTTAATTTGGACTCTACTGGTAATACTCAAGAAACCAACACTTGGTTTCCAATTGTTGATAAATAGATTGGCCGCCATCTTAGAATTTGACTTTTTTTCACTACTCTGTGAACAATGGTGGCCCAAAACAATTAAGCAAGCATATCTTCATAATGCGTTGGTACATTGAAATGAAAGGTATATGTCATTGCCATTCATTTCCTAAGTAATTTTCTGATAGTGCCAACAGTGGACTAACTTAAACTTTTAAGTTTAGCTATATGTATAACTTGCCGTTTTGACTTTCCCAAATGTTCATACATAGGGATGAACAGATGTATATTCATAGCGCTAGTGATCTTTTATTATTAGGCCGCAAGCCACTAAGGCGCAAGGCCCTATTGTTTTTTTCTAAGGAGAAAAAACCTTTACGTGCTCAAAAACTCTTGAAAATTGGAACACACATTTGAATCTGCGGCCATTAGGACGTCGCAGAGGCAGGGACCCGGGCTTGGCACAGGATGATATTCTGCACTCATTTGAAATTGACCTATGATATTCTATGACATGAAAAAAATTGATCTCATTGATGTGGCTGTTGTGGTTTGTGGTCAATTGGGCACCAACTGCTGCAGTAAATGTGGTGTATTCAAATGACTTTGACATAGTCCTTTTATGTTTACCCGTTTTAAATGCCTATTGCCTGCCATGCACAGTTGCCCTGAAGCCACCAGGTTGGTGGTGCAACCAGGCTTGGGCCCGTCATCGCTGCTTGCAGCTATATTTGTATTTTATTTTATTTTATTTCATTATTTATGTTGCAGTTTTTAATCGTCACCAGATAATTTGCAGATAATATTAATTTTTCACAAAGAACAAAATCTAATGGATTTTTTATATTCAAAATCTTTTGGAGATTTCGAAGAAACTCTTTTGGAGAACATAGCATTTTTTTTTTTTTTTTCTCGGCTATGTTTTTGTGTGCCTACCCTAATGTTATCAATGATGTCAGTTCTGAACTATATAAATGCCGACATGTATTTCTGATAATATTGTACAGTATAACTTCAAATTATGTGCAATGAATCATTATTTCTAGTTCAGTTTAGTTCTGTCTGGAAATACGACAGTTAGGCTACGTTCACACTGTCAGTCCAAATCCGATTATTTGTATATCCATTTGGAATCTGATCTAAAATTGTTGATGTCCACATTGTGTATTGCAGCTGTTTAGATCTGATTTGTGTGTCCATTTCGATTTATCGGCATTGGTTTCTATGATGTTGTTTTGGTAGGCATATGCCAAAAAACAACAACCGCAACATGGGGTTTGCAATACAGATGTTGTCTTATTTACAACATGACATTGTGTAGCCGCCGCGCTGGACTACTTTGTCTTCTGAAGCAGCGGCAGAAACGTAAGAGGCTGGTATGAGCTGCTTTATTCCACGCTGTCATTTCCACTGGCTTCAAAACATGTCTTTGTTATATTGTCATTTTGTGCTTCCTTATTTGTGCAGCGACTTTCAGGATGCTTCCAATAACAACGCCGTTTATGTTTTACGTGGCATGGAAAAGTCACATAAAGTATGCAAAATCTTATCAGAGCAGTCAGACTGAAACAGATTTCCAGAAATGCGATTTGAATAGGATTTAAAACCACATATGAATGTAGCTTGAAACGGATTTGTAAAAATCGAATTTCATGTGATTTTTTGCTATTCACACTTGTTAAATCTGATCGGGTTTCAATAGGACATGCACATAAATTGGATTTGGACTGGTAGTCTGAACATAGCCTTAGAGTCTTACAAACATTTTAGCTCTGTTTAAGTTATAAATTGTTTGGCTTTTTTTCCCTGTGACAATAAAATCCTGAAATCCTTGTTATTTATGTCACCAAATCTACTACAATTACTTCTCAGCAGCTGGACACACCACATAAAATCCAGCAGTAGTCGAGCTCTCTAATGATTCCCTATTGTCTTCATTGTAAACTTGTTATTTTGAGGAACACCGAAGTGATGCAACAGTATGAATATAAAACTGGGCTATTTTAAACCCACCAGTCCATGCTCATCTATGTATCCGTCGCACACGATCCTTAAAAAATATATGTGCGTTTATAGGGAACTAGGCAGTGTAATCTGTGACAGCTAGCTTCAGGTTTGGAAAGATCTTCTTGTAAGTCTAAAAATAAACAGAAGACCTTGTCCCATATCCATGAAGCTTGTGGAATAAGTGGGCTGGTGTCAGTGGTGCGTTTATAGCAGTCTCATCTGCAGGGGACTGGGTTCCTCACTCATTTGTCAATGTAAAACTCACTCATGGTGCAAATGCTTTGACTTGAGTTTATTCATTCAGAAATTAAGCAACACTTGGATGGAATGAGTCCGCTATCCATCTGCTCCAAAACAAACTTGGAAACTCTTGTGTCACCCAAAGACACGGAAAGAGGACGCAAACCTGTCCTCAGTATAATATACAAGTATATATAATACTGTATACTTGTAATATACAATGTATACTATACAATGCAGATCTCTGTTTTTTTTTTTTTTTTTCTCTCAGCCAAAAGAGGTTTTTATTTAAATCTAATGATTGGCAAATGTTTCTGTGATGAGTAGGTTTAGGAGTAGGGGTTGGGTTAGGTGATAGAAAATATCATTGACCTGATATAAAATCAAAGGAAGGACTATCAATATATGGAATGGATATTATTATTATTAATATTATATTATTATTATTATTATTTATTTTATTTTTTTTAGGCCACGTTACAAATAATGTTTTCAAAAAAGAGATGTGAATATGATGTAATATGGCCTTTACTGAGAAATAATTTACTGTTTAAAATACATTTTTAATGCCATTACATCGATCCCTCGAAAAGATGACATGTAGTTCATCTTGATGAAAAGACCGATCTGGTACATTAAAATTAAATTTCCATTAACATTTTTTTCTTTAACATTTTTAAAAGCCTAAACATCTTACAGATTTTTTTCAAGAGGTGAAATTATGGGCACAACTGTTTATTAAAACTGCATCGTAATAATAGGATGCTTTCAACATATATACAGCATTAGATCAGTCCTTCAAAAACAGTACATGTTGTTCAAATTCATCTTGATGAAAAGACTGGAAAATTAAAATGAACTTCCACACTCTATCTCCACCTAAGTGTGTGCTTGTCTGCTCACGACAACGATCTCCTCCTACCTTCTACAAAACAAAGAACTGTCAGTATTCTCATTCAATATTACCATCCTGTTTGACTATATTACTCACCTGCCTGTTTGCATTCCCTGCTACGATCATTAAAGCCTCATTTTCATTTCTATGTTGTTGTGAGTCTGTGTTCCGTAACAGTATTAATATCTTTGGCCTATTAAATGTTGTGATGACAAAGAAGTTGAGGGATTTCTGTTTGAGTTTATGAAACCTAGTCAGTAGCTATTTCCATCCAAAGTTGACAATTAAACTTACAGTATGTGCAAAGTTGGTATATCTCATAAAACATTTGCGAATAAAGCAGCGTTTCCATCCCATGTGTTCAAGAGAACAAAATTATTACTTTCTGGGATATTGGTGCAAAAAATCTGTTATAAAAATGAAATTTGCTGCAATTGGAGAAGAAATTATAGCTCTTTTTTTCTCCATTATAATTGAATTGCATCTCAGAGTGTGCAGATGAAATGCAATAAACACTGTCTTGTTTGGATGCTGGTATTTGGGAATGCAATCACATGAGACACTTTGTGAGAGGGAATTAAACCAAATCAATTTGATAACAGACTTTGGCTGAAGCATTTTAGATTGATCAAACCAACATTTGAGATGCTGTGCAACACGATTGGGTAAATGTGTTTCATAGGGTATGTGCATCCTGTGTTTTATTTATTTATTTATTTATATTTATATATATATATTATATATATAATATATATATATATATAGCGATATCCCAAAATTTGCATAAAAAAAGGTGGATTGAAACATAGCTAATGTATGACGCAAAGTTAAGGGACCTATTAAGCCCCTTTTTACAAGTTGTAATATAAGTCTCTGGTGTCCCCAGAATGTGTCTGTGAAGTTTCAGCTCAAAATACCCCACAGATCATTTATTATACCATGTTGTAAATGCCCTTTTTGTGGATGGAAAAACATGCTGTTTTCGTGCGTGTCTTTAAATGCAAATGAGCTGCTGCTCCCCACCCCCTTTCCAGAAGAGGGCGGAGCCTGGGCAACTCGTGCCTAGGATACTCTGCCACAAACTAACAACTTCTGTTTGGTTTTGATTATCATTTCTATCGTGATCACGCTCACGTGACATTGCAGTTCTTCATCATTGTGAAAGTTAATTATGTGCATGCGTTTTAAAGCTGTATCAGATTAAATTTTTAATTTATCATTTTCTGAGCGCACACTCAAAGAAAGCTGGCTGTCACACAAGGTTATTTAAAAAAACACAAAGTTTGCAAACACAGTCGGTTATGTCTGTGTATGTAAACAGCAGGAAAAGAAATTGCATGTGTATATTAGATCTGTGTATTAAAGTGACAGCAGCATAATATACAGTACCTACTGCTGTATATGCTGTTAATATGAAACAAACAACAAAAGAAAATCACTCACTGCTCTTGATTGAATAACTTTAGTAGCTTTAATAAGAATACATTTCTGACTTGAATGCTGCTGTTAAATGCTCTGGCGAGGAAATAAACATGGCGGACTGTGTACAGCTCACTCAGGGGAGGAGCTAAGATAATAAGGCAGATCATCACAAGTCATGGGCGGGGCTTCACCATACTCTTACATTAGAGTAGAGGGAAATCTGAAACCGTTCATTTGGATTTTTTGGAGTTTATGATTTATGGGGATTCTAATAAAGGAGTGGATTGATTTTTACCATTATAGGGTGGTTGTTTACACACACATCTGTGTTCAAACACCTTATAAAAGTGAATCTTGCATAATAGGTCCCCTTTTAAACAATACAAACCCAAACAAAAAAAAAAGAAGTCATATTCTGTGGTCGTCTGTTGCCTCTATATTTCTATTTGAGTAGCAGAAGTAGCTTTCACGGCTGTTTGGATCTGTTTTAAAGTTTTCAGTAGATTTGCCACCTCGACTCCAACACACATCACCCAACGGTGCTTCCTACTGCGACAGTAAAGTCATTTATCTACCGCACAAAAGATTGTTGCTCAAAAGGTGTGTTTTATTTTTTCAGTTCAACACTTTCCGTTCAAGTCCAATGCCTCCAAAGCTTTCTTTTTGTCCTTTATCACTTGATTATCCTGCTTATTGCAGCACTGAACCAGTGTAGAGCAGCCTGTAAATTAATCCAGGTCTTTTCAGCAGGGTTTCATTTTAGTGACTAATTATTGCTTGTTTTTTATGGTGCATTTTTCTGAATGAATGAGTTTAATGTATGTTGTGGTATTGTCACACTGTGTGCACAGTGCAAAGCAACTCGTCTTTCCTTGAACTTGTCAAATTGATATTGATTTACCCTGTGTCTGTAGAAATGTTGTACAAGAATGCTGTGATCACAATTACCTCCGTCCTTTGTGTGATTTGCTTTGTTCCATAGAACTTTTCTTCCACAAGACCGAGAGAGTATAAAATCAAAAGAATCATAGGGGTTTAAAGTACTCACCTGCAACCACCATTTAAATTCCACTCCAGGGGCTGAATGTTATTGACTTCAATTAACTCTCGAGATTGTGAGTGTGAAAAATCAAGCTGTGATGCCGCAACTCGCAGGAGTGAGCTTTACAGAGCCTCTGAAAATATCAGCTGACCTGGCTGCCTTTTCCATTCCTCTTTGGGTTTTATTGGGTGATTCAGCTATTTACATAATTAAAAATAATTGTTTCTCTCGGCCTAATGGTGCGCTCCATCACAATGTTTATGGATCGAATGTGATTGGAGAGTATAAAAGCTCTTTAAATATCCATGAGAATACAGTAAGAGTTGCGCTATGGATCTTAAGACTAGCACTGCGGGGGCTGACGTGCCGTTCATGCTTCCTTATTTTTAGTTCTCACTTGTTCCCTAGCCAGGCTTTTTCAACATGTTCCAAATCACTTTGTCTGTTAGTTTATGCCGCCTTGTTTATCGCAGCCCCTTGTGCCCGCTGGACCACCTTCAGTGGCTGGAGGATGGCTGGCTGGATGCAAAATTGACTAGGTCGTGGATGGCTGGAGGATGGATGATGGTGGAGCACCTGCTAGTCGTGGCTGGGCTGGAGGCTGGTGGCTGGCGGATGGAGGCTGAGGCTGGATGGAGGCAGGCTGGTGGCTGGCTGAAACACTGCTCGGTACGTGACTGGTGGGGATGGAGATGGATGGATGACCCAACTTTCTAGGAGATGATGGATGGTGGATGAGGGGCTGCCCACCTTTCTCGGTACGTGGCTGAGGATGGTGGATGGCTTGGAACAAAACTGGAGGATGTGGATGGCTGGAACAAACTGGTAGGCGTCGGAGATGGGGGGCTGGATGGATGACGGATGATGGCTGAACCACATTAATAGGTTAGTGGATGGATGGAGGGATGGATGCCAACAAATACTAGGTATGTGGATGGCGGCTGGATGGATGCTGAATGGCTGGAGGATGAGGCTGGAGGCACAAACGGTAGGATGTGATGGCTGAAACAAATTTAATAGGTACGGTGGATGATGGCTGGCATTGATGGATGGATGGAACTAACTGGTAGAGGGTGGATGGTGGAGGGAGGGCTGGAGGATGGTACAAACTGGTAGTACATGGATGGATGGATGATGACTGAAAAAATGATAGGTACGTGGCGGGATGGATGGATGGATGGATGATGGGATGGATGGAACAACTGGATAGGTACTGTGGATGAGGATGGATGGGAGGGATGGATGGCTGGATGGATGGCCACTTGATGCTGCACCAGATTTGACATCATGGAAATTTTACATACGATTCCTCAGAATTACCCATCTGTGTATTCTCATAACAAAAAAAACAGCATATGGGTTTGGAACAACATACTGGTGAGTAATATTGACAGAATTTTCATTTTTGAGTGAACTTTAATTAGTTTTATTTGACTGTGATTTCACTAGACATAATTTGGCACCAGATTCAGTGACCAATCTGTTCAAACATCCACATTTATAACGTTGACAATTGATGTTAAACACAAAATAAGAGGGAGCAGGTGCATTTGCCCAAACTTTTTTTCCAAAAGTGAATCTCAAATGTCCTTATCCTTATTCAGGAAGGCAACAACGACACGTCTTTTTCATCACGCCACACCAGCTGAGCTAGTGTTAATATTGTATGCTAGTGGTTCTTCTCTGTCTTCGTCATAAGGCATTAATGGGGGACTCTGTGTACGGCTCAGGGGGAACCGCAAGAACAAACATCCTGCCATTTGTTTACATCCGTCTTTCACTGAACCTCTTTGCTCTTGTTTGCTTCCCAATGGCTGAACTGGCTGTGGATTAAAAAAAAAAATAATAATAATAATAAAAATATCTTATCTGCAGCAGATATATTTCTGAAACTCTATCAAATTACATTACGTAAGCACTCCAGCTTTATGGTGTTTTTTCAATTATTTATTATTTTATTATTTATTTTTATTTTTATCCATGTTCATGGAATGGGTGTTCCTGCATAACCTTTTCAGAAAAATAGATCTGAATCTAATTTTTACCCTGCTACAAGATTTATGCATGCATATTGCACATAGTTATTGTAATACTTGCAGTATCTGTAATTAAATATTTTTGCATAATGATCTTTAAATTGTGACCATTGTTTCAGACCGCTGATTACTTTCTTAGCTGTTTCATTCCCTCACTCTCTTTCTTCTTATTATAAAATAAACTCAAATCAATATTTCCCTTCCAAGTATTTATTTATTTATTTGAAAATTAGCCGTGATACGCAGAATATAGTACAGTCGCAAAATAAACCCCATTCAGGGTGATCCGCAACCTCCCTGTTAATGCTGTTGGTGTTTATGTATGGGATAATGTACATCCAGCCGGTTGTTATCTCAGAATAAACCCGGATAGGGTGATCAGGACCCCGATGTGAGCAGAGGGGTCTGCATCAGTCTGAAGGGGTTTATTCTGAGATAACAACCAGCTGGATGTACATTATCCCGCTTATTACACGGCTACTTGCCACATCAGAGACGAAGTATTGATCTGAGTCAAAATATTTTTTTAGCTATTTAAACGCAAAGCTTCCGCGGAGAGAGCAGTTGCTAGCGCGGCAAGTTCAAACTAGACGGACATTTTAAGGTATACGGTCCAGTCACACCACTTATTAAAGGCATTTTGCCACATAAATAATTATGGGGATAGAGCTATTGATCTGAGATGAAACTGATTTAAAATCATACCTGTTTATCTTATAATCCAACAGTGTACAAAACAATAGTTGCAAAATGGCAGCAGCTGCGTTTGTGTGAAATGAGAGAGCGAGTCCACGACACTGGATGACATAATTAAATAACTGTATACAAAATATTGATTTGACTGAGTTTTAATATTTTATTAGCACACCAAACGCAAAACTTTGACGAAGAAAAAAGGTTCCTAGCAAGCGAATAGCTCTGCTGACTTCAGTAACCCGATGGAGCCTGTGGTTACCTGTTTTCAGCGGTTGTTATAGGGGAATACTGCTTCTACATCCTATAGGAAATTTCGTAATTCCCACTTCAGAAGTTGTGATTACGTGCTTGTTGCATTCAAGTGCTTTGTTTTCGGAATGAACAGGAATCATGGAGGACGGCGGTGAAATATCTAGCTTCCGCCAGACCGCCTTCCATATTCAGCTTACAAAGAAAGTGTAAACTGGCATCGCGTCACTTACACTTTTTCTGTAAGTTGCATATGGAAGGCGCTCTGGCGGAAGCTAGATAATCTACTTTATAAATTGTTAAATGTTATATAATATATTTTATTTATTTATTTATTTATTATTTACACAACGCATCGCTTCGCTTCAGAAGGACTTTATGAACCCCCCAGAGCCGTGTGGAATATGTTTATGATGGATGGATGTGGATGGAAGCACTTTCTTCAGCTCATACTAGTGACCCCTGTTCACTGTCATTGTAAAGCTGGGATGCATCAGAATATTTATTAATATTCTCCGATTATTTCATCAGAAAGAGAAGTCATATACACCTATATGGCTTGGGGTGAGTAGCTTTGGCTACTTTCATTTGAAAGAACTAATCTTTAAAAGTTAACATGTAAGGGGGCTAGTTGTCACAGTGGACTGTGTAACTATACAGCTTGGTTTCTCCTGCAATGGTTTTGTAGTTTCAAACATAGTTTCAAGAACAATGTTGTAATTGTTTTAGTTAGAATTCATTTTTTATTAAATTGAAAGTTACCTTTAACCATGCCTGAGGTTATTTTGTTTCATAATCGTTTTCCTGCTTAAATGCTCCTGAAAGCCATCAAATAGCCTATTGCATCCAGGTTCCCATGGTGATAATTTCACTCACATTGTGGTAAACATACCCTGCTATTGAGGCATGCTGGCCCAAAAGATCAAAGTCTTAAATTAACTATCTTTTTTTCCCCATGGGCCAATATGGTGGAGATTTTTTAGTTTTATTATATATATTTTTTTTTTTTTTTGGAGCCATGACTTTGTCTCTAAATAAACCTCCCAGCACCCAGATAAATATTTACTTGAGTATAATATAAGTGTGACATCTTGCCCCAGTCTCCCCACAGTACATACTGTAGTAAGGCATTTATCCAGTAAATACCAGCCGCATCATAAGTTCATTGATTTCAGTTTGCATTCATTCTCTCTGACCAACAAGAATCTGATTTTTTGGATAGTTCATTACTTTGACCCCCCTTGCAATCAAAAAAAAAAAGACCTCCAAAAAAACTAAAGAGTACGTTTGAAATATTGTTCCTTTAAGAATCATAGTTCATTCTGAGGTTGAGCGTTTATGTTAAAACTCGGCCTGGGAAAATCTGTCACTCAGATGGGAGTTACCTTTTCATGAGGGTGTTGCTTTTAAGGTCTGGCTGAGTTGGAAATGACTTTTTTTTATTAGTGTTCGAGCTTACGACGTTTTCGTGCCGTCGCCGCTAAAGCGGGTAACTGGCAGTGGGTGTGGGCGGGAATGCGACGTGCCGGGTTGTTGGTACCTCGGCAGGTTCTTTGCCGGCATGCGGCCTGGTGATGAGGAGGCTGCGAGTGCTATCGCAGGGTTTCTGTCAGGAACGTGACGGCAGCCAGTCCGCGGCCCGTGCACGGTAGTGAGGCCCGCTGCGGCCCGTACCCCATTCGGCCGTGCGGGCCTTCCCCCTGCCGTCTCGGCGCTGGCTCCTGATACCTGGGTGTAGTTCGCTGCCCTCCCCCTGTGCTCTGACACGTGCGATGCTCGTCTTTTTTTTTGTTTTTCCCAGCGAAGGAGTTGATGGTATACCCGAGCGCGCCCGCGCCGGCCTGGCGAGAGATGGTCATGCCCCTTTGGACGGGTACCTCTGGTCAATGATGGGAGGCCTTATGTATAAAGCTTCCCTGACGAAGTGGCGGTGGTTCGACGTCTCTCTCCGTTTCACAGCACGGGAACTTTTGTGGCCTCTCTGTTGCTCTTTTCCCTCCTCAGAGGCTGGTTACGAGGCTGTTCGAGCCCCCGTGCCTGCCTACCCCCCCGGGCACTCGCCGTCGCCTGCCATTCCCCATCTCGGGTATTCCCTTCGGGTAGCGCTAACTCTCATTTGCTAGAGACATAAAATACGGGTGTCCGACAGCTTGTCGGCTGAAGGCGTTGACCTGTTTGTGGGTGTATCCTGTATTTTACTACCTAACTTCTGTCTTGAACATTCCCCCGAACCACACCCACGTTAGTTCAACACATAAAAGGATGGTGACTGCAACTCCGAGGGTTCTTCCATTTATTGTCCCTCCAGACCCCGCGGCCACAACCACCACAATTATTAACCTCTAAATCCAGTCCTTTAGCATCACCACTGTGGCTCCCTTCCTGCCTCCTCTTCTCTTCTTCTCTCCTTCTTATCATGCATGCGTGACCATTTCCTGTCACATCCATTCACCCCAGTCTTATTTTGCCATTTCAGGATAATTCGCTTCCTTTCTCTCCTGCATTAATTTCATGTTCCGTTTTCCCCCCATATTTTGCCTGTTTTTACCTTGTGCCCTTCTCCTCTCTCATCCCAATATTTCACACCTATTCACTTCGATTTTGCCTATTTGAACCCCTTCTGGGTCTTATCCATGTCTTTCGCGCATGTCGTCTTCTCTTATTCTTCTCTTTATATTTATTGTTTTGTTTTTTATAATTTAGCCCTTTTTGCTTTGACGTTCACACTGGCCTTGCCTATCTCACTTCAATATCATATACTATAATACTTACGGTCAGTTCTTAATGTCTGAACCTCCTGTCCCCGCCCCGCATGGGGTCTATGTGAGCATTTTCTCGCTGCAATTACTTTCCTTGCCATGTCCCTGTGCCGTTCTTGCCGCTGTGAGATCCTCAGATAGGTCTGGTTTGTTATGCCTGGATGCGGCACTTCGTTATGCTGAAGTTCCTCATACTTTCTCTCCTGGTCCGTGCCATGTCTACTCTCCCCTCCTTAATATCTCCTTGGCGGCCGCTAGTTCTTTGTGGATTGGCTTGACTTTACTCCAGGTGACTTTCTTCTCGGTTCTTTTGCTGGTCCCGCATCCAGCCTTGAGGCAGTGCAGTCCGAGCCGGTGACCGGGTCCCTCCTTTCCTGTGGTTGCTCTGCTCCCCGCCCCCCACGAACTGTAGTCAGGGGCTGTGACGATCCCTTTCACTCATACCCCATAAGCAGAGTTCCCTGTCACCCCCCGCTCGGCTGAACTATGGGTACTCAAAGCCTGTTGGCATGTCCTGGTCACCTAGTCCCACAACAAACACAACAACACAAAAAAAAAAAAAAAGTAAGTGCCCCAGAGGAGGCCTGGTGATATGTGACCGGACATCAGGGGAAGCTGATGGTTTGGCAAGATCGCCACCCGGTTACCGAGCGCCCTTCAAACACCAAAGTGTTGAAAGGGGCACAATGACCTTCGGATGGGAACTGTTCTCTCTAGATTGCGGTTCTCTACGGGAATCTGAGGATCAGTTCAATGTCGCGTCCCTACTTTCCAGGTACGGCTCAGCCGTCAACCGCGCGTGGCAGCAAATAAAGAGGCCGAGGAAACTTGAAGGGAGCCGAGGGATCTGAAAGAAGCAAAGAATCGGCAAGAGAGAGGACGGTGTGACATGGCCGGGACGCGGTTGTAGAAGGGAGATAGTAGATTGATGAGGGCCGTCGCGGGCTCCCCCCACGCACATATATAAGACATAGCAACAAAACCGCAGAGGTCTCGAGTTCACTGTATCCAGTGCCGCGCCCCAATTGGGCGTTGCCCAGGACGGATGTCTAATAGTCCGCCGGTCACCCGACCCAGGAGTGCTAAAACCTGTAATTTCACCTTGCGTGAGATTTCTCCGTTTGTCAGCTATTTTCCGGTCCCCAAGTATGGGGAAAGTAAGGGCTAGAAGGAAGATGAAAAAGGGAGGGACAGTCTCTTGATAAGCGTAGAAAACGCTGTTCAAGTAGCAGAATTGGCTGTTGATTCAAAATCATGTTAAAAATCATTCCGTGACCTGGTAGTCCCATGGGGTCCGATTGTTCGTTTGAAATCACGAGAGGCAGGGACTGAACATGGCAGCCAGTCGGTTGTCCAGACAAAATCCTTAGATAGAGCAGCAGTCGGCTGCTTGACGGAAATGCAATAGTGCGGGGCGGAGGCAGCAGGGCGAGTCTATCCCGCCACATAGGGGTGGGGGTTTCACAGCCCGTGATGTAAAGGATAGAGGGTGGGGGTAACGGGCCGACACGGCACTAAAGACATGGAAGATCGCAAAGCACCATCTTGTGGAGGAGGGAGAGGGTTGGGACTTTTGGAAGCAATTGGGAGGAGGAGGCGTTTGATATGTAGACCAACCAGCAAGATGGACTCAGACTGGCAGGTGGACGGAAAGTGCGTAGAGGGACATGGTGACCCGGGCAGTAAGCAGTCACCGGAAGACAGGCTGACGGACGGCCACCCCGCCACCGACATCGCACAAACCCATCCACTACCAGCCACCTACCCCAACCACGACCACCCACAACCCATCCACCACTCACCCACAGCAATTACCAGCCACTACCCATAAAACCACCACACCCACCCACACACACAGCCACCACCCACCACGCCCCTCACCACACACCCACCCACATACCATCCATCACCACCTCCCCCCCTCCCTACCACACACCCCACGCACGCACCCACCACAACCACGCACTCAGCAGTCACCACACTACGCAATCACCACTCACTGATCACCCACCACTACGCACTCACTCACCTACGCTAACGCATCACAACCACCCCACTCAATCAAGAACTTCACGCAATCATAACATCATCACCACCCACTATCACCACGCACTCACGACACACATGCACGCAGCCATCACCACCACCACGCACGCACGCACTCCCAAGCACCACTCACTCACTCATCACGCACTCACTCACTCACTCATCACTCACGAATCACTCACAACCCACCACTCACTCAATCACTTACCACCCACAACCACGCAAGAACCACCCATGCACCCACCACGCACTCACTCACTCACACGCACTCACTCACTCATCCGCACGCCTCACTCAATATCCCCCCCAATCACTCACTCACTCAATATCACCCACCCACACCCCACACCACTCACTCCACTCAATCAACTTACTCATCCACTCAGCACCCACCTCCCACTCATCACTATCACCACTCACCCACACACTCACTACCCACCCACCATCCTACCCCACTCCTACTACTCCTTACTCATACCCACCCACCACCCACCATCAATACTCACTCACATCACTCACCCCTCACTCACTTCATCACCACTCACTCATCACTCATCACTCACTACACTCACTCCATCACTCACTCACCACCCATCATCACTCTTCCACCCCCCACCCACTCACGCATTCACTCACGCACCCACTCACCACACTACTAACTCATCACCACTCACTCATCCTCACCCATCCACTCACTCACTCACTCACCACTTTACATCACCCCACCCAACCCCACTCACTCACTCCTCAGTCACTGCATCACTCCCTCACCCTCACCCCTCCCCACTCATCCACTCATCACACCTCACGCACTCACTCCTCCCTCACTCACTCACTCACACCACCATCATCTATACCCACCCACTCACTCACTCACTACTCTCCTCATCACCACCCTCATCACTCACTCATACCACCCATCACCATCACTCACGCACTCCTCCCCACCTCACTCATCACCCACCCCCACTACCCCCTCCCCATACTCCCTCCATCCTCACGCACTCCCTCACTCACTCACTCATCCTCATCATCACCCAACCCACCCTCACTCATACTCACCTCCTCCACCCCCCAACCCACTCCCTCACCCACCATCACACCACTCACACACTCACGCACTCATCACTCACTCACTCACTCACTCATCACTCACTCACTCACTCCTCCCCACCACACTAACCACTCACCACTCACTTCACTCACTCACTCATCACTCACTCACTCACCCACCACACACCCATCAACCCAACCCACCACCCACTCACCATCATCCACTCACCATCATCCAGTTTAAAAAAAAAAAAAAAAAAAAAAAAAAAAAAACTTTATATGGGACATATTATGTCGCTTTTCACGAGTGTATTGGTGTCCCCGAATATGTCTATGAAGTTCCAGCTTAAATACCCCCAGGTCATTATTAGCTTTCAAATGAGCTGCTGCTCAGCCCCTATCCAGAGGGGTGGAGCCTTACACTTGTTCTTCGGATACTCCAGCAACAACAAAACTAGAGAATCTCACGCAGCCAAAAAATGTCAGAAATTGTCAGTAACGGGTTCAAACCGGAGCGACACAGGAAGAAGTTAAAATTTAGAATACAACAGGACTTTCTGAATGGTTAGTTGAGGAATTTATGTAGTTGTTGTGGAGTTAACTTTATTCAATTTATCGATTAGCATGTTCCATCATGAACATCTATAAATGTTGTACAGATGCTCATGTGGGGAACTGTAGTAGGATGCCTACAGAGCCAGAAATATATGTTGCATAGAGATAGGGGTATCGTTTAATTACAGTTATAATTTATATAATCATATTCTTTTATGACATGCCATGATATGACATGACATTTGCCTTGTGCATTTGGACTATGTGAGGCTCACTCAGGGTGGGATCTATGCTATAGTCACCAGTTGGTGGGGCTTGTCCATACTGTGATGTAACAAAAGGGGGAAATCTGGACCAGGTATTTCAGACATTGCTTCTGATTTATGGGGATTATTACAAAAAAAAATGTGTGGGTGGATTTTTACCATTGTGATCTGGTTGTTTACACAAACTATGGGCACACATCAGTGTTAAAACTCCATGTAAAAGTGAATTTTGCATAATAGGTCTCCTTTAATAATTTAAGAATTAAGAATACTTTTTAGTTGCTAAATATTTTGTAGACCTTACAGACAGATAGACAAAAACATATTTGAATGCCATATAAATGTTGGACCAATGTGGATCATTCAGTTCCCAGAATGCCACTACTTAATTCCAATTCCTGCAATTCAATTCAATTCAAAATCTGGCCAATCATAAATTAAAGGGTCAGTTCTTAAATTCTAAATTTCACCCAACCCTGACGTCTACACCTACACTGTTTTTAGAAGAAAGACAGCAATAGATGACGAGTACCAAACCACATTAACCCCACAACAATGCATTTTCAATGCTTCCATGCATCATTTACCAGTGTATACAAGCATTAAGCTCTTCAAAAGCTTGTGGACAGTGAGTTCATTGAGGAAAATTAGTATTTAAAATCCTATGTCAACATCAGTTCTATGGCACTCCTTTTTTTTCCCCCGTAAAAGCTTTCTTGACTGAATCACATAATGCCATTTATAGAGATTAAACAGAATAAATAATCTGTGCCGACCCAACGCCTATTGAAAAAAAAAGAAGGTGTTGCACTAATATATGGTTACGTGTGCTTCACTTTGTTCTCTCACATCAGAGTAATCAGTGACCTGGATTTGACATGGCATGCACACACATGTGTGCTGATAATTTTCATCACATTATCAGCAATTATCACAGCTCTTTCCTTTTCAGGGCGGAATGTGTCCTTCTGTTTGATGTGCAATCCTACGCAGATTGTCAGTGTCATGTGACATAGGAATGTCTCATATAGCATTTTAGTTTGGCTGTGGTTTGCTGTGTGGAACCCCGCAGGGCTCGTGCCTTTTGTTGTGCTTTAACAGACGGCTGCCAGCAGCCCTTCTGGTCACACACCTGCGTAACATAACGCCCTGTACGGGTCACAAACATATAGACGTGTCCCTCCACAGTTTAATAGATGCTCTGTGCTCTGGCTTAATGAGCATGCTGATTAATGTTCAAAAGCTGACTAATATTAGATTTTTAGGATGGCTGAATATCATAGAAACATGTCCAGGCAATACAGTATACTGCATGTAAGACAAAAAGACAAAAGTACTGTATGTGTGTGTGTGTGTGTGTGTGTGTGTGTAATATACATTGTTGAAGCATGGACAAAATGGGCTGAAAATGTTTAATGGCAGGTTCAGGCTACCAAATATCAGCCAGATTTTGGCATGATCCTTTTGATGTAGTAGGGTGTCATGATGATTCGTAAATGACAATCTTGTATAATGTGCCATGGTGGATGACAACACATACTGCGTCTGCCCAACAGAAAAACTATCAAGTTTACTTTTTTTTCAGTCCTCCATGGGGTTCCGTCACATCTGTGACATTGCCAACAGGAGCACAGAAGCTCTTCCGAACACATCTTTCACACGTAGGCTGCGTCCGAAATCCCACACTCTCTTAAGTAGGTACTTATTTTGAACAAGTAATAACTTCATGACTGCTAAAAAGTATCTTAATAGTATGAGTGTGTGTAGTTTGAATGTAATCCAGACGTAATGCATTCGCCATGCTGTCATTATCATGTGACCTATTCCAGCGTCAGTTGCGTCGCTTCAATGCCATTCACAAATCCTCTCCCGTGGCCTCATGTGATATTAAAGTGTCCATCATATGCACACATCAGAATCTCACTGGAAGTAGTAGGTCATCTGGGTACATTTTGCCTACTCTTTTATGTGAATTTGGACATACTTATTTTGCCACATACTGTTTTTCACCGACTATATAGTAGGGAAGTATGCGATTTCGGATGCAGCCATAGCGAAACGAAAGAGAGACAATGGTATTGGTGCTGCTCTGTCGAATTATGCAATGGAGGAAAGGTTTTTGGAGCTATGGCAACAATACTCCTGCCTTTATGATGTTTCCTCGAGGGACTACCACAACAGAGTGAAAGAAGATAAATGCTGGCGAACGATAGCGGAGGTGCTTCAGTAACCTGGTGAGTAATGGAATTAGCATTACGCTAACACAACATTGTTTGTTTACGCTCTTGTTTCCTTAAGTCAGTCACTTGTTCTGCCTTCTCGATGACATCACACATGGTGATAAAGACAGCAGCCATGATTGGCCAGAAAGCCTGATATGTTTCTGGTCCACAACACCAACACAGAATTTCTGAGCTAAAATCACATAATCTGACACAGTGACTATAGCAAAAGACAAAGATATTGTGTAGTCTGAACCCAGCATAAAGTCATGACACTTAGGTCATAATGCCAAAAAATGTTTTAAGTGTACTGTTCAAACGTTTGGGGTTAGTACGATCTTTAATGTTGTTGAAAGAAGGCTTTTATGATCACCAAGGCTGCATTTATTTGATTAAAAATACTGTAAAAACGGTAATAATGTGAAATATTATTACAATTTAAAATAGCTGTTTTCTATTTTAGAATATTTTTAAACTTCATTTGTTCCTTTGATGTCAAAGCTTACTCCAGTCTTCAGTGTCACGTGATCCTTCAAAAATCATTCTAATACGCTGATTTGCTGCTTTTATTATTATTATTATCACTGTTGAAAACAGTTGTGCTGCTTCATATTTTTGTGGAAACAAAATATGTGATTTTTCAGGATTCTTTGATGCATAGCAAGTTCAAAAGAACAGAATTAAAAAAAAAGAGTTAAAGTAAAAGTCATTGCTGTCAATTTAATTGATTAATTCATCATTTAATATTGTACACTCTAAAAAATGCTGGGTTAAAACAACCCAAGTTGGGTTGAAAATGGACAAACCCAGCAATTGGTTGTTTAACCCAGCGGTAGGGTTAAATGTTTGCCCAACCTGCTGGGTAGTTTTATTTAACTCAACTATTGTTTAAAAATTACTGTATTGCTTACTTAAATTAACCCAAAGTATGTTGGAAATGAACATTTATTAATGTTCAATGAATAATTATTAAACAATAAACATTATTAAATTGCTATTAATAAATTTATTATAAACTATTAAACTATTAATTTATATTAAAAATTAAAGCTTATTAATAAACATTCACCTTTTGTCTATTATTGTTGCATCTAATTGCATCTGGTTTTTAATTTTGGGTTCATTTTAAGCTAGCCATACAGCATTTTTAATAATAGTTGGTTTAAATAAAACTACCCGCAGGTTGGGCAAATAACCCAACGCTGGGTTAAAACAACCAATCGCTGGGTTTGTCCATTTCAACCCAACTTGGGTTGTTTTTAACCAGCATTTTTTAGAGTGTATATAAAGAGTTGGTTCGACTCAAATAAATTATTAATATATTATTAAATTATCTAAACAAAATTCCTGGTATTTAATAATAAATTGATAGAAAATGATATTAAAATTAAAATTGACAATAATATGTTAGAAAGAGTTAATTACATTAAGTTTTTAGGAGTGATTCATAAAATGGCATGGACATACCATATACAAAATGTTCAAAAGAAAATATCAAAATTGCATATTTTATATAAATTGCAATATATTTTGAACAAAAGTGCATTATATATTGTACAGTTCTCATCACTCCATATTTAACATATGGAATAGAAATCTGGGGAAATACATCTTTTTTGTCAGCACTTGACCCAGTAATAGTAGCACTTACCTGATTTCTATTCCCATCTATTTGTGTATTTATTAAAAAAATAAAAAAATAAATAAATAAATAAATTTGCTACGAGCATGTTACTGTCATAACTGTGACTTCACACAGCACTTACATACTGTTGTTCTCATGTTGTTTTGATTGATTCTACTATTCTCATTTGTAAGCGTCTGCTAAATGACTAAATGTAAATGTAAATACATAAATCTAGAACTACTCCAGTTTTTCTACTACAAAAAAAGGTCATCAGAATAATTACACATTCTCCATATAATACCCCAACGAATCCTTGTCTACCCAGTTGAAAACATTACAATTCTACGACTTGGTAGATTTGTATACTGCTAAACTTGTGTATAAGGCAAGACAACACATCCTCCCTCAGCCCTTGCAAGCTATGTTCAGCTTGAGAGACAGTAATTACGACCTTAGAGGGACTATATGTTTAATATACCATATGTAGAACTAATTTAAGAAGAAACTGCCCATCAATAAAGGTGTTCAGCTTTGGAATAGCTTCCCTGATGAGTTTAAAAAGGCTATTTCATTAACACAGTTTAAAATACTTTATAAAGGATTGGTAATGAAAAGATATACTGAATAGTGATGATAATGTTAGTAGAAGTAGTAGTGATGATAATAACAACAATAACAACAACAATAATAATAATAATAATAATAATAATAATGCATGTTTTTTTTCTAAATACACATTGAGAATATCCTATTGTCATATTAAATTAATGTCAATTAGTGCTGCTTCTGTGGAGTTAAGGGTAGGCATAATAGCTTTAGCTTCAGCCTACACCTTTGGGTCAATAAGAGTGTAAACATCTTGTTTTTTTTTTTTTTTTTTTTTTGAATGATCTTGTGATTATTTTATTTTGTATGGTTATGTATGTGTACATGATATGCACAATTGTATGTATGTACCTGTAAGTCTCATGCTTTCCTGTGCAAAATGATGCAAATGGAATTTCGCTTGTTGACCAAAAAAACAAATAAATAACAAAATATATGCATATGTTCCTTTTGCCAGTGTTATTCTATTCATAGCAGGATGACAGGATGGTGGAGAGAAAAGTAGCAATGATTCAAACTTGTGTCATCTGCATCATGTGATGTATGAATGCACCTGATCTTCCTGTTTCATTAATTTAAATCACAGTATACATTAATCTTTCAAGAACACACTCTGAGGATGCACCTACTTTTGGACACTGTCCAGACGCATGCCGCCAAACTTTTCAGATAAGCAACAGTTACATTCGCCCTGTAGCGAGAACTCAACAATGGACACACCCCGGCAAGAAAACTCACATTCGTCTTGTCATGCAGTCCCACCTCCTTCTGGCTTTCATAACTCCTTTGTGTTTACACTGGTAACTCAGACGAAAGGTAATCATACGTTTACACTTGTAACTACAGGAGAATTTTGACAGTTGACATCACTGACACTTTAAGCCGTAATCCTGAGATTATCCCTGTCAGGTACCCGGAGAAATGGAAGTTTCAGGAATTATTGCTGAGCGAAAAAAAAAAAAAAAAAAAAAAAAATACAGCTAGGGAAGGAAAAAAGTATAAAAAGAACCAAAGCCAAGGCAATGAATCAAGATAGGGTTAGAGGAAATTATATGTGACATGAGAAGCAAAGTCGTGAGCCCACGAAGTTAGTTCAAGTGCACTGGATGATTGCGTAATATGCAAGATGAATTGATCACCCCCCTTTCCTAAACTATCAAAAGAGGAGGCTGCATTAGGCCATCTAATCTAAAAAAGAAAAGGCTGGTGCTCATTTTGGAGGTGCAGTGAAGCAGCTAAAAATAGCCGTGGGGCTGGTCAGGCAGGCGTTGTGAGTGGGCCAGACTCAGTAGTGAATTAAAAAGAAGCTCTGAGACTGACATTGGTGTCCAGTGCTGATCTCAAACTGAGACTGACAGGCCAGTCTACCACAAAAACTCCAGACGAAGTGGGTGACAGCATAGAGTTCAAGAGAGGTCGCTTCAGCGTGTGCCCACTTGCCCTTTAAATCTGGGGAATTCTGCAGTGGAATGGAGGTTAAAGGTCGGTGGGCTTTATTGCTGACCCTTTGGTTTTGTGAGCGGCCTTGTTACTCTGTCAAACCTGACTGAGTGAGCTACTTTATTTTATGCATTTTTTTTTTCCCTTTATTCTTTTCGTTTGCTCAGGCCTCTGGGGTTAGATGTCACTCTCTCTCCTTTTACTTTTTGCCTTGACCATAGATGTCACTAAATCTCATCTCAACAGATTTATTTAATGGTTATGCTCTATTAATCTTATCTTCTCATCTGAACTTTTTATCACTGTGAGATTTATTGCATCTGAGGGATATTAAACTTGAATAATGATTTGTAAATTTATTTTATTAAATCACTTTACAGCATTTTTACACAAGTGCCTTAAACTCTTCACAGTACTGTATCTTTGCAGACAGGTTTCTTCAAGCGTCTTAGAGACACGGCCACAGTTCTCCTGGATTTAGTCTGTCTCAGTTTCATCTGATTCTTCATGTAATCACAGACGGATTCGATGATGGTGAGATCAGATCACTGTGTGGAGCACCGGCTGTTGTCAGACTCCTTGTATATTCAAAAATCTCACTGTATTATTACAATTAATGACAAAATGAATGTTTGGAAATGTAAACTGATATTTCCAACTGACACACTACAGCAAATAATACAGCAAATAACTGGCTTAAAACCTTTTTTGGGGTGGTGAAAATATTGACGTGCCTAAGACTTTTGCACAGTATTGTGTGTATGTGTGTATATATATACACATACACACAATGTATATATATGTGTATATATATATATATATATATATATATATATATACAGTTGTGCTCAAAATTATTCATACCCTTTGTAAATATGACCAAAGAAGGCTGTGAAAATAAATCTGCATTGTTAATCCTTTTGATCTTTTATTTAAAAATTTACAAAAATCCAACCGTTCATTGGTGAATAAGAATTTAAATGGGGGGAAAATCTCATTATGAAATAAATGTTTTTCTCTAATACACATTGCTCACAATTAATCATACCCTTTTATTCAATTTTTTGCAACCTCCTTTTGCCAAGATAACAGCTCTGAGTCTTCACCTATAATGCCTGATGAGTTTGGAGAACACCTGACAAGAGATCAGAGACCATTCCTTCATGCAGAATCTCTCCAGATCCTTCAGATTCCCAGCTCCATGTTGATGCTTCTTCTCTTCAGTTCACCGCACTCATTCTCTTTAGGGTTCAGGTCAGGGAATTGGGATGGCCATGGCAGAAGCTTCATTTTGTGCTCAGTGACACATTTTTTTGTTGGTTTTGTTGTTTGTTTTGGATCATTGTCCTGATGGAAGATCCAACCACAGCCAATTATAAGAGTTCTAGCAGAAGTGGTCAGGTTTTGATTTTTTTTTATCTGTTAGTATTTGATAGAATCCATGATACTATGTATCTGAACAATATGTTCAGGACCTCCAGCAGAAAAATAGGCACACAACATTAAAGATCCAGCAGTATATTTCATTGTACACATGGGGTACTTTTTATTCCTATATGCACCAAACCAATCTTGAGTGATCTATGTTTCATCAACATAGATCTGGGAATGAAGGATCTGGAGAGATTCTGCATGAAGGAATGGTCTCTGATCTTTTGTCAGGTGTTCTCCAAACTCATCAGGCATTATAGAAGAAGACTTAGAGCTGTAATCTTGGCAAAGGAGGTTGCAAAAGTATTGAATAAAAGGGTATGATTAATTGTGAGCAATGAGCAATTAGAGAAAAACATTTATTTTTTCTCTAATTGCCCCTATATATATATATAATATATATATATATATATATATATATACCAATTTCATTCAAACATCTTCATTATTCATCATAACCAATAAAGACCGATTGAGTGGAATCATTCAATCTAAAGCTACAACACTGAACACCCTAGTAAGCATCAATAGCAACCACATAGCAACAGCCTGGCAACTGGCCACAACAACCTTGTATCATGGCAACAAGTTTTGCCCATACAAGCACTATTTGCTTTTGTGATTCATATGCAAGGACAGTTCTCATCAACTGTCAACATACTATGTAGCAAAAAGCGCATGGCAGCAGTGGTTCATGGGTCAAGGTGGGCATTGAATTCCTAAATAAGCTGCCTGCTGACAAAGGGAAAAAAATGCATGCCATAATACATGTCTCCCCATGGCAAACAAGAACAGGACAGGTAACGTGTCAAGCTAATGTTAACACATGCTCCCTGAAAGAGGACTGCATCAATTACATTCATAAGACAGCACATCTAGAGTAGAAACTCATCAGCTGTCTCAGGGGGAACGAGATACAATCTGTTAGTTACAGATGACCTTGAATACTAATGTATCTAACGGAGAGAGCAAGAGCAAAAGATGAAGTGATAGACCTTATGTGTGAAACAAGCACACAGCCATCTTTAAAATTTTGTGTTTGAGCTTCCGTCTTTGCGGTAGCTCTGTATATTCCTTGGGCATCGCTGTTGGAGTAATTAGCTGGTGAAGTGGATTTACTTAGGCCGTGTGTCGACCAAAGCGTTTTTTTGTTTTGTTTTGTTTATTTTCCTGAGGCTAACGTATTTTTCCAATTGTTTTCAATGGAAGTGCTTGGATGTCAGCAGCGTGATGAGACGCTGAGAGTCTATTTCACGCTGAGCTCTGAATGCTCTGCGTTTTTTTTTCTGGTCACCAAGGTTGCCAGGTTTTCACAACAAAACCCGCCCAATTTACCGGGGGTCTCCACATTTTTGACGGGGTTCCCACGGTAAAATTCGCATTACAGGGGCTAAATACCATGTCATTTGGGGTCGCTTCAACTCACGGACATGAAAAACAACTCGCGGCAACAGTGTTAAAATAGCCCAATTCCATGGGAAAACCACGGACTTGGCAACATTGCCAGTCACTGAGAGTTGAAGAATGTTCAGTTTTGGGTAAAACACAGCGTTCATCACTGTCACTATTTAACCAGCCATCCAATCACAGTGGAGGAGGGGCGGTAACTGCTTGTACAACGGTAACAGATAACAAGCATAATAATAGAAGAAAATAATTTAAAACAAGAGCTAGAGATAATACTTTACATTGTATCAGCATTTTTATATTGAAAAAAATACAGAAACAAATTATCTGTGAAATGAGATACTATTAACACTTCTATGGATGTTCCGTATCATAGCAAGCTCCTAGCAACACCCTAGTAACCACAAGAACATCCTACACTCTGAAAAATGCTGGGTTGTTTCAACCCATTTTTGAGTCAAATATGAACAAACCCAACTGTTGGTTAATTTTGATGCAAACATGGGTCATTTTAACAATTTTATGTGTCAAAACCACCAAAATTCCTTAGCAATTACAAAGAATACCATAGCATTCGCACTGCAACAGGCTAAAAACCTTATTAACCACAGAACCCTTGCAACCACTTAGAAACCACACAGAATACTATATCAACCAGAATCCATGCAACCATGCAGCATATCATAGCATTATGTCAACATGCTAAATCCTTAGCAACCATACAGCAACACCCTAGCAACCACAGATAAATCATTCAACATTCTAAAAAACCTAGAAATACCCACTAGAAACACACAAATCCCAAGAAATACCTTTGAAATCACAAGAACACCTTTCTAACCACCAAAATACTTCAGTAGCCACACAAAATACCATGGCATCAGTGTTATTTCAGTATTATACTACTTAAAGGGGGCTTATTATGGCCTTTTTTACAAGTTGTAATTTAAGTCTCTGGTGTCCCCAGAATGTGTCTGTGAAGTTTCAGCTCAAAATACCCCACAGATCATTTAGTATACCATGTTGTAAATGCCCATTTCTAAATGCTAGCAACACATTCAGTTCTTTTTCATCATATAAGTTTATTATCTGCATGTGTATTAAAGATATATCAGTTCAAACTTCAAATTTATCATTTTCTGAGCGCATACATTTGAAGCACACACAGAAAGATGGCTGTCAGACGACACATCTCATGAGTATTTAACTAACTTCTCTTTCATGTCTTATTGTGTTATGTCAAAAACACACAAAGTTCAGAAACACAGTCGGTTATGTCCGTAAACAACAGAAACAGAAATTGCTTGTGTATATCAGATCTGTGGCGCATTCCCTTCAAAAAATAAAACTAATCCACTCTGTCTTCAGATGTCGGGAGTAAATGAAGACTGTTATAATTCTGTTAGAAATACAGGATTGTGAGATATAAACTCGCAATTCTGACGCAATTCCGAGATACAAAGTCGCAATTCTGACTTTTGTCTCTCAATTCTGTCTTTTTTCTCGCAATTGTGAGTTTATATCTCGCAATTCTGACTTCTTTTCTCAGAATTGTGAGATATAAAGTCGCAATTGTGAGTTATAAAGACCAATTCTGATTGGGAAAAAGTCAGAATTGTGATATAAAAACTCACAATTCTTAGAAAAAGTCAGAATTGAGAGACAAAAGTCAGAATTGCGACTTTATATCTCGGAATTGCGAGTTCATATCTAACAATTCTGAGAGAAAAGTCAGAATGCAGAGAAAAAAAAAAGTCAGAATTGTGAGATAAAAAGTCGTAATTACCTTTTTAATGTTTTTATTCAGTGGCGGAAACAAGCTTCCATAGCATAGCATTCACATATCAACATATCTGTTACGCTGAACTCAATCATGCTCAAAACATGTCTAATGAAGTTAAATATTTCTGTCAAATTAGCTTGTGTGCTAATATTGCAAAAGCTTAATGTGGTGTTTGCAATGTTCTCTAGTCATTACTGTGGTATTCTGTGGTTTACATTGTCTGAAGAAAATCTGTATTTTGAAAAGCAGGACAACATTTAAGGACAGTCATTTTGATGGAAAGGTTGCTCGACATGTTCAGGTTTTTCCAGTAGCCACCCATTAGCAGATGTCACTTGACAAACTCCTGTCTTGAGAGGTCAAGGGTAAGGACTATGACATTTGGGAGCAAAGAGCTTCTCATTTGGCTTGGGCAGATATGGAGGAGAAGATCTGGTGAGAAATCTGTCAAACACTTGAGGGGTAGCCCAAAGCAACTCTGCTGTGACTGACATGAAGGAATATGAGAGCAGGCATTTGTGATGACTTGCCCCTTACGCCATCAAACTAGTTTGCCACTTTGTCAGTGACTAAAAACAGCAAGCAAATTAGCCATGAGTAATAAGTACTGTATTTCTAAGCATCATTCAGTAGAACAAGTCTTACAGACATCTGACAGAAGATTCACCATGTTGCAAGAAACAGTTGTTTTGTTCTCTCTTTTTCCCTCCTGCTTCTCTTTTTTTTTTTTTTTTTTTTGTAGATTTGCCTCAGGAGATGAACTCATTGGACTCCAATTTATCACCAATGGGATGGAAAACAGACTTCAAGGCTTGTTTTTTACTCAACTACACAGCCGCGTACGACAGCTTTTTCCAAAAGATGCTTTGATTCTCATATAATCTCTAAAAGTATGCACTGAACCAGTCGCAACATGGCATTGCGTGACTCAACTTCTGAATGCAGTTATTGAGAAGAAGAGCAGTAGTGATAGTGGCAAGAAATAAAATGTTTCATGACTTGATCCACACAGCATCTTCAGACAGATATTTGACTGGCAAGTGTTATCATTATAAAGGAGTCAAATGAGGGCTACAGTTATATGGGTCAGTACTAGCAAACTAGCCTTCTGTGGGACTTATATCCATTGGTACTGTGTGCTCTTCCATATTTTGGTAAATGAACTGACATTATAACTGGATTAATATATACTCCTATAAACAATTACAGATTTAAAAAAAAAAAAAAAAAAAAGAAAGAAAACATGTTAGAGCTTTATTAATTCATGTTTCAGCAATATTATAAATTTTAATTTGTTTCTGTTTAATTTTCATTAAGTTGAGTCCATGCTCATTCAGTACTTCATTGATCTGAACATCAAAGGCCATGTACATACTTGCAAAATATTTTATTTCATTAGTACTTTTAAAAAAATTTAAAAATATTTATTATAATATTATATAATTTTAATATCAATATTAATAATACACGTATTAACAATACAACAAAAAAAAAAAATTAATAATTTTATTAATTTGAAAATGCACACAGCAAAGCAGGTGTAACAAAATTACACAAAATTATTATTATTATTACTATTATTATTAAATATTTCCCATGTATTTGACATTAATTTTGCAGTACTTTAAAATGCAGTATATTTTATTATAATAATTGTAATATCAATATTAACAATACATGATATTCACAATACAACAAAAATTAATAATTGTTTTGATTTAAAAATGCACACAGCAAAGCAAGTAAATACCTGTTTCACAAATTATTCTAATTTTTAAAAAAAATTTCCCATTTATTTGACATTAATTTTACAGTACTTTAAAGTGTATTATATTGTATTATAATAATTTTAATATCAATATTAACATTACTTGTTGCACAAAAATTACTTATGTTATATATATATATATATATATAATATATATATATATAAATAAACAGATGTAAACATTTTTGTCATATTTTGCTTTAGTTGATTAAAAATGCATGTTATATAATCTGCATGTTATATAACCTTTGATATGTACAACACAAAAAATTGTGATTTTTTTTTTTTTTGTAGACTGAAATATGCTGTTAAGAAGTGTGTGTGTGTGTGTGTGTGTGTGTGTGTGTGTGTGTGTGTGCGCGCACGTTTTGTGATTTATGAGGGCACAAATTTGTATAATGACATGGGTATTACATGGGTTTTTTTTGTTTGTTTGTTGTTGTTTTTTTTTTGTTTTTTTTGTTTTTTTTTTTTTTTGCAGCACTATGTGGTCCAGACATTGGTATGCTTAAACAGCAGGTCTGAAAGTACATTATAAGCTAAAGCAGACCTGCCACTACCAATCTATCAAAGATGCATTGATGTGCATTAGAGGTTACATGGATTTGTTGGCAACATACAACAGGAACGATTCATCTATAGATTGTGAGGGAAGACATGCCGAGTTCATTACTCAAGATCTCCCCAGAGAAGGAGATATCGCTTTGCCTATTTGCTGACTTACATGCAGAGAAATTTAGTATAACTTGGAGGTAAAAAAAAAGATGTTTTAAAGCCATTGAGAGTTCAAATCAGGATGTGAAATATCTGCAAAATTGTGAAAAGGTTATGATAAACCTCACTGTCTTCAGTAGAGCAACTGTTCCCTTCGAATATCATCAACATAAATGGCCTGTGTCGGTTCTGCAATCCAATTCTGCAGAACTTTTGTAGAGGATTTTCTGTAATGTGAGGTGAGTTCAGGATAAAAATAAAATCAGGTATGTGCACTGAAGTGGAGAGGACTCGGACTAAAATTGATATTTAGAGGGCATAATAAAGAATAGATGGTAGATGCCAAGCTCTCAGTGCCTAGTCTGGTGTACCCTTGCATGCAAAGAAAAAAAAAAAAAAAATGCATTAAAATCTATCAAGTGTAAGTGGTAGTAGCAATACTCATTTCCAGCAATGTGAAGAAGCTTTGTTTCCTTGCTGAAATATTCACACCATAATAATTGACATACTTGAAAATAAAGAAAACCAGTCCTGAAAGTGAACACTGTTTTGCACTTTACTGGAAGTTGCAACAACCGACTTGTCAAAAGTCATTGGCCGTCCCTCTAGCAACCATCCATTTAGTTTAAGGCTCTTAGTCTTTCTTGCCCAGGTAACTTCCTTTTCTCAAGGGAGGGCGGAAATTACTCAGGTTGATGTGAATGATTCTATTTGATGGTTAATGGAAAATATTGGAAAGCCACTTAAGCAAGGAGAAGGGGAAGATGAAAGTGTGGAAAGGATGAAAAGAAGCCTTCAACTGAATGTTGCACGCTGCTTGCACACTCAAGAAAGGTTCTTTTGAGAAACGGGTCTGACAGAATCATGTTTCGCAATGGCAAACTGTCAAGTTCACAAACTCTGTTGACATGAGAGACTTTTGAAGGATGTTTGGATGTGATTAACTATTTCACTGTTATTTGGCATGAAATAATCTTACATAAATCATATTTCCACAATTCAACATCATTTATATGTTTATTCTCATAAAAAGCTGAGTGTATGTTAGTTCACAAACCAGAAAAAAAGTATAAATCATAGATCAGTGGTTCACGACTTGATTTGCTTCAGTGTAATCCATATTTTATGTGGTCTTGGACATATTTTCTTTTAATTTATATACATTTGCTCTTGGTTTGAGTATGAGGACATGTCAAGCAATCTCTCCATGTTGGCATCTGTCTAATTTCACTAGCTTCTACCAAGTGACAGATGCATTTGCACCAAAATATTGTGGAGTTCAATTGGAAATCGTTTTAAAAGCTGAAAAAGCTATTTACTTTGTTTTCCTCCTAACTTTGTACAATTGAATGGTTAATTCATTTTATCATTTGCAATTAACACAATTAACATTCCTCCTCCACCCTACTGTCTGGGATGCTATCAAACATTTTTACATCGTCATCCACCTATTGAGAACCACTGGCATAAAATAATGACTTTTCTATTTATCACCATTGTTTTTTCATCATTGTTATTTAATTTACTTAATTGCAATGTTCTCAATGTATTTATTTATTTGTTTATTTACAGCTTAATTGGTACCACATTGAAGGCACACAAACATATAAATGTTAAATTATGTACAAATATACAGAATAAATAACTATCATCCACACTTGTACAAAATAAAGCTATGGTGCTCTTCCATACAGTAAAACATTTCAAGGCTCAACACAATAATTTGTGTGCATAATTTCTCTATACATATACATATATAGATATATATTTTCTTTTTCTTCTCCAGCCACATAATGAAGATAAAACACCCTGCATAACTGTCATGCTGAAAGAAAATATTCAGATATGATTTGTGTCAAAAGGAACTTTAAACAACATTATTTTACAAACCAGAAGCTACACTACTTGGTTTTCCTATGGGAAAAAAATGGCATAGACTGTGCGGCCCGACAACGTGATTGTCATCAACCACCTTTAAATGGTATTTTAAGTAGTGCAATTCTTTTCTTTTCATTTTCACCAAGGATACCCAGCAGAGTTTTTGTCCATATCAGAAGCAGTGGCGGTAATGAGCAAGTGGGTCTGGATAACATAATTTCTGAACAAACTCTCTAGGCGTGTTGACAATTCCAGGTGAGATGCCAATTTCAGGCACGATAAATGAGCCAAGCCATAAAGTCTAACCTCAGGGTCAAAACAATAGCCACTTGGCAAGCTATTTGCTGTTGATGACGCCTTATTTATTAATAAATGCAATTTTCAGACATCTCGAGATCTAAGTACCACCATTATTTAATATTTAATGAACAAAAACTGTGTTGGGCATGTTTAATTCAAAGCTTAGCAAATCAGGGAATGTTTTAACTAACCATAAATGTTCTGTCTGACAGAAAAAAAAGAAGGAAAACATGTTTTTCCATTGCTACAGATAAACAGAGCTTAAAGATTTGTCACGTACATAATAAGAGATACACAGATAGAAATGTGAAGTGACTCTATGCTAGTCTCCCTACCATGTAGCAAACATAAAGAGAATACATTAACCCAATGCAAAACAAATGTTGGTATCAAAGCCAATCTTGTCCAAAGATGTAACTCTGTGACTCTTTCTGTGTGATTGGAATTGTGTTAGAATGTATAATCCATCATCTGTAATGCCCAATAGCATGCTAACGCTAAAGGTCCACCTGAAATTAGGCATTGTGTCAGCGTCAAATGATTGTATCATGAGAATGCCTCTACTCTGACATTGTTGTTATATCTCTCGGGCTAAATCAGAACTCAGAATGGACTGTCAAGGCACTTGGAGTATCATTTGTCAAATCAAAGTATGTGTACTTATCTCAGTTGAAAGTCGTTTGATGCTCTAAGACTTCTAAATAGTCTGGTTCGGCATGTAAGTTGGCTTTGAGCTCAAAGTACTCATTTTTAGTCTGTTCCACCATGACCTTCCTAGGCCTCGTATAAACGAGAGTCTCCATTAGTTTCAGCTCTTTGTGGTGGTTGGGGACTTGCATGTCCACAGCTGGTTGTAGCTGTGATATGTTTTTCCTGAGGTATTCGGTGAGGCTGAGCTGTTGGAGCTCCCGTTCCCTTTCTAAGATGTTCTTGTACAAGGAGTTCGCATCTCCCAAACTCACAAACTCAGCGGGGTAGTCGGTGACGGCCCTGAACTTCACGTTAGGGAGGGATTCGTTGTCCTTGTCAAGGATGCTATGGCAGATATGCTTAGGTTTATCGCTGTCGTAGTCATCTAACTCGTATTCTTTGTGCTGAGAGCAGTAACTAGGGTTCCTGCAGACCTGAACGATGGGACTACGGGAAGCTTCGTCGTACATGCTTGGTCCTTGCCTTTCAGTTACGTGGTGGGTAGTTTTCTGGCCATACATGCTGTAGTGCAAGTGGATGGGACTGCTCTCGCGAGGTTGCTCCTCGGCCTGTTTCTTTTTAGCCTGTCTCCGCCGACGGTGTAGCATAAACACGACAATCCCGGCAGCACAGAAAATGACGGTCAGTAAAAGGATGAGAAGGCAGAGGATGAGCACCGATAGTGGCACTGCATCTGTCAGGGACCGGAAAAAGCTGCTGGTGCCGCCTTCCGGCGCAGTCGTGACTGGGATACCACCCTCTGTGGACTCATAGGTTACCAATCCAGGGCAGAGAACATCATGCTTCAGGTTTCTAACATCAGCAGCAGACAGTTTTTGAGGTGTGTGGCATAAGATGGCGCCCACCACAATGTCCTTGCTAAGCTTTTCCACCCACTGTTTGAGGCTGACCAAATCACAAGTGCAGTCCCAAGGATTGTCCTCAAGATATATTTGCTCCAAATAATTGAGCTGGTCCAACACATTACTCACCGGTAAGTGCATAAAGACATTTTTCCTTAGGCTCAATTGCACCAATGGCACATTACGAAATATTTGTGCAGGGAGAGTGTTGAGCCGATTGTTGTTTAGGAACAGGAGCTTGAGATTTGTCAAAGGGTTGAACGATCCAGCCTCAATCTCTTTGATGACATTATACTCCAAGTACAAATATTCCAGGTTGTGAAGGCCAAGAAACATTGTCGCAGAGACTTTCCCTATCCTGTTGCCATTCAGGTACAGCTTTTTCAGATTGCTCAAACTCAGAAAAGTTTCATTGTCGATGTAGTCTATTTGGTTGTTTGCCAAATTGAGCAATTCCAAACTGTCGTACGTCACAAAGTCATATTTGAAAAGTCTTTGTATCATATTTCCTGTCAAAACCAGCATGGTTGGGCTTTGTTCAAGAATGCCAAGATCAGATATCCTTTGAATGCCTCTGTCCTCACATTGCATTAAAAAACCCGTACTGTCACAAGAGCACCTTGACACGCAAAACGACCCTAGGCCGTTTGCAGGTGTTGGTATCTTTGCATCATCTTTGACATTCGGGATCTGAACAACCTTAGTGGATGGGGTGACAACCATGTCTAGAGATTTTGATGGCTCTTCGAGGTTGATGTCAGCATGAGAGGGGCAAAGTAAATCCCTTTTGACCCTAGCCAAACTGATGCCCCTAAGATCTTCAGGCCAGTTGCAAACCACCTCGCCGATGGATGACTGCGCTCGCATGTTCTCAATCCAGACCCTTAAATGTAAGATTTCGCAATTACACACCCAGTCATTGTCCTCCAACAGGAGCTCCATGATACGACCAATATGCTCCAGGAAACCCACATACGGCAGTGTCTGCAGCTTGTTCCCACGCAGATCCAAATGTGTCAGAGGCACGAAGCGGAAAATGTTGCTTGGAAGGAACTCAATGGAGTTGTCATTGAGGATCAAAACTTTAAGACGGACGAGCTTGCTGAAGGCCCCAGGCTCCACGACCCGGATGAAGTTGGTGTCGGGCCTGAAGGTATTCCAAATTTACCAAGCCTTGAAATGTGTCCTCCTTCAGCATGACAAGGAAATTGCTGTTTATGTGCAACTTCCTCAGGGATCCCAGGGCACTGAACACACCAGGTTCAAGCTCCTGTATGCTGTTGGCACCGAGATGTAAAGTGATGGCGTTCTTGAAAGCATCTATATCCTCTGCAAGTAACTCCACTAGGTCATTTTTGTATAGATTTAGATGAAAAGGTTTATCTGATGGTACTTCAATGTCTGACATTTTACTTATGTTTTTTTCCTCACAATTTATGTACAACTGTCCATCTTTCTCCTCACAGGTGCACAAAGATTTGCAAGCTCCATCGTACAGCACCTTGGGCTCAGTATCTCCAAGACTAGCACCAGCAAAAAAGGAGCAAACGAAAACAATCCTGGCCAGCATTTTCCCCACTTCCATGAATCTAAAAAGACAACACAGGGGAGAGAAGGAAAGATAATTACTAGGTGCAGTTAGCAAACTCATAAAATAACAGCAAGGAGTTCACAGTGCTGAATCTAATGAACTAATCAGGATATGATTTGGGAGGAGGAAAAAACAAACCAAGAAACTTCTAATCTGTGCATAAATACAGATATTCAGTAAGTTGCAAAATTATTATTAAAGCTATTAAAAGCATTGCTAACGTATTGCATTTTATTATTGCATACAAGCAGCGAGTGGAACACTTTATAACTAGCACTGTAATAATCCTAAATGAATAATTTGGTTGCGTCATTGATGGTGATGATAATAGTGGTGATTAGATCACATTAGGGAAATAATTAAGTATTTGAAATTACTGGGATAATTAAATTCTAATCAAGAAACAGACTTATGCTTATATGCCTCATAATTTGTAAATCAAACAACTGAACAAATGATTTCACCATTTTTTTTTTTTTTTCAAAAAAGGCAAATAATTTGTATGCATGCATAGCCTATATTTTACCATGAAAAACTGAATGATGCTTAATTAACAGCGGCAGACACCCTGTGAGACTTTTCTTTGCATAATTAGACTGGTTTTCCTGACCCTGTTACCTCTAACATCTGGATGAGTGTGCTTTAAGATGTGTCTTATAATCTTCTCATTATGCCAACAAACCTCAGAATTCATTTGAATGAAAGAGAAATGTGTTGTCTGTAAACAATGCACAAGTCAGGGATCTCAGTATGAGCATTCTTGCAAGAACAGGTTCTTCCACATTAATGCTGTAGATCTATATTTTTTTTGTCTTATTTGTATAGGTTAGGAGCCAATAACTGGTTCTTATTCAGTTATCATTCAGACTCCTCAGCGAATAACCCTTGGTTTCTTTTATTTATTACTGAACTTATCTCATGACTTGAAAAAATAATGCAGTTCTTTTTTAATTTTTTTCTAAATTCTAAGATGTTATTGTCCAAAAGGATTTCAGGAGAAATATCTGACTGATGAAGACAATTTCTTCAAGTCTACAATCAAAAGTAAGAGATCTCTATATGAACTTAAACATTTCTCATAAAAGTCTTCCAAGACCAAATGATCTGATCTGCTATCCACATTCATTTTATAGCTCTAAATTCTATATACTATATGTCAACAATTGTTTCATTTGTTTATTTTTATCTTTTATGAGACCCGTCTATGACAAAGTTGATATTTAAATGAAAAATAATCCCCTGGAGGTTTGAAATAGCAACCTCTTCCTCATACATTTCCATTGAAGGAAAATAACCACATGCTATTCTTTGTTATAATGTCATTTAAAGCGACACAACACAGTTCTATGCAAATTGACTGAAACATAAAACACCCCAGAGTCCCAGTGAATCTTCGAGGAATGAAAGGCTTCCCAATTGTATTGACATTAAATCAAACATTGAGTGGTCCGGCATGCCTCGTGACACCGACAGGCTGCGTGCGCTGACAGCTCTGAGCAAACACGGCGTGTAAAAACAACAAAGATGATTTTCGTCGACTCTCTTGAGGATGCAGGTAGAACGGCAGTGGAAGGAGGCGGGGGCATAAATAAAATTAGATTAAAAGATTACAAAAACTGCGGAGAAAATGAATGCTTGCATGTCATGCTAGATGACAGGACAAAGAAGGGAAAAAAAAACTGTCCCATTCCTATTTTTAGCAAGCAGTGTGCGGTTGACAGTGAGGAGAGAATTTGTGGTCCATTAAAAGCCAGTGAAGCCTACATATTGCGCTCTCATGCATTTAAGCAGGGTCTAATATCCATCTACTTAACTATCTATCTATATACACGCATACGCACTTATAGCTCGACCCGTGAGTCCTCATCCCTCAGGTCTACGCCCACCCTGCCTGTCTAACTAACTCCACACATCCTTGGAGGGGAATATGGGAACATCTGTCCTGAAACAGCAAATTTTCTTGTCTTTCTCTCACACGGTTACCCAAAGCATAGGAAAGAGAGATGTCACAAATGAGATCTTTTTGATCTCTCAATTGTTTCTCCTCCTATAGTGAGGAGATTATATATAGAACAATTGGAGATCTTTGCTTAAGACTTTTTTCTATACTCAGAAATAGACCCTATATTCTCAGATCTACTACTTTTTAAAAAAATCTAAACAATGTCATGCTCTGATTGTCCAAAATGTCAAAGTCTGCAATGTCATTGCCCGAAGCTTGCTCTTTCATATAGCAAATGAGAACGATTGTTGAGATACAATCTTTAAAATAAAGGTTTTAAAGGGGGTTTTCACAGCAATGCCATAGAATAACCATTTTGGGTTTCATTAAACAGTTCTCAAAATAACCTTTTTTTTCCTTAATGTGAAGAACATTTTAATAATCTAAGAACCTTTTTTTTCACTATAAAGCACTTGTTGTGCAATGGAAAGGTTCCATGGTTCTTTAATGGAAAATTTACCAAGAACCTTTGCTTTTAAGAGTGTACAAAAGGGTTATAGAATTGTAAAATAAGTGAGGATAGTACTATAATATAATGTTTGATTTTATATTGAAATCTCTAACTTTTATTTGCAGACTTGGTTTGTTGTCAAACCCAAACACAGTTTGAGAAACTTCTTTTGAAAATATAGAGTAGATACATTTGGAGATTAATTTGGTTCTTTTTACCAGTAGAAAAAAATAAAAAAAAAAACTAAAAAAGCAGGGAACCTTGGCAAATGTCTCCATGCTTTCCATTTAATCTATTTGCTGTCTTGGAGAAACAATTAATATATTACAGTGATCTCCTTTGGGATTTTCTCTCATATGGCCACCTTAAGAGCTTGAGATTTTGAAGACCCAAAAAAAGTGCATCCATCCATCATGTAATGCATATGGCTCCAAGCAAAGCAATGAGTTTTTGTAAGAAAAATATCCATATTTAAAACTTTTATAAACTATATAATAACTGGCTTCCAGCAACGGCCGTACGTGAGTCTAGTTCTGGTGGAAAAGTGACCTCTGACCTTACTTTTATGATGGATAGATGCACTTTTTTGGGCTTCAAAATCTCAAGCAACCATTATAAAACTTGGAAGAGCCAGTATGTTGTTTTAATATAACTCCAATTGTGTTCATCTGAGAGAAGATATCATATACACCTAGGATGGCTTGAGGGTGAGTAAATCATGGGATATTTTTCATTTTTGGGTGAACTATCTCTTTAAGGTATATTCACCCAGGATGTCTAAGAGAAACAACTGACCCAGCGAGAATGGAAGAGATAAATAGAGACATACTGTATCTACACCACATCATGCCATTTCATGGGATGTTTTGTACAAATATGTATGTGTATATATGCAAAGTTGCCAGTTCCACTGAACATTAGACCAGAGAATGCAAAGACTCACAACCGAAGAATCCATCACAGCAGTGCATTGGTGCAATGTTTGATGACATACCACGTTATATGAACCGTGAAATGCTCAAATAAATTAAAGCAAAAAAAAAAAAAAAAAAAAAAAAAAAAAACCTCAAGGCTATTTTATATGATTCTAGTGAACTTGTTTGTTGCTGAGCACTTCATATATCCATAACAGAAGAAATATATTGTGTGCTTCTCGCTTCCACTATCTTATCTTGGCATCACAATTCAGTGTCTTTTGTTTGGAGGCAATTCATTTTTTTGTATAGCCCCACATGTGCTTTTTACCTGCAATGCTGAATTCCAATTGCTTGCAAGCCTACAGCAACACAAGCAAGCTGCCCAGTAGAACAAATCTAGACAGAGCTAGTTTGCAACTAACTGCAAATTGCAAAGTAAAAGTGTTTGGGTCATTTTTTTTATTATTTTATTATTTGGAGATCATTTGCATCTTTGTAGAAACTCATGACGCTAACCATTTTGAAAGGGAAATTATATTTGATCCAGTCCCAGGAGAAGTATTGTTTATAGACAGCAGGCATTGTTTTGCATGAGCAGGTTGAGAGAATAGCTGCTGGCTTGGACACAATTCTAAGGGTTGGTCATTCATTATTTATCTGATCAGTAATGAAACACCACCAGAACAAGGTTGGCCAATGAAGCATGGCAATCAATGGATGTGGTCCTGTCACACAGGAGCAAATCAACTGCTTAAACCAACCACAAAGCCATCTCATCATTTGCATAATCTGCTTACCATATGCTATTTAAAGGACAGGTACAACTTTAATTTCCCCTGTCTTTCGCAAGTATTGTCTTATCTTTCATGTCTGCTGTGGAATTGGCGTCAAACCAATTGAGTCCTCCAGCTTTAAACATGACAATCGTGACATTTTTATGAGACAATACAGTTAGGGTTGCAACCTCATTCCAGGTAAAATAATTTAGGTCAATTAAGCTTCCATTACACAGGTATGTTAAAAATCAGGACACCATTTAATATCCACACCCAAGGTTCAACAGAATGACTTTAATTTTGGTTTTTACTTGTTTTTAAAAGGTGACTGTATCATTTTCATCTAAACTAACAAAACATTTGATCCTGGAGTCAAAGTTTATATGCATAAATTAAAAATGGCTCTGTTTCAAATCCTGTCTTGCTGTATACTACCAACTGATATAACAATCATTCTAATAAGCATAATAATAAAAAGTACATATTGAGGTAATTATTCAATGTTTATTCAGACTAAACTATTATATATATGTGTGTATATATATATATATATATATATATATATATACAAATAAAGTTTTCATAAGGGGGTTTTCACAGGGGCCTTTGCATTTTCATAATTCCTATAACTATTGGTGAAAGAACCCATTTTTTTTGCCGTGTTCACACTGCAGGAACTGGGAATGACTTAAGTTATAGGAATGATTTTTAGGGGTACAAAATTAGCTCCCGCAAAATAGGAACCAGTGTTGGGAAAAGTTACTTTTAAAGGTAATGCATTACAATATTGCGTTACTCCCTAAAAAACAACAAAAAAAAAAAACTAATTGCGTTACTTATGGAAAGTAATGCGTTATGTTACTTTTGCGTTACTCATCTGGCCTGGGCTGTTTGTTTGTTTGTTTTTATAACAACAAAAAAATTCTATTTTTTGCAAATGTAAAGGCCCTTCCACACCAAAATCAAAATGAATAAGCCTCAGGCTGAAGGAAATGCAAAGGTAACTTGCGTTACACTATTTTGTTGTAAATTTAAAAGTAATGCGTTACTGTACTAGTTACCTGAAAAAAGTAATCTGATTACATAACTTGCATTACTTGTAATGCACTACCCCCAACACTGATAGGAACTACCAAAGACACAAGTGTACGTTGATTGGACAAACGCATTCTATACGAAACACCGGCACCAACCATTTTTTTCACAGTTTATATATACTTACTCCACGTACATGGTAAACAGTGATAAGACATAAATATACAGAAAGCTAATGTTAACGGCATTTACCTGTCACCTCTGTCTGCGGCGTTGTGTTCTTTTCTCAGCCTCGATGATATGTAGCACTGCAAGTTGTCGTAGGAGATTTCCCCTCTTAGCCCTCCTTTTTGCTCTTTCAATTGCATAACTTACAGTATACGTCTACATTCCATCTCTGCTATCACGAAACCCACGATACACAACAAAATCACAGCTACAATCAGAATGTCCTTTTAATATTCTAAAGAACCTGTTTCCACTACAAAGAACCTTATGTGCAATGAAAAAAGTTCTATGGATGTTAAAGGTTCTTCATGGAACCATATATACAGAAAGAACAACTATATTTAAGAGTAAAGAAGACAACAAAATGTTGCTGCCTATACATTTTGGAACAGCCTTAGTGTTGTGAGTGTGCTTATAATGCCCATGTAGGTTTTGGAGCCAATATATCATCCCAGGACATCATATTTGTCATTTCTCATATATGATACGAATGAGTTCATCACAGCTAGGAGGGGAAGAAGTGCTGCATTCTTTCTTCCAAATGTGTTGCTAAACAAATGTGCCATAATTATTTCACAGAAATTAACAGTGAGATCTACCGGATGGAACCAAATATGTTCACAGAATCAAACATCTGCATGTAACAGATGTACCTCTCCCTGCAAATCAACATCACAACAGGAAGTTGTTCTTACTTTTTCTGCTCTCCATTTGATTTTACCCTTCACTGCAGTTTATTCTAGACCACACTTCTGTGATCCCATTTTATTGGTACATGCTACAGTAAATCAAGCATCAATGTTGCTCATATTCAGGGTTAATGATTTGAACAAACCCCTATCCCAAAGTATTCAACTTTGGTGCAACTCATGCCATTTGTGCAATGGACATAAATTGTACCCTAAATTGTTGAAAAAAAAAATAAATAAATAAAATTGAGAAGGGTACTATTGCTTGAAGTGTTTGATTGATTTTGTCTGACACCCCTAATCAATCACCCTAGCATTTTTGCATTGACAAGCACCATTCATATTTTCTCAAGCAAATGGGGGGAAAAAAAAGTCTGTCTAATATGGTGTTAGCTTACATGTATACAAGAAAAAAGATCTAAATATTGAATTGCTTGTTCAAAACTTTATATAATTTCTTTGGTCACCGACGGAAATGAAGTGGAAGAATGACAGCAGTGGGTCTGACACAGAGCTGACATCTTAAAATTATATAGCGCTGCATTTCTAGATGAATCATATGAGTGTTCACGTCATTCAGCTCTGTGAATTCAGTTTTGCCTGAAGCTTATGAAAAAGACCGTAGCTAATAAGACAAACGCAGAAGATATTACAGAGATGTAATCATTTAATAAAATAGCCATCACTTTTAACAGCTTTTCAACTGTTTTCCTTTTATTGCACTTAAAGCTAGATTTATTCAGTAACACTTTACAATAAGTTCCCATTCGATAACATTAGTGAATGCATTAATTAACTAACAATGTGCAATACATTTGTTAGCATTTTTTTTTTTTTTATAAATCTTTGTAATCGTTAGTTGATAAAAATACAACTGTTCATTGTTCTAGAGATGCTCAGATGTATCGGCCAATAATCGGTATCGGCCGATAAAAGGCAGATTGTTTAAAAACAGCCGATGATTGGGGCCGATGGAAAAGTGTGTTCAGACTGCAACTCATGCTGTGTGTGAAGAAAGTCTCTCCTGTGTTGAATTCAGGTCAAATGAATGTCACAATAACGCATTAACAGTTAAAATAGTTTAAAGAATAGTTAAAGAAGGCTCTATTTAACCGAATCAGGTTTGCCAGATCTGCGGTTTTTCGCTACGTCAAACATTATTTGTAGCATGTCCCCCATCCAATTCACAAAGAGCGCTTTGTTACTTCTGATAAGAAACAAAGTGTCAGCTTTCAAATTCTGTCCATTTTTATCACATTTTGATGCTCTTAAATGTGACATGAAAGATCACTGTAACACCTCAGCTCAAGCGGCATTGCGGAGCATGAGTCTTTTCTTCCACTTTAGTTACAGCATGAACAAAACATGCATGAACATCAGAAGGTATGTTGACAGATACAGAACAACTTACTGAAATGAATCATGTCTCATGTAATCACTTAATCTGTGTTTCAACTGCAGAAAGATGTCAATAATTCTACCTTGTGTGTAACCGAGTTGCATACAAACATTTCAGTTTTTATTTGGGTGTAATTATATCTGAAAATAAATAGCAGTTGAATATAATAGTTTGGGGCTCTGTTGTTAATTTTAACCTCTAATATTATAGTAATGTACTAAATGTGAGGGTTTCCTGTATAGTTTGCAGCATTGTTTTGGGATAATTTTAATAATCGACATTGGCAGAGAAATTTATTATCGGTGCATCTCTAGTTTGTTCATGTTAGTGCTCTTCCCCAGTGTTTTCTCAAGAAAAAAAGGCCAAGAAAAAAAAAGTATTTCAGTGTTGCCCAGCCTCAATAAATCTAACTCCTCTAACTGCACAATGTGAATCCTCTAGACAATCACATGTATTTACAAGGGCAACCATTAGCTCAATGCAAGGAAAGAAGATCGATGATTTAATTTTCTCAGTGTCGTTTTCATCAACAGACACTGTCTTAAAAAAAAAAAAAAGGCAAAAAACCTTTGATACTACAGGTGCATTTCTTCCCAACAAAGTTGAGATAGTTGTTAGTAGCATGGCAAGCATCACTTTTACTGTTGCTCATGGTTTAGGGGTTTGTTTAAACTTTAAAAGGGGACCAATTATGCCTCTTTTTACAAGATGCAATATAAGTCTGAGGTGTCCCCAGAATGTGTCTATGAAGTTTCAGCTCAAAATACCACAAAGATTATTTATTATACCATGTTGTAAATGCCCATTTTTGAGTGTAAGGAAAAACATGCTGTTTTCGTGCATGTATCTTTAAATGCAAATGAGCTGCTGCTCCCCACCCCGCTTTCCAGAAGAGGGCAGAGGCTGTATAACTTGTGCCTTGCATACTCTGCCAAAAACTAAAACATCTGTTTGGTTTTGACTGTCATCTCTATCGCGGCCAAGCTCACGTGACATAGCAGTTCTTCATCATCATGAAAGTTTATTATCTGCATTCGCTCTAAAGCCATATCAGTCTAAACTTCTGATATATGATTTTCTAAGTGCACACACATCTGAAGCACGTGCACAGAAAGCTGTCTGTCAGACGGCATGTCCCGTGAGTATTAAAGTTCTCTTTTACATCTTATTGCGCTTAAACTACAAAGTTCACATAAACACAGTCTCTTATGTCTGTAAACAGCAAGTAAAGAAATCGCATGTGTACATTAGATCTGTGTATTAAAGTGACAGCAGCATAATATACAGTTCCTAACTATATGAATCAAACAACTAAGAAAAACCGAAAATCACTCACTGCGCTTGTAACTAAATAACTTTAGTAGCTTTAATAAGAATACATTCTGCTGTTAAATGCTCTGGTGAGGAGATAAACATGGTGGACTGTGTACAGCTCACTCAGGGCGGGGTCTATGCTAATAGGGCAGAGTTCATCAGCAGTTGTGGGTGGGGCCTAAGCATTTGTGACATCACAAAAGCTAAAATCTGTAAACGGCTTGTTCTAAGACACTGCTTATGATTTATGGGGATTAAAAAAAAAGGAGTGGGTGGATTTTTACCATTATAGGGTGGCTGTGTACACACACTGCAGACACACATTTATGCTCAAACACCACATTTTGCATAATCGGTCCCCTTTAAGTACTAAACTTTTTGCATATAACTCATCCAACATCATTTTTGTTACAGACACAAAAGACTCTACTTGTGTGCCATTACATTCCGGAGCGATTAGACTTATGCTTTTCACCAGTTGGTTGATAAAACGGGCAAAAAAAATAAATAAATAAATAAAATCCCCAGATTGACAATGAAGGAAGCACCTGAGCCATTTCTAAAGAGGAATCTTTGAACTTGGGCTAGTAAGAAACCACCTAGCAACCATACAACAATGCACTAAAAATTATTCCGAACTCCTTAGCAACCAAAGTAATATCCCTGCAACACTTTGAAGCATCTGAACAGACAAGCACCACTAAAAAATAGTTCTCATTACAGTGAAATCCAAATTTCAACCAAGTATGTAATTTTAATCAAGTGCTATCTCAATACTTTGTGAAATGCACACATAATTTTGCCAATTTGAATAAGATCTAGCCCATCGAGATCCAATGCGCTTGTTTTGATGCACTGGTGTGATGTCTGTGTCAATGTTGAGCATGTAAGCACATAGCTCACCATAAAGGGAAGTAACTTACAACAGATTGTTGCAGGTTGCCATCCGCAACATGTCACTGGGGGGACCTTAACATCCAGCGCAGGAGAATGAGGGATGGAGAGATGAAGAGAAAGAGTGTATACTGGGCTTGGGGCAAAGCGATGAGCGAATCAGTGATGCTCCATTTTACCCTGCGCAAATCAGTGGGTTAGCGCAGATGGCCTCTTCATTGTGTCTGTGGCACTATGGAGGAAATGATGTGCTCGCCCCAGGGGGATGCCACAACACCCACATATAAGAAAAGAGGTGAAAAAAAAAGCCCACAGTCCCGTGAAGCTAATAAAGTCGCCCACTCGATATGGAGTGGCGTAGTGTATGCAGTCTTCACTATCAGTAAAAGTACACTGTTTTGCCTTCATGCTCTGTTGATTTTAATAGTGTTGTTTTTACATACACATGTAAAATCTCTCATTTTAGTCGCAGTTATTTTTAATATGTACTTCTGACCATTAGATTGATATTATTGATGCTTTAAAGGATTAGTTCACTTCATTTCATGATAATTTACTCACCCCCATTTCATCCAAGATGTTCATGTCTTTCTTTCTTCAGTAGAAAAGAAATTAAGGTTTTTGAGGAAAACATTCCAAGATTCTTCTCCATATAGTGGACTTCACTGGGGTTCAATGGGTTGAAGGTACGGTTAGATAAGACCCTTATTCCTCGTCTGGGATCGTGTAGAGCCCTTTGAAGCTGCACTGAAACTGCAATTTGGACCTTCAACCTGTTGAACCCCAGTAAGGTCCACTATATGAAGAAAAATGGAATGTTTTCCTCAAAAACCTTATTTTCTTTTCGACTGAAGAAAGAAAGACATAAACATCTTGGATGGCAGATGGATGGGGGTGAGTAAATTATCAGGAAATTTTCATTCTGAATTGAACTAATCGTTTAACTATATTGTTAATTGTTAGTGTTATATATAGTTATATTGCAGATGTATAATTGTTATCTAAACTCTCAACATGGAACATTTCCATTACACAAAAGGTTCTTTTTTAGTGAAAAATATTATTCAGATTTTTGGAAAAAAAAAAAAAAAAAAAAAAAAAAAAAAAAGTTGTAACTGTTCACTGAATAGTTCTTTGGTGGTTCTATTGCATCACTACAACCGCTTCTGTCTCAGGTGATCTGATGCATGCCAAAACATATTGTAACATTACAAATGCAATAAAACAAATCCTATTTGGCAGGTACTGTGTTGGAAAATGTCATCATGTGAAAATGCATTGCATCTGTTCATGTTAAATACTTGAGGTCTCCAAGAACCCAAACAGAAATATGCAAAGTGATTTACATCTTCAGGTTGCATGAAGAATCAAGAATCAAACTCATGACTTTGGTGTCACTAGTATGACTGCCACTAAACATGATACTGCAATGTTAAGTGTATATATATATATATATATATATATATATATATGGGCTTTGTACTTATCTTGTATGTTGCATTAAAAATCAATAAAGGTTTAGACACAATGTTTATCTTTAACAAACTCACTGTAATCATAAATACATCCAGACTAGTTTAAACCCCTCTAAACATGATGATAGATGTAATGTGGACTCTGCATATATCAATCTCTCTTGAACATCTAGAGAGGGTGCTGTAAACTCTTCCTCTCCAGACATTAAATTAAGTCTTTGCGTTGTCTGTGTGTGTAGGTATGTCTGGCTGAGTTCTTGTGTGTTGTGTGTGTGTGTGTGTGTGTGTGTGTGTGTGTGTGTCTATGCCTTTGTGTAAATGTGACTTTGAAGGCGAGCATCTGTGCTGCAGACGGCTACATCACAATGAAGTCACCTGAGTTTCATTTACAGGGATTGAATTTGCAGGGAATGAATAAGTAAAATAAACCTTATAAGGTGTCCTTGAGATCACAGGAGACGGTGTTACATTAGCACTGCCTATTGTACTTTTAAAATGCTTTTATATTAAAATAAAAATACACTTTAAGATGAGGTGCATTAGAAACTATAACTGTTCAAAGGACAAACAAGTGCTCTAGCAATCTAGGCGTTGTGCCAACCTGTATATATCTGTACCAAATGTTTATAATACGAAATCTATCGCATTTGCTGTAATACTACCTAGCATTCATCCTGAACACTTTCAGTCCTATAGAAAAAGAGACACAGAAACGCATGAAATAATCACACTATGCTTGCTTTGACTTTGGATGTGCCGTTAGTAAGCCCCTCTTACCCAAATTACGCAGCGAGTCAGGAGTCTTTGTAGCTCCACTTGGCCAAGTTATTTGTGCTTTGTGGATCAAACAAAACCACCCAGTTTTGCAGCACAAACAGGACGCCTGGACTTCTCAAAAGGCTTCCTTGGCACGGAAGAGCCCACCGCGCAAAAAGACGCATGGAACAAGTCCAGGTCCAACTTGCCCTCAGCTCTCCATCGCGCAGTGATGATTTGTTTTATCATTTATTCATGTGTCCAGTAGCGATTTTCAAATATTTTGCGACCGCATTTTTGGGGCTTCACGTCTCAGTGTTCAGCTCACAGATAGTCCAGTGGTTGAGAATAAAAGTCCACGATTAAAATTCAGCTGTCCGCGTCCCTTCGGAGAGCGCCTGACCCCCGCGGTTTCTTATAGAAGGTATGAGAGAGGCACAGACTATCCAGCCTCTCGATCTGCCCAGTGAATGAGCTCGTGCTGGAGCTTCACTTCGCTAGAGCTCCTCCCTCCATATGGAGAGAATAGAGAGAGAGAAGACCTGAACGCATCCTTGCGCAGCGCGAGCAGGACTTCTGCAGGACTGTAAAGGTCTGACTAACCTCAGCCGTTAGTTATGTTACCTTGGGAATAACCGAGGGAAGTTTTCGTACTTGTTGTACTGCAGTGACGTTTATTGTTAAACGTTACTTTCTGGATCATACCTTAAAGTTTGAGAAAAAAAAAAAAAAAAAAAAAAAACACCATAAAAAAGATACAACTCGTGTAGCACACAGTGCCCTACAGCAGGGCATGTTGTCACTCGATTGAAAGTTTGAAACCCTGCTAATTTGAATATTTATTTAATATGTGGCCATGTATGGCAATGGAATCTTCAATAATCTGAACAATATTGGGGCACAATTATATACATTATATACAACACATAAATATAATAATAATATAATAATATATTATAATATATATATATATATATATATATATATATATATATATATATATATATAAAATGAAGCATTTAAATGACCATAGGTCACACCACACACACACACACACACACACACACACACATATGTATGTATATAGATATAGTATAGTTGAAGACAGTATTGAAATTTAAGGTTTATGTTAAAATTTGTCATCTAAAGCTTCATAAATATAAACACAGTGTCATTACACACCTTAACTTAACAAATAATGAATGAATAATATGATTTAATTAAAAATGTTGCTGAGATGTGTAAAATGAGCTAATTTTTTAACAATATGACAATTTCACATGAATTAGTTTCATATAAATGTTACTTTACACCATCTTAAAGTTCTTTTTTTTTGTTTACTAATCATTTATATGATCTTTTTCATCTAAATACACCTGTCCCACACTTTTGAGTCCTAACCACAACACTGAGAAAAGACTCTTAATATGTCATTTGTTCAAAGCCAAACAAATCTAGTTTCTATGGAAACAGAAATTAGCATGTGAGCACATGGCTTACAGACTGGGCTGAGATTAGGTCACTCACAAGATCCAGAAAACTAAGATAAATTATTCAGTATTTATTATGTGTCCTTACCATTTGGCTTAGCTTAGTAATTGTGTATTTTGAACTATACATTTTAAAAATGAATTTATATCACTGTTGAATACATGTATATGTGGTGCTAAAAGTCAAAACTGATGCATCAGACCTTGCTAGCTTCCAGTTAGCAAAAATGTAATTTGCGCCACACATCTTTACCGCAGCATTTTTAGGTGTTGCGGTAAAGACCTTGCGTTGCGGTATAGACAAATTCAAGTTTTATACTGTAATCTAAATAAAATGCCATTTTTTCCACCCTAGATACCAAATTCATCTAGTAAGATGACAGAAATGCAGAGACGTAATGAGAAAAGACCCTGACAGATATGAATAGTTATGGGAAAAGAGCAGATAAACTATTAAAAAAAAGAGCAGATAAACTGTCAAATCAGAAAAGAAGACCGTGGAGGATAAACAAAAGAAACCAGAAGACAAAACAAAATACTGAAGGCCTCAAATTAGCTTTGTTATAATATAAATTCATAAAAGTATTCGTTTTTGAAACAAGAAATCAGTTTCCCAGTCTTTCCTGCAATACCTCTTTGACAAAATACCTTCTGTTGTCTGTTACTGTTTTTCTCTACAGTAACCTATTGTTAAGGTTACATTATTAACATGCGTCATTAATATTGTGTCCTTACCGACACAAGCTGTCATTACTGCATTAATGAAAACTTATTTCAGCTGATTAAATAAAAACTACTGTAGTAGACCTAATTAAAATCTGTACGTATGATAATTCTCTAAAAATGTTGTTTCAAATTTTTCAGATGTTGTACAGCATGTAAAAATGTTGCCGTAACTGTTGTTCACTGATGTAAATAAGGTAAAGCATCATATGAATAATTATAGTTATGTTGCACTGTATATTTAGTAATGTATTAATAATTAATTTAAAGTATGATTTTAACCTTCCTCTTAATATGAACTTGTCAACAAAATGTGCAAATTGATATCAAGGTGAAATGCGCATTTGATTAAAAGTTTAGTGAAAATGTTAATATAAAATCATATTTTCTTCAGTTTTCCTCGAATCCACCCAATCACACACACATTTTTTTTTTCCCTGTCTCATCATGACTAACCCATCAGCCAGACTGACAAGATCATGTAAAGCTCATCATGAGTCATGAAGTGAAATTCAGTGAAACTGTTATATGTAACTGAAACTTGCCATTACAGATATCACATTTAAGTATTAGTTGTAATCAATTTAACCATTAATATGAATCACATGTGTTAGAACACTGATTTTTTTTTTTTTTCTCTTGTATTCATGTATTTTCAGGTAGTGTTGCGCAAACACCCTGAGCAGCCCACACCTTTTCTATCCACATTACGTAAGGTGAGTACACCCACGTGAGAGGCAAGAGTCAACTTTCACATGTTCTTCAGTTGGTGACATAAATCAATATTCTGACATGCTTTTGATGAATACAAATATTATATCTGAAAACATGAGAAGAGATATGCTTTCACCCTTTACCTTTATAACTCTTTAGTTTCCTTTTATGTATATAATTTATTGTTTCACTCTTCTCTCAGACCCAGACATGAAATATGAAGGCATCAAAAATGCTAAAAGTAATAAACTTTGATCATTTAATGAGGTATGCATAAAGTTTTTGTTAAGTGAAATGTCTCTTTTTTTTTCTTTTTTTAAACAAATTGCATCAGATGCAACAATTTTCCCAGATAAAGTTTTATCAAAACGAGTGTACTTGGTTATCAAGGAGGAAACAGTGTTAATAGAGCATGATTGACATTAAGTATCACTGATGTGTGAAGAAAAACAGTAAATATCAGTAAAGTAAATATCACACTGCCGAACCTGCATGGCTATTATTACCATTTTAAAGCTACAATGTTGTCAAATGTTATGTAGAAAGTGTGAATATATATATATATATATATATTCCATGTTATATATGTATGGAGTGTGAACGTGTATTTTAAGATTTTAAGAGTTTACTTTCTGAGTCCACAGGGCATATTTGAAGAAACACCCTTAAATGAATGAAAGGACCTTGAGGTCTGGGATAACAAAGTGACTGATTCTTGAACTTGTGAAAAGTGTGTTTGTTCTCTCTCTCTCTCTCTCTCTCTCTCTCTCTGTGTATGTGTGTGTGTGTGTGTGGTGTGTGTGTGTGTGTGTGTGTGTGTGTGTGTGTGTGTGTGTGTGTCTGTGTTTCAATGCAACTGTGCATTTTAGAATAGTAGAATACATTTATTTTACATTTTACTTATGCACTGCAAATTAATTCAGGCCAATAGAGTCACATTATCAATGCATGTGATTGATTTGCAGAATAGGGCATCTGCATTTGCCATCTGTTTAGGCTGAATTACACTGAGACTCTTTAGGTAGCGGCATTCCGAAGTTCGGAGTCAGCAGCTGCTAATGAATGCTGATTTAAGACATGTTCAGCTCAGTGCAATCACTGCTCTCTGGTAAATGCGATAATTCAAAAAAAAAAAAAAAAAAAAGCAGCTCTCTAGTTTGTACAGGTTTTAAGTTAAATAAAAATGAAACTAAATTTAGCCAAATTGATTAGCTCTGGAACAATTAATAGATTAATCTGTTAGCCTTGACCCCTGCTTTTGGAAAAAATCCCAATAAATGGCATACCCAAACTATACAGCTCATGAAACCTTTGCTCTAAAAGCATAAATATAGTCTCATTTGAAAGCAGACCCTTGGCAGTTAATTGTAAAGTCAGAGGTTCATATATATATATATATATATATATATATATATATATATAGCTTCAAATTTTGTAAAGTTATTAGAAATTTAAATTGAAGTTGGCCTTGTTTTAATCTAGAAATGCACTGCAGGCACATATATCTGACCATATTATATTTCAAATCTGAAGATGATAAGTCTAAATGTTTTTCAAGACCATGTAATGTGAATTTGTTTTGAGAAGACTCTAAAATGCTAAATGATGTTTATTGTCATATTCTAAGCATCCATTCTGTGTTTTGTCTCTATTTTTTTTTTTTTTTTTTTTTTTTGCGGTACAAACTGCCCCATTCAGTTTCAGTCTTCCCTGCACACATCCACACCTCTCTGGCCTGGTTATGGCTGTAATTATTATTTTCTTTGTCTTCATTATAATTACTGACAACTTTCTATTCACACTGTTTTAATCCCTCATTTATTTGATCAAACTTCTCACTCCACCATCTTTGAAACTGTATCAATGCCCTTCTTGAAAAAAAGAAACAATTCAGTGAGCTTTACTATTCAAAAATATTTATAAAGCGTTACATATTCGCTCCTATATAAGAACAGGTGCACAGGGGCTAGCAAGCATGTTAGCTTAGCACACCATCAAAACACAACAATTTATGATATTAAAACCATGTTTTTGCTTCAAACTCACTTTATAATGCAAGTCAAGTGTTTTAAATAACCTTCTGTGACCTGATGTGGCTTCGGATCAAAAATGAGACTAAATCCGAATTCGGAATGATTCCATCATTCATTAGCACTAACAGAGTATTGTACTGAAAAACATCTTTTGACATTTGTGACAACGCAATTTCAAACACAGTTAACTTCTCAATCCAAATAAATCAGCAATGCTGCCATCACTTTGAAGTCAAGAACAAACTCAAGCCAGAAACGTTAAATACTTACATGGCATTAAGGTTTGTTGTTAACCTGGGGCTTGTAGTGTACCATCTCGGATTAGCACCCCTACCTGGTCATGTAATGTTTAAGAACCGCACGCAGCTGGAAATGTTCTGCCTCACGTAGACAAGCCTGCAGCGTAAAATAATAAAACAAGAAGATAAATATACACAGAAAAGGACAGTGAGGTTAAATGAACAAACAAAGGCATGATCGGAAATTAAAGCAATAGCTCACCGAATAGACAAGAAATTTTTGTTTGCATGTACATGAGATTATGGCAGGACAAACACGGAGCTGTTGTGTGAGGGGTTTTCTTCCCTAAACCTGTGTTTGTTTAACATGTGTTGAATTATTTGAACATGTGTTTGATTAAACATTCAGAACAAAAGAGCCTACCATAATGATTTGGTTATTTGCCTGAGGTGAACAATGAGAAGAATGCGTATATGAAAACTAAACCAATATAGCACCTGCTGCTACTTATGCAAATCAGATCTAAAAGGGTTAATTATATATATGTGAGTGTGTGTGTGTGTGTGTGTGTGTTTTATGAAGGTTTTTGACCAACAAAAATCATATACTGTCCTAAATTTTGTTCTTACAAATGTTGATTTGCAGTATGCCTAATATATAATATTTGTAGACAACTTCTTGTCTTTGCATGTGGGAAAGATATATAAAGTTATCATGGTGCATCTGATTATGATTTATAAGACTCTTTTTCTTACCTAAAATATGCAAAGTTGAACAGTACTGAGTAAATGATTTTTGCTTTGCCAAAGCATGCGATATTGGAAAGAAAACTTAAATGTTGAACAAGAAAGGAAGTGTTACCCGAAACCCTTAAAAGATAAGGAAGTTTGAAATAGACAATAACCAATGCCATACTGAAGGAATGGTGCATAAATATAGCCTGTTTTGCTCGGGACAGGACCGTGTCGTGTAGTCGTGAGGGAGATTAGAGGGCAGGCTGTCATCCAGAAGCACGCACGCTATATGCAAACATCACCTGAGCTGTCAACAAATGCCACAGAATGTGTTCCAACATGTTTAAACAGCTACCGGAACAAATAATCACATGCTGCTTATCAAAATGATCAGGGAGGAATTCTCTGGAATGAAACAGCAGTCTGGTCAAAGGCATCATTCCTGTGTTGTTTTGTTGTTTTCTGTCTGTTATTTTAAAGGTTGTCATTGCGCAACATTGAACAACATGACTGTGTTATTAAGGATCACATGCAACAAGTGTTGTTTTTTTTCCTGTACAAAAAACCTTATCTCTGTTGACTGTAAAGTTGCGTGTCTTATAAGCAGCTGACAGTATAACCAAGTTATTTAAAATATTTAATAAGCAAAACATGCAATGGGTGGAGATGCTTAGAACTTTGTCACGGTTTCCAATTTCTGCAGAGCTTCCTTATTTATCAAAACAATACCTTCAACATCATGCCAAATACATCATAGTTTATTTAAATCATTTGAAGGCTGAAAATGATTGCTCAAATTATATATTAAATGTGTATTTCTTTTACCTACATTTGTGATTTAACATTGTGTATATCTGCATTCCAGTCCCATTGGAATTAATATTACATACAATTCAAATACTTTCAAATTGCACTTCTTATACTAACTGTCCATGCTGAAGAATATTTTCACATAAAATGTGTGCTATTTCCTTGCAGGGTGTAGAAAGAGAGGGAAATTATGCTTAGTTCTTATTGACATCTCTCATGCATTTTTAGAAACATTTCAAAACGTACATACTTTGCATACAGTAGGGACATACTTTCCAATGTTTATGAGCCTGCGGCCTTCAATCATTCCAGGTAGGTTTGTGATGAAGTCTCCCGCCCATCTATAAGACATATTTATAAACTAATAAAACTATGCAGCACTGCAGCAGCGATCGTTTATGAAAAGGTAATGTGCCATTAATAATGTGCCTATTTTAATTTCTGTTTTAGGTTATGGTGCCCAGCTTTTTCTGAAATAAGTTCACAAACAATGCAAATGAAACGTGACACGGTACTTTAGAAGACAACCTGAGAAGGTCTCTGTAAGGTTCCTTGTCAAACTAGAAAAAGTTCAAGTACACCCCGAAGTCAAAGGTTTCTAATCACGACCACCCCTGAGCTTTACCGAAGTGACTTAAACAAAGCTTTTTTTCTGACCAAACTGATGCCGCACTCGATAATCAGGCCAGTGCCACCACATGATTCACATGATATGTTTTGATCAAACGGGCACAGAACGGCATGTGTCTGGAGATATTAAAACATCTATTGTATTAAACTTTATCCTCAAGGTAGGTGAGCATTCTGACTGTCATTCTATCTGCAGGGCAGATCATTTGATACCTCCCTTGGGGCAGATCGCAGACAACATAAGGTTGTCACCTTTTGAGAGCTCATATCTCTTCTCATGGCACTGCAGAACAAAGCTTTACGGCCTGCCTTTACACTGGAGTCATATCCTGTCGATTGTCTGGCTGTGTTTCAACAAATTAAAAATGAATGTGTCATGTTTATCTAAAGCTCAGAGGCTTTGTGTCAAATTTGTGGAAAAACTTGGATGCATTATCTCGCAAACAGTAGAAGCTTTTGTTTGCTTACATGCGAAGTCTATTCAACGCCCTTCAGGGATAGAGTTTGCTAACCTCTGCTGACATAGATGGACACACGGTGGATGGACAAAAGGGGACAGCTTGTCCTGGAGATGCAAATTAGTGATGACCTGGTCAATCACGGACCAAGATTGAGCCACATGGTCTAGTTTAAACAAATGACAGATGCTTTCTGAAATAAAGATCCAGGTTTGTTCCAGTTTGAATGTCTTGGGTTCAGTATCAAGAGCATTTGTGAAAGATACAACCCAATCTCATGAGAAAACTTATGTAATTTATGAAGTGGTGTTTTTGTACAAAAAAAAAAAAACAAAAAAAAAACATGATTTTTAGGAAAAAAAAGTAAGTGTGAGGGTTTACCCATAAACCTAAACATCAGTGGGGCATAAGCAGATCGTACAAAAACATACAAATTAGCCAGCGATTTAGCAAAATAGTCATGAATTGCCATGAGATTGTGTCAGACAAAATAATTTCAACATGTTCTGCAGTTTGTAAAGAAATAGCACTAGAACTACTTTTTTAGGTGGATGAACACTTCCTGAGTGGAGTTTCCTCTATAAACAGTCCGTAAAATTTGGGTTTACCAACTGTATGTGTTCATGACAGCAGATTTAAATTTAAAGGTGCCCTAGAACATTCTTTCACAAGATGTAATATAAGTCTAAGGTGTCCCCTGAATGTGTCTGTGAAGTTTCAGCTCAAAATACCCCATAGATTTTTTTAAATTAATTTTTTTAACTGCCTATTTTGGGGCATCATTAACTATGCGCCGATTCAGGCTGCGGCCCCTTTAAATCCTTGCGCTCCCTGCCCCCCGAGCTCTCGACAGTGCATAAATAAAGTTCACACAGTTAATATAACCCTCAAATGGATCTTTACAAGATGTTCGTCATGCATGCTGAATACATGCATCGGTTCATGTGAGCATAGTATTTATTTGGATGTTTACATTTGATTCTGAATGAGTTTGATGGTGCTCTGTGGCTAAAGCTAACAATACACACTGTTGGAGAGATTTATAAAGAATGAAGATGTGTTTATGAATTATACAGACTGCAAGTGTTTAAAAATGAAAATAGCGACGGCTCTTGTCTCCGTGAATATAGTAATAAACGATGGTAACTTTAACCACATTTAACAGTACATTAGCAACATGCTAACAAAACATTTAGAAAGACAATTTACAAATATCACTAAAAATATCATGTAATCATGGATCATGTCAGTTATTATTGCTCCATCTGCCATTTTTCGCTGTCTTGCTTGCTTACCTAGTCTGATGATTCAGCTGTGCACAGATCCAGACATTAATACTGGCTGCCCTTGTGTAATGCCTTGAACATGAGCTGGCATATGCAAATATTGGGGGCGTAATATTAATGATCCCGACTGTTACGTAACAGTCGGGTTATGTTGAGATTCGCCTGTTCTTTGGAGGTCTTTTAAACAATCAGATTTACACAAAGAAGGAGGAAACAATGGTGTTTGAGACTCAGTGTATGTCATTTCCATGTACTGAACTCTTGTTATTCAACTATGCCAAGGTAAATTCAATTTTTGATTCTAGGGCACCTTTAACTTTTCACATAAGGTTAGTATGTGGTTCTATCACACCTTATTTAAATGGAGTAATGAGAGCTTTCTTTGAATCAATTGAATCAAATGATTCACTGTTTCAAAGTGCTTGAAACTCGGCACAGTGAGGACGTCTGCTGGTTAAAGATGACTAAATGCAAGGAGAGGGCAGGAAAGTGTGTTCAACAAATGTTCTATAAAACATCTGAAAATATAATTGTCTGTACAATGTCTTTTGTTTATTTACAGATATTTCGCAAAGCTTCGAAACTTTAATGCAATAAAGCTTTGTTTGCTGAAATTGATTTGGTCAGTGTAATAAGTGAACCAAAGCACTGATTTGAATGAATGAATGAATTAATGAATTAATGAATTAATGTTTTGGTGTGAAGTAGTGTTTTGTGTGCGCCCATTGCTAGTCTCAGTATAAGGGCAAAGATTGAGTAAATTCTACTGGTTTACCAAAAATGTGTATTTATGTAATTATTTTTAAAAAATAAACACATTGAATATATATAAAAATAATTTGGTTCCACTTTTTTTAAGGTGACATACTTACATTGTACTTACGCAAGTAAGTTCTGAGTAATTTTAAATAACTACATGTACTTACAATAGTGTTACGGTTAGGGTTAGGGTTTGGTTTAGGGTTAGTTGTAATTATGCATAATTTACTGTTATTACTATAGTAAGAACATGTAGTAGCATGTAACTGCGTCACCTTAAAATAAAGCATTACCAATAGTTTTGTGGGTTTTATTTATACAGTATAAATCATAATGAAGTATTAGAAAGATAACAAATATATATTATAGATTTTTTATTATTATTATTTTTTTTTTTTTCAAATTTGCAGTTTTATTAGTGTTACTAAATAATAAAAATGCATTTTAAATGCAGTTATTTTTTATACATAAGTTATAAGTTAATACATCAGACAGGGCTTAGACAGGGCTTAGATTAAGCCAGGGTTAGGTCTTAGTTCATTTAGGACATTAAAGTAGCTTTTATGAACGTGTCTTAGAAGAAAAAAAAAAGAAAACATTACTGGTGTGCATCTTGAGACAAAACGTGGCACTGGCATATTTTGAGATATATCAGTGCAAGTTTATTTCAGTTAAAACAGCTCAAACCTGCATTTTAGTCTGAGGCTAGCTTAAGCCTTGTCTGTGAAACTGAGGGAAAATGTCTTTGGGACAAAAATGGCATTCGGTGGAATGGCTCGTACTTGAAATGGACTTTGACAGGGAGGGATTTGACTAAGAATGAATTGTATTCACTAAGTGGCACTTATATGTGCACATGCAGTCTGATTTGTTAGCACTCGATCCACTAAGAAATTGTGCAAATCTGGTAATGGCATAAGAACCGGCATTGACAAGTACATGAAACAGTGCTACTCGCCAGTTGGTGTGTATTTCAACACACAGTATTATGCCTTGCCCTCTTGTAGGCTACACTAAGCGCATTATGTGTGATTATTGTTTGTTTTCACAAACTGATAGACGAGTCGCCATTATTTTCTGTGGTACCTAATGTCACAGATGCTGTCAGTAGAGCTTAACTTATATTGAACCTGGAAGATCCATTTAATATCATGCCCACAGACAGGCATGTTTCTGTCTTTTCAGAGGATCATTGGGGAAAAGGGTATTATTGCTCATCTTGCATTCACTGTTATGTAACAATGTGTTAAATAGCAACTAAATGTCTTTTGTTACTTATTAGAACAGCTATTTTATTTAACCACATCACATTTTCTACTTTGTTTTACTTCAATTTTATACGATGATGAATTTGATGAAAAGTACAAAATTCAGAACAAACACATCAATTTGAGAACAATGATTCCCTTGCACCATCTTGTAATAATCCAGTAATTAAAATATGTATTGTCTTGATTGTGTGTTAATTTACTAATTTTCAGACTTTTTTTTTTTTTTTTTTTAAATACCCCCCACTTGCTCTGGCCTTGTGGCGGGTACATATTTGCTGACTGTACCGGTTAACTTTAATGCATGTCTTGGAGCTGTTGTGCGCAGCTCTCTGAGGCTTAACTCTCAGTAAATAGCTGAACCCGAAAAACAGAAGCCCGTGTAATGTGCTTTTCCCACCAAATTATACGGGGTGGAAGTGTTTCCAGCCTCCAGACATAATGAAGAATATATCAGGACATGTTTCAGAGCTGCCACATTCTGCTCAAAAGGGATATGGTTGTCTGTCTCACAACGCCCTCTTCTGGCAAGTAAGCACAGGAATGCTACTGCAATATGCTCTGTTCATAGGATAATTGAGTTGTTCAATGATTTAAAGCAGGGGTTTTCAAACCATTCCTGGAGCTTCGCCTACTCTGCATTTTGGATGTCTCCTTTATAGCTGAATTAACTGAGATGCGTGTGTCCAGGAACAGCTTAAAAACCTCAGATTTAAAGAAAAGTGTTTTATCAGAGGCTAAAACAAGGGTATATGGATGAGGATATACATTAATATTGTGAAATATTTGTACAATTTGAAATAACAGCTGAATTTTCAGCATCATTACTCCAGTCTCCAGTGTCACATGATCCTTCAGAAATCATTCTAATATGCTGATTTGCTGCTCAATAAACATTCCTTATTATTATCATCAATGATGAAAACAGTTGTGCTGCTTCATATGTTTGTGGAAACCATGATTTATTATTAATATTGACATTAATATTCATTATTATTATAGACCAGGCTGGTTGTCGTATGGGGAGGTTGTCACAATTATCAGTTATTTTGAATATTTTTTTTTTTTCCCCAGACTAAAACTATATATATATATATATATATATATATATATACTTTGAAATTAATTTTATTATTATTATTATTATTATTATTTCATTGTTATTTTTATGCTTTTGTCATTTTTATATTTTTTATATATTTCTATAAAGCTTTAATTTATTTTATTTCAGTTTTATATATACTGATATATATATATATATATATATATATATATATATAAAGCCATATCTAAACATGATCCAGAAGCGCAGGCGTTTTCTCTGGGCCAAGACTCATTTAAAATGGACTGTGGCAAAGTGGAAAACTGTTCTGTGGTCAGACGAATCAAAATTTGAAGTTCTTTTGGAAAACTGGGACACCATGTCATCTGGACTAAAGAGGACAAGGACAACCCAAGTTGTTATCAGCGCTCAGTTCAGAAGCCTGCATCTCTGATGGTATGGGGTTGCATGAGTGCGTGTGGCATGGGCAGCTTACACATCTGGAAAGGCACCATCAATGCTGAAAGGTATATCCAAGTTCTAGAACAACATATGCTCCCATCCAGACGTCGTCTCTATCAGGGAAGACCTTGCATTTTCCAACATGACAATGCCAGACCACATACTGCATCAATTACAACATCATGGCTGCGTAGAAGAAGGATCCGGGTACTGAATAGCCAGCCTACAGTCCAACTCTTTCACCCATAGAAAACATTTGGCGCATCATAAAGAGGAAGATGGACAAAGAAGACCTAAGACAGTTGAGCATCTAGAAGCCTGTATTAGACAGAATGGGACAACATTCCTATTCCTAAACTTGAGCAACTTGTCTCCTCAGTCCCCAGACGTTTGCAGACTGTTATAAAAAGAAGAGGGGATGCCACACAGTGGTAAACATGGCCTTGTCCCAAATTTTTTGAGATGTGTTGATGCCATGAAATTTAAAATCAACTTATTTTTCCCTTAAAATGATACATTTTCTCAGTGTAAACATTTGATATGTCATCTATGTTGTATTCTGAATAAAATATTGAAATTTGAAACTTCCACATCACTGCATTCTGTTTTTATTCACAATTTGTACAGTGTCCCAACTTTTTTGGAATCGGGTTTGTATTTATATTCATTAAACACATTATGAAATAAAAACAAGTTTTCCTCACATTTCTTTTATTTCCTGCAGCACTACCACTTTTAACTGAACGGACACGGCTTGATCTAGTTTATGGAGTCTGTTCCGCACCAATTCAAGGAGTCTCTGGGGAAATCAGAGTCTGGAACAGACCCCACCGCTTTAGAACAGTGGACATCATCAGGGCCTGTTCCATGATCCGGGCACGAGTGAAATGCTGATGCTTCCCGCACCGTGGCGCCAAGGACAGGTGTCTGCTCTGTTACTGACAAGCTCGGTTAGAGATGAGAGTGACATGTGTTACTGAGATTATCTGTGGCTGAGAGTGAGTGCTGATAAGAGACAGGAAGTGCAGAATGCCTTCTGACTTTTCAGGAGTAAAATGAGAATGTCTGAATACCTTTAAATCTGTGTCAGTCAATGGGATCGACTGATGAAAATCTGATATATTTTAGATCAGATGTGACTTTGTTTGTCAGTATCAGGCATTTGCCAACATTGACAGTATTGCATTTGTTAAAAGGCCTCCCACAGCTCATTATGACTGTTATTATTAGTAGTATGTATCTATCTATCTATCTATCTATCTATGATTTTCATCAAATATTTCTATTTTATATTTTCAGCTTTAACAAAAACATATAGCTAATTATTATGTTATTATACTATAGCATATTACATTAACTTATAACACATGTTATTTTAGTTGCAAAACTTTTAGAATGTAACAGAGTTCCCACAAAGCATGTAATGTCGCAAGTTCTTATTTTATTTTCATTATTTTCTCTAACAGAATGCTGGTTAGGGCCTAATAAATTTGGGCCTTTGGTGGAAAAAAAAAAATATGTTTGGTTGGTAAGAATTCCTTGAAGATGACTCGTTTAACATTTGGAGGAACAATTCACAAAACCGTTCACACATGCATCTGTCACATATCTACTTTGTAGACCAACATTGAACACATTCCCAAGAGGATGTGAGAAACTATTAACTGTTTACTGAGTTTATTGTTTGGCTGAGATTTCAGTTCTCTTACAAAACCACCAGCATGTTTCTGCATCCACAAGGGCAACAAAACATTGGATCGCTGCTACTTCATCATTAAGGATGTATGCTGTGCACTTCCTCTGCCTCACTTTGAGAAAGTTTCATGACAAACACTGTTGCTCAGAGACTAACAAAGACTAATGCAGTTTACTGCCAAAGAAAAACAAACAAACTAAACTCAGATGAGATAGATGATAGATAGATAGACTAGATGTTGACAGAAAGAAAGAAAGAAAGAAAGAAAGACGAAAGAAGAAAGAAGAAAGAAAGAAAGAAAGAAAGAAAGAAAGAAAGAAAGAAAGAATGAAAGATGGATGGATGGATATGATAGATGATAGAACGATAGAACGATAGAACGATAGATAGATAGATGATAGATAGATAGATAGATAGATAGATATGATAGAACGATGATAGATAGAACGATGATAGATAGAACGATAGATGAATGATAGAACAATAGATAGAAGATAGAACAATAGAAGAACAATAGATAGATGGATGGATGGATGGATGGATGGATAGATAGATAGATAGATGATGAACGATGATAGAACGAAAGAACGATAGATAGATAGATAGATAGATAGATAGATAGATAGATAGATAGATAGATAGATAGATATGATAGATACGATGATAGATAGATAGATAGATAGATAGATAGATAGATAGATAGATAGATAGATAGATAGCGATAGATAGATAGATAGATAGATAGATAGATAGATAGATAGATAGATAGATAGATAGATAGATTCTTCTGGGATGAGTCAGTCACAAATAGGATGTGTGTGTATTTCAGTGAATCTGATGGAGGATGGATGGATATAGATAGATAGATAGATAGATAGATAGATAGATAGATAGTAGAAGATAGATAGATAGATAGATATAGATAGATAGATAGATATGATTAGAACGATGATAGAACGATAGAACGATAGATAGAACGAAAGAACGATAGATAGATAGATAGATAGATAGATAGATATGATAGAACGATGATAGATAGATAGATGATAGATAGATAGATAGATAGATAGATAGATAGATAGATAGATAGATAGATAGATAGATAGATAGATAGATAGATAGATAGATAGATAGATAGATAGATAGATTTCTTCTGGGATGAGTCAGTCACAAATAGGATGTGTGTGTATTTCAGTGAATCTGGTGCCGGGGCTGTAAATTGACAAGAGGCCAAAAACACGTCTCTCTCTCTCTCTCTCTCTCTCTCTCTCTCTCAAGCTCTGCTAATTCCCCTCCCCATCTCTTTTCTTCCTTGTCCTTTCTTTCTCTCGTCTCCATTCATGACAGACTCAAGGCCCACTGTAGCAGGTGCACACATCCATTAGCAATTACCTTTATCCCTTGCTCTGTGACTTCGGGAGCCTTTCCCTGGATAGCCTTACTAGTGCACAGAATGCTAATGTTTTGGCCCCTGGGCACAGGCCAGAGCTTCCCCTTTCACTCCAAATCCCCCAATACGTGACCAAGGTACTGGAACACGGGCATCAGCCGCAGCGTTTATCCCCCAGCCTAAACGGTCTCAGGTGGGACTTCCAATAAAACAATTACAGCGTTTTATCTCCAGTTTAGTTTTGCTGAAAATGGAGGTCAGAGACAATGTTGACTTGAGGCAGTCTTCAGTGAGGGGAAGGTAATCATTTAATGTTTTGATCTCCAGCAGAAAGCCGTCACCTGGAGTGTGTTTGCTGCCATGAGACACAGAGGTTTGACAAAGCTGGTTTTCTAAGCGGTTTGTTTTCTTCTGTTGGAATTTACACTGATACACAAATATACCGGCAATTAGTTTTAAAAATAGGAACATTTACATTCTGCAAATATTGTGCTCACCATGGATGCATTTGTTCAAAAAGGAAAAGTAGTAATATTGTGAAATACTATTGCAATTTTCATCAGCCATTACTCCAGTCTTCAGTGTCACATGATCCTTCCGAAATTATTCTAATATGATGATTTGCTGCTCAAGAAACATTTCTTATTATTATCAATGTTGAAAACAGTCATACTGCTTAATATTTTTGTGGAAACTGTGATACGTTTTTTTCAGGACTCCTTAGAAATAGAAAGAACAACATTTATTTGAAATATAAATCTTTTTTTAATGTTATAAATGTATTTATTTTCATGTTTTGATCAATGTAATGCACCCTGCTGAATACCAAACTTTTTAATGGTAGACTGCCTATATGTATTTTGTATTTCTGCTATGTACTAGCAGAAGAAAGTTTTGAAAACTGCCAGAATTTTATGAAAACATTTAAAAACCTGGCAATATCAAAGTCTGCCTGCATCTTTTAAAGGGGTCATATAATGCCACTTTTACAAGAAGTAATATAAGTCTCTGATGTCCCCAGAGTGTGTATGTGAAGTTTCAGCTCAAAATACCCCACAGATCATTTTTATAGCAGGTTAAATTTGTCACTTTTTGAGGGTGAGCAAAAATGCTTTGTTTTTGTGTGTCCCTTTAAATGCAAATGAGCTGCTGCTCCTACGAAGAGGGTGGAGTTTCAAGAGCTTGTGTTAGCAGCACCGATTACCTCCGACTTACTGAAAATGTCAGAAACTGTTCAGCCTTTTATGTTCAAAACAGAGTCAGACAATGATGGAGAGACTCAAGAAGTGTAGAATGCAACAGGACGTTTCTGAATGGTTAGTTGATGAATTTATGTAGCTGATGTGGAGTTAACTATCTTAAAGTCATTGATTAGCATATTCTATTAATATATTATAGTTAATGTTAAAGGGTTAGTTCACCCAAAAATGAAAATTAGCTTATAATTTACTCATGCTCAAGCCATCCTAGGTGTATATGACTATCTTCTTTCAGACGAACACAATCAGAGTTATATTAAAAAATATCCTCGCTGTTTTTTGAAGCCCAAAAAAGTGCATCCATCCATAAAAATAATCCACATGGCTCCAGGGGGTTAATAAAGACCTTCTTAAGTGAAGCAATTGGTTTTTTAAGAAAAAAATATCCATATTTAAAACTTTATAAACTTTAAAGGTGCCCTAGATTCAAAAATTGAATTTACCTCGGCATAGTTAAATAACAAGAGTTATTTAGCAATAATAACTGACATGATTCATGATAACATGATATTTTTAGTGATATTTGTAAACTGTCTTTCTAAATGTTTCGTTAGCATGTTGCTAATGTACTGTTAAATGTGGTTAAAGTTACCATTGTTTCTTACTGTATTCACGGAGACAAGAGCCGTTGCTATTTTCATTATTAAACACTTGCAGTCTGTATAATTCATAAACACATCTTCATTCTTTATAAATCTCTCCAATAGTGTAGCATTAGCCGTTAGCCACGGAGCACAGCCTCAAACTCATTCAGAATCAATGTAAACATCCAAAATAAACACTGTACTTACGCGATTAGACATGCTGCATGACGAACACTTTGTAAAGATCCATTTTGAGGGTTATATTAGCTGTTTGAACTTTTTTTATGTTGTTTAAGGCAAGCGCGAGCTCTTAGGGCGTGGAGCACCAGATTTAAAGGGCCACACACCCTGAATCGGCTCATTTCTAATGATGCCCCAAAATAGGCAGTTCAAAAAATGAATTAAAAAAAAAAAAATCTATGGGGTATTTTGAGCTGAAACTTCACAGACACATTCAGGGGACACCTTAGACTTATATTACATCTTTTAAAAAAAGTTCTAGGGCACCTTTAATCACTGACAACGGCCATACGTGAGTCTAGTTCCAGCAGAAGAGTGACCTCTGACCTGGCACATGATGTATTGACGAACGCGGAAGTCTAAAACAAGCATTTCGATATAAGAGAAGAGGGACTTGAGTTTGTTGCCCAGCCCTATTTGTTTGAACCGCAAAAGGCGTCTACTCTCACCTAAGCTTACGCTACTCCTACATACTGCATCTGTTTCCGGGACTTAACTTGCATACTTCTGTTACTGGAAGCCAGTGATTATAGTTTATAAAGTTTTAAATATGTATATTTTGTACAAAAACCCATCGCTTCACTTCAGAAGGCCTTTATTAACCCCTTTGGAGCAGTATGGATTAGTTTTATGATGGATGGATGTGCTTTTTTGGACTTCAAAATCTCGGGTACCATTCACTCCCATTATAAAGCTTGGAGGAGCCAGGTTATTTTTTAATATAACTCTGATTGTGTTTGGCTGAAAGAAGATAGTCATATACACCTAGGATGGCTTGATCATGAGTACAATATGGGATAATTTTCATGTTGGGGTGAATTAACCCTTTAAGTAATGTTTTTGTATATTCTGTGTCACAATTATATGTCAATTATTACTGGGGCTTTTTCATTAATTCCACTTCAAATAGGTTCTATTTTAAGATCTAGCAACATTTAAAAAAAAAAAAAAAAAGGTTTCTGCATTTAATACATGCAAAATATGGTAATTTGGTCAATACTGTCAATGTCATCTCTGACAGCTTTGATATCTTTAAGAGATGGATCAGTCAGACAGCTTAATGTTAGACTTGTCAGTATTTATAATAAATCTTTGACGTGACAGTCCAAATTATGTTAGTATTTGATGGTGTCAGTCCCATCATGTCATCAGCGACAGACAGGATAAATAAAATGATAAATAGAAAATGATAAATAAAAGAAAATGATAAATAAAAGAGCTTTTCAATGGCCTTGACCCCCTGGTCCAAGTCCTCAAGAATCAGTGATTAGACTTTTGTCATGACACAACACGACACACACCTTGTAGAACTTGAATCTGTCCTTGTTGGGTAGCAAAGTCCTCTAAAGATAATGAAATCGTCTCATTAGAGTAATGAGCGGAATTAGTAACGAGAGTTATTTGCTTGCGCTCTGTTAAAGGCTGAGATTTGTCATCTAATTATCAAATAACACAAGAAAATCATTATGTAAAATATATTTGACAACTCACTTAATGGACCCTGGGTCATGTTCACGATACCGAAGCAAAGAAAACTAAATAAATAAATAATTAGATAAATAAACAGATGTCTTGTCCCCCGTTAAAAAGGACAAACATTGCCATCATCAGATTTGTCGGGAAAATAAATAGACACATTGAAGAAACATCATTAAGTCATACTCTGTGACTTTGTTAAACTTTGGATTAATTTATGACAGAGAACAAACACAGATCTCGCATGAATAATGGAATAAGTTGCTAATTAACTCAAATTGCTTAATAGAAGCTTGTCGAACTCGTCCTTTTGTACTGACTTTCCCTTTTACCTTGAGTATCATGGGTATTGCTTGACTCTCCATTGTGCTTTGGGCAAGAAAATGTGGAGAAATAATTATAAGACAATACCCAAGGGAAGGTCGTGTGACAAACAGTCAGATGGCAGTGCGCGTTTAGGTTGAAGAAGAAGCGCACACGGGCCTGTGGACAAATAAACGTCTTGTGTGATGAATTCCTCACAAAGCACATCTATTTGTCCATTGGGCCGTGTGTGCGACAAACTCAACCTTATAGGTACACCTTGCAAGTATCAGTTTGGACCCACTTTTGCCTTCAAAACTGCCTTAATTTTTTATGCCTTAAGTTTATTTTATGGCTTAAGTTTATTGAAATGTGCTACTAGTATACTTCTTTTAAGCTAAAAATAAGACTTCCAGTCTACTTTTTATATACTTCTCAGAAATATACTTTATGTACTTCTCAGAAACATAACTTAAGTATACTTGACTTATACTGACAGAAAAGTCTAAGTATATTTGGCCTATACTTTGACTCAATCTTATGATCAAGATATGCTTAAAAGTATTATGAAGTGTTCAAAGTATACTTGGCTTGTAGTTGTTTAATCTTTTGATGGATTAGCCTATTAAATACACTTTTTTCACATAGTTTTACAAACAGTCTTATAAACTTACATTGTTTGAAAGTACTGATTTTTAAAGAAAACAGATATGTTCCTAATTTCTGAGTATCTGAATTCTTATGTAGGCTAGTCCATTGGTAGTTGCAAAGGATCAATGAATGAAATGAATGAATGAGTCCACTGGTATGCACATGGGAATTTACTTAAAATCTACTTTACTCTTTCCCCACCATTGACCGAATTTTCAGGCTATCAGTGTTTTTCACTGTTATACATTTGGGGGCTCTATTACACATCTTCTGAAAGAGTACAGAATCTCCGGATCAAAACACAGGGGAAGAAGAAGCTGAAAAAGTGATAGAAGATTGCTCACACAAATGTAAACATTAAACACCATATAAATCAAAACTGCCTAACGTTACTGAATGAAATGTCAACCCAGGACGAGCTACAGGACTGTAAATCTTTGGGGGTGTTGATGGACTTGATCTACTCCATCTATTTTGATCATCGCTCTGAATCACATCGGGATTAAGTCTAACAAAAAAATGCCATTTTCTCAGCTTTTTTTTTTTTTTTTTGCGTTTTTTTTCATTAAACTTACCCACATTCAAGTGTTGATAAAAGGATGCATGCAGGTAGAATAAAATGTTTTTAAAATTACATTTCAAGTATTAAAAAATTATACTTAAATAGGAACATAGTAGTATACATCAAGTGCAAAAATAATGTAAACTGTAAGTATTATGTTATGTTCACTTAGAAAACTTGCAAGTATACTTGCAGTATAAAACTACTACTCTTTACTAGAGTATACTTTCATAAAAATGTACTACTAGTAATAGTAAACTACTTGTATACTTATAAGTTCACTTGTAGTACAGATGAAGTACAAGTGAGAAATACTTAAAGTTTACTATTGTTACACTTGAATGTATACTTTTTATATACTAAATTTGGGCCAGTTTAGTCCCAAGGAGTATAGAAATTGTACACTTACAAGTTTACTACTAGTACATTGACATTAGTATACTTAAAATATACTTGAACATTACTTAAGTATACTTCATAAAATGAACTTAAAGTATACTTCTTTTTTTTTAAGGATTCAACAAGGTGCTGAAAACATTCCTCAGAGATTTTGGTCCATACTGACATGATAGCATCACACAGTTGCTGCAAATTTGTCAGCTGCACATCCATGATGCGAATCTCCCGTTCCACCACATCCCAAAGCTGCTTATTGGATTGAGATCTGGAGACTGTGGAGGACATTTGAGTATAGTGATTTCATTGCAATGTTGGAAAAAACAGTTGAAATGACTTGAGCTTTGTGACATGCGTTGCATCCGAAATCAAATACTACTCTACTATATAGTATGTGAAAAACAGTATGCAAACAGAGTAATATGTCCGAATTCATAGTGTCACCGGTGTGTCTTCTGCTGCTGTAGCTCATCTGCTTCGAGGCTGGATGTGTTGTGTGTTCAGAGATGCTCTTCTGCAAACCTCAGTTGTAACGAGTGCTTATTTGAGTTACTGTTGTCTTTCTATCAGCTCGAACCAGTCTGGCCGTTGTCCTCTGATCTCTGGCATCAGCAAGGCATTTTCATCCACAGAACAGATGCACCATTCTCTATAAACCCTAGAGATAGCTGTGCATGAAAATCCCAGTAGATCAGCAGCACCAACAACCATCCCACGTTCAAAGTCATTTAAATCAACCCCATTCTGATGCTCAGTATGAACTTCAGCAGGTCATCTTGACCATCTATACAGAGTTGCTGCCATGTGATTGGCTGATTAGATATTTGCATTAACAAGCAGTTGAATGGTTGTACCTAATAAAGTGGCTGGGGAGTGTATGACAGTAAATGCAGCTAGAATCTGATTGTATTTCCACTGCCAAATAGCCATGATAATTAAATATAAGCCTTATTAACATATACTAGACTAGATCAGAATGTTAAGTGTTTGCTCATATAAATAAAAAGTAATATTAATGCTGAATGTGTGTCTTTATAACTCCTGTTTCTGTGTGCAGTACCCTCTATAAACACTAGGGGGCACTGGTGTAGTTTAGAAAAGAACAATCTTGCACATTCACACTGAATTCTCTTCCTGTTTGACTTGAAGAGACATTGGCCATTATATTGTTCATTAAAGGTAAGGAAACTCTAGAAGCATTGAACGCTAACGACAATGCTTATTATAATAGTTCTCACAATCACTTGTGTTTTACTTGATGCTGATATAACCACAGTCTTTTTTTTTTTTTGTGAAAGTAGGCTGTTGCCTCTTCTTAATATATCCATGATGTGATCTCACATCAAGGCCAAACTGCTTTATGAAGCCGTAGCAGTGAAACTTATTCAGGGTCAATGTGAAGCTTTGACAGACAAACATAAAATGAACAAACACAGACGACCCACTGGGGAGTCATTCACAGCCCAATGTGGTCATCTGCTACTGCTGCGCTCACTGTGTCACTGTGAAAACAATTCAATTGTTAGGTCAGATGACATACACTCTCTTGATTTAGACTAATAACTAGTTAAATGTTCAGTATTAGCTCATCCATCATTTGCCTTTTTTTCTGTTTTAATACTTTGCTGCAGTACATCTCTAGGCAGGACAGTCACTAAAATGCACAGGGTCAGAGACAAAAATAGCTTAACAAAAAATGTTTGGCTGGTTAAATCAAGTAAAAAAAAAAAAAGCTGCAGTTTACCACTTTTTACACTGCTCCTTGGTTCTTGAAAGAACATGTTTAAAAAACATGTTACCACCACCACGATACTTTCTTGTAAGGCTATTTGTGAAAGTCACGATTTTTATACGCTATAAATATACATGCTTGAAGATCAGAGAGCATGACATGAAAAGTACATAAAGCAGAGATTTGTCCACAATATTTTCCTTTTTCTTTATTCTCTTTATTCTCTGAAGCTGGCAACCCATTAACATTGTCTAACAAGCACCAGCTACATTTTTCTGTTAAAGTGTTTAATATTTCTGTTGCTGCACAAGATATGGCTTATGATATGGTTGCGGTTTGAGCTAGGATTAGGTGCATGATAAAAGAAAAAAAAAGCAGTGTTCGTCAGTTTATGTAGATCAGTAAGATGACTTATTTTGTTCTGTCCAGATTTATTAATTAATTCAAAAATACAGTGTAAATGCCACTAAATCATACAGCAACTTTAAAACACCTCTTCTATGATAAACATGTTTTTGGTTCCTGAATTAAAATACATTTTAATATTTTTATTGGGCATAAAGTCAAATGTGCCTGAGTGATAAAAGTGTTGTGTGATAAAATATATTTGTTTATCATAGAATATGTATATTATAGAAGAGGTGTATTAAAGTTGCTGTATATGTATTAGTGCACTGTAAAACCGAACAGTGAAATTAATTAAATGAAATGAGTTTATTTCACTCAAATAATAATGAAAGTTTATTGTACTTAATAGAAAAAAAAGTTGTGTGAACTCAATTTCATTGTAGTAAGCTGAACTTAATATGACTGAGTTGAGTTGAAGCAGATTTCTAATTCTGAGCATGCTTTGAATCAGACTGTATAAATAAATGTTGAAATTAAAGGGATAGTTCACCCAAAAATGAACATTCTGTCTTCACTTACTCACCTTCAAGTTCTTCCAAACCTGTATAAATTTCTTTGTTCTGCTGTACACAAAGGAAGATATTTGGAAGAATGTTTGTAACCAAGCAGCTCTCGCCCCCCATTGACTACCATAGTATTTTTTTTCCCCTACTATGGTAGAGATCAGGGGTGCGTTTCCAAAGCGAACTATGGTCGCAAATTCCGTCTTTACCAGTAGAGTTCAATTGGACTTATGACCATAGTTGGCTAACAATGCTTTCGGGAAACGCACCCCCGCTTGGTTACATAAATTCTTCCAAATATCTTTCTTTGTGTACAGCAGTACAAAGAAATGTATAGAGGTTTGGAACAACTTGAGGGTGAGTAAATTTTGGGTGAAGTGTTATTTTGTGTGTTTTTGCATGCAAGATTAAAGGATTAGTTCACTTTCAAATGAAAATTAGCCCAAGCTTTACTCACCCTCAAGCCATCCTTGGTCTATGTGACTTTCTTCTTTCTGATGAACAAAATTGGAGAAATATTAATAAAAATCCTGATGCATCAGAGCTTTATAATGCAGTGAACAGGACCAATGAGTATGAGCTGAAGAAGTGGATAGAAGCAGTTTCTTCAGCTCATACTCGTGACTCCTGTTCACTGCCATTATAAAGCTTGAATGCGTCAGGATATTTATTAATATTTCTCCGATTATGTTCATCAGAAAGAAAAAAGTCATATACACCTATATGGCTTGAGGGTGAGTAAAGCTTGGGTGTTTAATGTTCTGTTATGTTAGGATTTGCAGGATATTCTGTTATGTTAGATGCCGATAAATCAAAAGTTCATTTTAAAAATATTACGTTCCTGGAACTTGGCACATTTTCATCTAGGCTTTTAAATGATTTTCCTTTTCTTCATCTCAGACATCTTTATTTGTCATTGACTCATCTGTCACAGCGATACATTCATGCTTTTGATTGCTGACAATCCCCATATGTAAGTTCTTGTATCTATCCTTACAAATTGTGTACAGCTTCATCAATTCTTACTGATTGACTAGTGATTAAATCAAGACTAATAAGTCTGTTTTTCAAATTAAAAAGGCTGAATCAAAAACAGCTATCTGTGCTGCAAAACATGCATTAATCATTCAGTTCGACCAACTCAGACCTACAGAACAACCAAAAGATCAAACTTTGCTATGTAAGGCTTTTTATTTATTTCCATCACCTGTTCGATTGGTTTTGAAAGACTACAAATGTCTTGCATTGAGATGCAAGCTGAGATACCGTCAAACACACAGACATGCCAATTGACTAGGTGTCCTGGTGTCAAGGATTGTTACAAGGAAGAAATTGGTTTGCCCAACCCCTTTTCTTACAGGGATGTATCTGTCATCAAGTAATCTATGCACAGCGTTGGTGTCGCACACCCTTCCTTGACACTGGGCAGGTCAATAGACGATAAACACAGTGTCCACCATGTCTAAATTGACGTTATCCTGTCGCCCACAAAGAGATTGTTTGATCATAGTTTTTTTGGACCATCATTATATGACTCACTGAGACAAAAATACAGTCATTGCACTGAATACAAAAGTACAAGACTCCTAAATGTGAAGCTGATTTATTAAGTACACTGCAAATGTGCACAGGCAATCGGTTATATGGAAATCCATTAACCAACAATGTTCAACATAAGTGTAGTTTTGTGGTTTGAGTGGAAAACAAGCTGGTTTTGGCCTCCATTAAAAATTATTTTATACTTTCCGATGAAATTGTGAAAACCATGAATACTAATTATGTATATTCCTTTCTGCACCTCACAGTTACAGGAATAAACATGTAGTGATGTGTTGTTTAATGGTTTGTATATTGAGTCCATGTGAGCTGTGACTAATTGTTTTTCCTGTTGATGCACTTGGATCCGAAAAAATTATTTTTAAATAATTAGTATTCAGAACACTGCCTTTACTACCTTTATTTATTTGTAAGTTTATTGAAGCATATTTGAATGGATAACCCAGTGTTCTGACCACTATTTTCATGAGTCACTGACTGAAATACTCATAACGAAGTGATAGTGCTTGAGATGAATCAATGTAGGAAACTGCAGATGCATTCCATGAGCCAATTTAGGTACATGGAATTGCTTCATTCCCATTGGTGGAGATACACTTGAGCAAACTGAAAGTTTAGGTCAATGTGCACTCTTTGGGCTCAACTGCCGAGGTTATGTGAATTTTTCCAAATATGAGGTTGTCACACACTTTATATCTGCTAGAGGGATGCTACAGGAATTCCTGTAAAATCACTAAAGTTTATTATGGTCAACAAGAGATTTTTCAAATCAAATTCAATTAGTTTTATTTCAATGTAAGCAAAGACATTTTATTTCCATGCCAAAATAAATAAATTATTATTATTATTATTATTTAAAGCTGCAGTCTGCGATTTTTCCTCTTTGTCGCCATCTCTTGTTTAAAACATGCAATTGCAGTCATATGCGGAATAGATATCTGTACGTGTGTTGTGCCTCGGCACAGCTCGTCAGCGCGGATGAATCTAATGCTTGCTGTCAGTCACCGCACCGGTGTGGATACTGAACTTCAGAATCACAGATTCAACGTCTTGAAAGTATGACCTATATAAGAATTTTCACTGGAAAATATCACCTGAACAAGTAAGTAACATTTCTGCCACTTTTGTTCTGAGCAACTGAGGAAAAAAGCATTTGGCCTACAATAAATCGTGCTGCCAATGATGATTAAATCTAACGATCGCTTAGCTCGGATCATGCCAAACCGTGCAAATTATTATTACTGCTATATTTTGTTCTCAAATTGTTAATGTTAACAACATCAGCATTGCATGACTGTGTATTTAGTGTATATTAGCGTTATCTGTAGCAATTTCTGTAGCCACTCCGCAGTCCAAAGTCTTTTGCTTTTTGACTACAGGTGAATCTCCAGTTGTCACTGATGATTGTCATTTGGATCTTTCTGGGTTACAATCTGCCATCAAAATGATAAGTTTAATTATTTAAGCTGCTGTTTGAAAAGGCTATAAATGATCCGCTACAAGCAGCATCCTCACGTGATAAAACTGACTAGCCTGGACGGACTCCTTCTTCCCTTCTGTTTACGGACGTGACGTAATGACGCACAGAGGAACTGCTGCATGCTCAAATTTCCCGCGGAAATCCGCCATGTCGCTCTTATTATAAAACATTATTACAAGCTTACCGTTGTGAATCGAGACAAGATAATTAGATAGTTCTGAACACTGGCTGGTTATATACTTGCTCAAAAATTGATTTTGGATAATTTTTAACCAAAAAAAAGTTGCGGACTGCAGCTTTAAATGTTATGTTTGTTGCCATTGTTTCAACACAGTTATGCTGTTTATAAGGATCCACATCCATCCATCATAAACATATTCCACACGGCTCTGGTGGGTTAATAAAGTCCTTCTGAAGCGAAACAATGCGATTGTGAAAAGAACAAAAAAAAATCAATATTTAATAAGTTATGAAGTAAAATATCTAGCTTCCGCCAGAGCGCCTTCCGTATTCTACTTACCAAAAAAGTGTAAAACTCTTGCAGTTCAAAACGCTTATGCTACATCCTACGCCTTCCCTATTCAACTTACGGAAAAAGCTTAACTGACGCAATGCCAGTTATGTTTTTTTTTTTTTTTAATTACGGAAGGCAGTCTGGTGGAAGCACTTTAGAAGGCCTTTATTAACCCCCCGGAGCCAAGTGGAATATGTTTATGATGGATGGATGTGGATGGAGGCACTTTCTTCAGCTCAATCGTTGATCCACGCTCACTGCCATTATAAAGGTAGTATGCGTAAGGATATTTATTAATATTTCTCAGATTGTGTTCATCAGAACGAACAAAGTCATATACACCTAGGATGGCTTGAGGGTGAACAAAGCTTGGGCTAATTTTCATTTGAAAGAGAACTAATCTTTTAACAAACCTTGTCTCTAGTTGAACTTCACATTTTCAGTAGATTGTAGCTTGACAGGCTATAGTTTCAAAGTAGATTTCCCAACATTTGTTAAACCAAACTATTCCACCAGTTTCCAAGACCATGTATTGTGGACACAAGCAGCTTATAGGGGTTAACATCTCTCATCAGGGGACTTAAACATGCATCTCACACAATACCGAACACTGGCTTCTTTGTGAGCGAGTGAGAGAGAGACGGAGGCAGACAGAGAGAACATTATAATGCATGAGAAGAAATCCTGTTGCACTTGAAACCTGGCATCATCAGTCTCCCAGGGTCTCATAACAGTGGCACAAACCTAATTCTTTCTGAATCTAAATCTTTGTGTTTGCCTTTGTTTTTTTTTTTGTCTTTAGCTAAAACACTGCAAGTAGATGTATGCTAGCTGGCAGACGTTTCTCCACTTTGCTTAACTGCCCTCATAAAATTAACAGCAGTGATAAAACACATACTGGGAGAGTATGTTTCTGATGATACCTGCAGGCCCTAGGTCGTTTGTGTTAGAAATTATACACTAAAATATTATTGAGAGATATGCTTGAGTCCCACCAGCTTCTTACTGGCCAACATATGTAGTACAAATACTGATTATAATGAGTCAGATATAATGAGTGTTTGGTTTCTCACTTAGAATATTTTCAAAGAATATTGTGACAAAATTAAAGTACCATAATATTGGCCACTATATAGTAGGCAAAAGTGATTACCGGAGGGGTTGTTTGTTTTTAATGAGCATACAAGTTAGATTAAATAATCATCAAAAATAAATAAATAATAATAGTAGTAATAATAATAATAATATATATTAATATAACAATATATATTTGTATTTTTATACAACAGTTCTGATTGGCTGAGAGCTGTGCAAAATATTCCCCCAGTATCAGCACTCGAACCGTTTCACCATTTGTACCCCTCTGTTTGTGGTGACTGTCATGGCGGTCGAGCAAATCCACCACATTTTTAAAAAATACTGTTGTTGTGTCACAAAATGTAGTTTTAAGAGTTCTTTAGGTGAGAATGTATTATTTAGACCTCAAATATGTGACTCATATATAAACATAGTGCCTATTTTACAATTTGTTTAGACACTTTTGGAGATGCGAGCTCCAGGCTGTCAGCGGCCATTCAGTGCTCATGTACCCGCAGAGAACAGCTTCATCTCAGCCAGTCCTTTGCAGCTGGTTCTTATGTAGATAGTGGTTAAACATGAGATATAATTTGTTTTGGGTATATCAAACGGGCAGTCTTATTAATCTATTACTTGCTCCAGAGCAAAATGATTTGGGTTAAGTGGAAAATTAAGTTTCACAACTTTATATTTAGGCTATATTTAACTTAAATCCTGTACTAGAGCACTGCTTTTGTAGTTTTGAGTGAATTGTTTGCTTGTGTTTATTTCTTATTGTCTTTTATAATGGATAGTGTTGTTCATTTATATATTGCTGTTCAATAAATATTGTTATATAAATATATGCCGTATTTGTATAGAGAAAGGGTCCGTCATTCGGAATATGGACTGTCATTATTACGCCATTAGATGGTGGCAAAGAGTTGAGTCAGAACAAGGAAGTTGTTTTAGCGCTGTGGGAAATCCCCTTAACTTTTAAAAGGACAAAGACAAAGATCTTGCTTTCCTCATCGGACATTCAAACAGATTTTTAAATATATATAATACTATGGACATCAACCTGAAGAATGAATGCTTTATCAGATTCAGGTAATAGCCTACACTCGTTTAGTCAATCTCTCTCATAATACTCTACTCTACATGATGCTATAAGCTTCAATGAAGCGACTCAACGTTCCTTCGATACTAGTTCTAAAGTGACATTCTGATTTCATAACGGAGGCTTGGGCTCAACTGTTAAACTGTCAACTTGAGATTTGAAGTAGTTCTGCACAAAAGAGGGTTTTAAAGACATTCCGTTGTTGTTTCTTCTTTCTTAATAATCTAAACAAACAGTAAAATAAACCAGCATTTTCTTTATTTGTTTAGATTGATTTTTACACTAATTCCTACGATTAATTGTGGCATAAATTCCGTCACACTCAACAATTTTGCTCCTAATAAAGTTTCTTCAAAAGTATCAAGTAGGGCTGTTCAACGATAATCGTGATTATCATGTACAAAATAAGAGTCTGTGTTTATGTAATATATGTGTGTTTGTTTTGTGTATAATTGTTATGTATGTATAAATACACACACATACATATATATATTTAAGAAAAATATCTTATATTTCTATGTACATTTATATATAATTTAAATATCTAAAAATATAAATATATTTATATACTTATACATACATGCATATATTACTTGAATATATACATGTATGTGTGTGTATTTATATATACATAATAATTATACACAAAACACACATATATATTACGTAAACACAGACTCTTATTTTGTACACGATAATCACGATTATCGTTGAACAGCCCTAGTATCAAGGAGACAATGTCACTCATGCTTACCATTAATTGAGACATGATGTGTGAAGAAAACAAAGATTATCAAACATAAAATGCTTTCAATGAAAAGAAAAAAAAGAATATGTTATTTTATTCTAAAAATATTTAAAAGTTCAGATAAAATGTTGAGAATAAAGTCATTAAATTACGAGAAAAAAGTCGTTAAATTACGAGAACAAATTCGTTAAATTATGAGAAAAATGTCGTTAAATTTCGAGAAAAAAGTCGAGATAAAATGTTGAGAATAAACTCATTAAATTATGAGAAAAAAGTCGTTAAATTACGAGAACAAATTCGTTAAATTATGACTTTTTTCTTGTAATTTAATGACTTTATTCTCATAATTTAATGAATTTTCATGAGTTTATTCTCAACATTTAGCTCGACTTTTTTCTCGTAATTTATGACTTTTTTCTCATAATTTAATGAGTTTATTCTCAACATTTTAACTCGACTTTCGACATTTTTCTCATAATTTAACGAATTTGTTCTCGTAATTTAACGACTTTTTTCTCGTAATTTAATGACTTTTTTCTCATAATTTAATGAGTTTATTCTCAACATTTTACAGTATCTCGACTTTCGACATTTTTCTCATAATTTAACGAATTTGTTCTCATAATTTAACGACTTTTTTCTCATAATTTAATGAGTTATTTTATCTCGACTTTCGACATTTTTCTCATAATTTAATGAATTTGTTCTCGTAATTTAACGACTTTTTTCTCGTAATTTAATGACTTTATTCTCAACATTTTATCTCGACTTTTTTCTCGAAATTTAACAACTTTAATCTCGAGATGGTTTTATTTTTTTATTATTGCTTGGCCCTAATCCTCTTCCGTAAATGTGTGATGATCATCTTTGTCTACTGTACTTACACATCTGTAGAGACAGAAAGGTTTGTTTTTAGGTAGAGATGTCATTTTTAGGCAGCAAGGCATACTAAAAGATTAAAACAAATGACCTGTCTAAGTAATGATTACACCTCTGTCTTTTATTACTGGAGAAAGTGTCAGACAACTTGATGTGTTTTCCAGGTTCCATCGTGAAGAATATTAATGTTGGGCGAATGATTGTTTGCCCATGACAAATTGTTATAAATGGCTAAAATAAAAAAAGGTGTAAATGAATAAATAATAAGCAAAACAAATAAGACCACAAAATATGCTGCAGACCAGTAAAATTAAGTAAATTATTTAAACATCTACATATTGTCACAAATATTGGCTGCAATAATTGCACAACACTGGAGTATAAACAAAAACAGTCTTTAATCAATAAATCCAACAAGGAACACATAGAAGGTCATGAGAATACGCTTAGAACACAACCACCGGCTCCAAACACTTCAACACGGGTTTATAGAGATGGGCTGAATCCGAAATCACCCCCTATACCTTCAAATAGGACATTATTTGACAGGACAGGCATTTGTCCGAAACCATAGTGGATGTTTTCGAGTGCACTCATTGTATCCCACATTGCACCACAACAATGAGCGTACAACCAGTGTACAATCAACAGCTGTATGAATTCACTCACTCGTTTTCATTCACTTCTTCAACTGAACTGTATTAGTGGACTAATGTAGGGAATAGTGATTGAGGGTTTAGGGGGTGATTTTGGATTCAACCAGGCTTTAATCAACAGAACATGAAACAGGTGCATAATTTATTCAGTAACCACAGAAACTAACTAACAACTAAACAAAAAGAAACTGAATATAACTAAACATAAGCCTGACACATATATAAGATTGTTAAGATATGCCACAATTATAATGTGATCTTCTGAATGAATTCAGTGAGCATGTAGCTTTTTTCATGTATTGATTAGAGGCACTTAGGGAAACATGTTAGAGACACAATGATGCCAAAGGAAACACAAACTCAGCCACAGTGTCCACAGTTCGATCTGTTTAAAACAATGAACACAGTATCATGTGTATTTTTCTCCTGATCTTCATCACATTACATGGACTCAAGAGAGGATGAAGTCCCATTATCATTAAATGTGTGATTTCAAGAGAATCCTTTAGACGATTAACACTCTCAAGCAGCAGAACATTCATTATTAATTTTTTCTTCCCCCCAGACAGTGGATATTTGGAGTTCATGAGAATGCTATGACTGGGCCATTGATTTCAAACTTCTTTCTTTCTTTCTTTCTTTCTTTCTTTCTTTTTCTTTCTTTTTTTTTTCTTTAAATTTCAGAACAGTGAAAACAAAGAATAGAATATGCACATATATACAACAGTTCTTTCTGGTTATCAAATCTGATTGGCTGAGAGGTCTTTTCAGTCATGAAATATTCTACCAATATCACTGCGGGAACCGTTTCACCGTTTGAATCATTCCACTGTCAGCATTCTCACAGCAAGTGTCATGGCGGAGGAGCAAACCCACCATATTTTTTTATTGATACTGTTATTTTGTAACGGAATGTAATTTTAATAGTTTTTTTTTTAAAAGGTGAGAATATAATTGTTTAGACCTCAGACATGCGATATACAGTATATGTAAACATAGCGCCTATTTGAAAATTTCCAGGCCGTCAGCGACCGTTCAGCACTCATGTACCCACAGAGAACAGCTTCATCTCGGCCAGTCCTTCGGGAATTTGCCACTGGCTCTTATGTAGATAGTGTGTAAACATGAGGTATAATTTGTTTTGGGTATATCAAACGGCAATCTTTAGTCTTATTAATCTATTACTTGTTCCAGAGCTAATAGATTTGGCGGGTTTTATTAAGTTTCATAATTTTATATTTATATTGAAATTAATTCCTGTACTAACTAGACCGCTGCTTTATACATTTGACTGAACTGTTAGCTTGTGATTATTTCCTTTTTTACTACTTATGTTATAATGGCTAATTATTATTTTTTAATATTATTTTAAATATTATTGTTCAATAAATAATATTTTATATAAATAACATGCCATATTTTTTGGTACTGAGAAAGAGTCCATTAGTGATTTCAACTTCATGAGTGAGTCAGTCAGTCAGTCAGTCACAAAGACTTTTATATTGAAATGGACTGAAACAAGGAAACAAAAACATTGTTTTTACTGTAAACATCTTGAGAGACACAACTGACAAATGCATTGACAAGCAACTGTCATGGGAATGTCTTAAATGTTAAAAGGACAAAGGCAAGCAGACATTCAAACTGATTTTATGATTATGAATATAAGATTTACCTGAAGAATATCAGATGCAGGTAATACACTCACTATTCTATCACGATCTCTCTCTGTCTCATACCACTGTACATATTGCATGACTTTCAATGAAGTGACTCAACGTTCCTTCGTTAGTTCTAAAGTGACTTTTTAGAATTGGTAACAGAGGCTTGTGCTCAACTGTTAAACTGTCAACTTGATATTTGAATCCATGGCGGAAGAAAGTAGTTCCTCACAAAAGAGGGTTATACATCTGAAAAAAAAAAAAAAATAAATAAATAAATATGTTAGATTATTAGAATATAATATTCATATCAACCAAATAAACAATATCAGGTGTGTTTCCTTCAAGGAGACAAAAAAAAAAAAAAAAAAATCTGGATGAGAAAATAATCGATATTACAAAAATAAAACAATGCAAATATTAAAAAAAAAAAAAAAAAAAAAAAAAAAGTGACATTAAAAAGTGAAAAAGTGACTCGTTTGTGTAAAGTAACACTGTCCAACAGCAGCACCTGCAGGTACAATTACAGCAGGAGGCTTGCCTCCCCTGAGCCCATTGACTTTTAACAGACCCCCTAAAGCGCACGCTGGGTTTGTTGGGGGGTAATTGAGAATAAATGGGGGAAAGTCACGTGAAAAGAGGCAATTGCTCCATTGCGCTATGATTGGATTTGATTGATTATGATTGGTTTGTTCGATAAATCCCGTCTTTTGATGTTGTCTGCATTCTCGGGTCGGCCTAAATGAGGACAATGATGCCGTTAATGGGAAGACTAATTTAAAAGGTAAGTATAAACAACTCAGCCACTTAGATATCACAACTTTATATCATGTCAAAATTAAACTTGAAATGGCCTGAAAACCTGACTGTGGGGATTTTAGTGAGCAATCAGCTCGGGGAAATTAAAAGTACATCTTCGTGTCTGTGACCAGTGTACAAGCTTGATGACATGCTAAAAATAAGTTGACTATTAAAAAGAAAAGCTAAGCATTAGTTCACAAATAAATTGTATTTAAATTGTTACTGCCTTAGTTATTATTTTGGAGTAAATGTAAAAATGCGTAAAAATGTGTATGAGAGGACTTTGCCTCCTCATGTTAAAACACCACCGCGAGTTAAAACTGAGTTGGTCAGAAAAATATTTTTCATGACAAGCAACATGATTCCAGCATTAGCATTGCAGTGCAACACCTAGTAAACACATCAATGTATCAGTGACACCCTCTCATATGCATAATTAATGACAAGATTAATTTAGACAGTGTGCCTGCAAGTAAATACTGTATCTAACAAACCCTGTAATTAATCAGTCCACCTAACACCCCTTATTCCTAAGATCGGTGATGCCAGATACATACGTGTGCACGCGTGCTCTCTGTGTGAATGCAGTGTCTGCACCGAGTGTCATATCAGAATTGACAGCATGGGGGCATTAAAAGATTAAAGAATGGCCACATGGGATTGTTGTGTCACTATAGGGCGGAGTTTGCTTTAAAGACATAGTGGTGGAAAATTAGATGTCAAAAATTATGCATTTAATGCCATTGATACGTACTGTGGGATTTATTTAATATCTAACAGCGTGCGTGTGTAGGCAGACAGTGACAGAGATAAAGGGCCCTCTGTGCTTTAAATGAGAAATCTGTGATCCTGAATCCTGATTCAGAGGGAACCTTTTGCTGTTTCCCTTAAGTAAGCAAATCCTTGTTATTGTTTTCTATTTTTTTGTCCTTTTTTAGGACATACACTTCTAAAATCTGCAGGAGAGACCTCGCCTAAGGCGACATGATTTATCTAGCAGACGAAGGGTCAAGTATTTCTGTATCATAAAATACAGTGAAGAATATCAGATGAGGAAGTCATGGCCTAAGAGTGACGGAACGCTGTGACAGAGCACCTCAGCTTTTGTTGCCTGCCCTCAGGGTTGAGAAAGATTCAGAGGAAACAAGTGATGAAAGCAGAATTTATACAGAGGACATATAGAGGGAGAGTTTGGTAAGATTTTTTTATCACCATATATTGAGAAAGAGCACATCATATATACATCATATTCTGATCTACCCAGTCAAAGCTACCAGAATATAGGCCTACTAATGGTCTGGAAACAAAATGAAACTGTAAAATAAGCATATCTATTGTGTATATGCTTGTTGGTAAAGTGTTTTTTTTTTTTTTTTTACAAATACATACATTGTAATGCACAAAGTTACTGAAGCTACATCAGTCTCACAAAGTTTGGGAACTGGAAAGAAGGAGAATTGTTTCATTTATCCCTTCAATCTCGATGGATGGGATGTGGAATAATAATGCATTGGTTTGTTCAGCCTAGTAAAGGACACATTCCCCAAAGACCGAATTTATCCCTTTAACTGGTACAGCTTGAAATGATACAGTTCTGTCACTTGACACAAGTTGTGTCTGATTTCAGTTGATAGCAGACATTCTGAAATATATTTGAGTATTAGTTTCACCTCTCATTTCTCCTTGAATGGAATAATAGTTCAACCGAAAATACAAATAAAATTCTGTCATTATTTACTGGCCATCATGTCATTCCAATTTGGAACACAACCTTTCTATTATTAAGCACATTCCAATTTAAAACACAACATTTGTATTATAAAGCATTGCTTCTCGAATCTGATTGGTTGAGTAGTGTTCCAAGAGAGATTGTATAAAAGTGACTCTTTTTGCTATATAGTTACACAAGTAGGTAGTGACATAAAACAAACAAATAAACAAACAAACAAAAAACTCTTATAAGTGATTCATTGACTCATTAATTCAAATGATATGTTCACAAACATACTAACATACTAACATTTTACTATACTAATTTTACAATATCTTTCTATGCCGGAAGTGTAGTATTGTAGTATGCAGTTCTGAATTCAGCAATTGACATTCATTCAAGCGATTCAATCATGTAATGGTTCATGTAATGCGTGTGGATCTCAAAGCTAGTGCAAGATGAGCATTTGTGGTTAAAAAGTATATACATTTTAATTTTTTTAGAAAATGGCCAATCGTTTCGCTAGATAAGACCCTTTTTCCTCGTCTAGGATCATGTAGAGCCCTTTGAAGCTGCACTTAATCTTAATTTTGGACTTTCCACCTGGTTAACCCCAATAATGTCAACTATATGGAGAAGAATATTGGAATGTTTTCCTCAAAAACCATCATTTCTTTTTGACTGAAGAAAGAAAGACATAAACATCTTAGATGACATGGGGGTGAGTAAATTATCAGGAAAGTTTCATTCAGAAGCGAACTAATCCTTTTAACACTGTTGCCGCGGGTTGAAGCAACCCCAAATAACATGATATTTAGCAACTGGAATGCAAATTTTACCAGGAGACCTCCCTGAAACCAAAGCCACTAGAAGGCAAGCCTGCAACCTTTAGCCAAAAAAGCGTAACGGCTAATGCTAACGCTCCGGCTCTGGCGGTACGCAGGGAAGGAGTGTTGAATGGCGCTGATGTCACTGCCATTACACAATAGGCTGAGAGGTGCCGCACGTGATTAAGTTTTCGCTTTCTCCAATGGTAAGAGATACAAACCCTCTCATCTCCCTATAATATTCAATCTCTGCTGAAACGCAATTGGGCTAGTTTTGAGTAGCAATTGGGTGGGTTTTGTTGCGAAAACCTGGCAACCCTGTTTAGTACTCTATTCCTACCCAGACAATTGGCGAATTCAGACCGAAACTCTCTTTATTTTCAAAACTCCTGGGCAGCGTCTCCTGTTCTTCTCTTCCGCGCTCTCAATTTCCGCTCTCATGCTCATGTTCATAAATGAGCTCGACGAAGATCCCGGATATGCAGGTGGGTCTGCAAGCTCCGTGCAGTCTCCACTGCATGAGTTCTGGAAAGGAGGTCACTATAAAAATACAAAAAAGTACAGCGATACTTATGGAGTTCCCTGTCCTCCCTTGGGGCTGCCCAAATCTTAGATGCGTCATTTTAAACTGTTCAGCACTTGTATAAATAAATAATTATAAAAACACTGCTGCACTTCGGAAAGAACATTCCCGAGATAAATACAAGTTTAAGCTCAAAGGCATCCTTGAGATGCTGCCGATTACCACAGGAAGTAATGTTAACTTATCCCTCGATTTCCAACGTTCTGCTGAGGTTCTCTCAAAGTTATGAAACATAACATTCTTCCTCTAATGTTAATACAAATTACAACATTTATAATAAAAAAAGAACATTATTTGAACTGGCTCGAGCTGAATAATCACACTATTGTCTCCTGTAGAGCTGCTTTATAAGCTGAGATTGAATTTGTCTTATATTTGATGAAATTCCCATCACTGATTCTGTTATTTTCCTATTACTGTGAAGCTGCTTTGAAACAATCTACTGTAGAACGAATAATGTTCTCAAAATGTTAGCATAAAAACATTATTTATACATCGCTCATGAGTTTTCATAACGTTGTTAGCTGTTAGCTTGGGAAATATTGCACTGGATTAAATGTTAAAATACACAGGGCGGAAGTCACTAAGAATGAATTGTATCCAGATATAGCATCAATTATTTTCATGTGCTGTCTGCATGTGTTGTTTTAGTAGGTGATTCAGTGAAGGGTGTTCAAAAAAATCCGCACTAATATCAATTTCCCCTACAATTCCCTATTTCTGCTCACCTGGAACATCTATTAAAGTCAATTTTGATATCATGTCCATTTTTAAAGTGTATTTGTTGGGTTTTCTTATCTACCATTGCCCTGCAAGGATGATGACTGAATTATGAATAAGTACAGTAAAATACTTTGCAACTGTGCCTTAATTTATACAGTTAATTGCTGTTTCTCTGTAACTTGTTCACTTGTCTGAAGCTTTAAATCAGTTTTAATGCTCTTTGTGAGCTGCATAAATTAATTTACATTTGCCTGTGTTCGGTGGAAAGTCTAAAGAAGATAAATCCCGCCTTTTTAGAAGATTAGCCTTATCTCAAATGAGCATAAATAATAATTAGAGTAGTAAGATAAATGGACAAATTAAAACTGCCATATGCTGAAATATAACAACATAAATAAAGAGTTTTATGCATGCCTACAGTGCTTTAATTATCTTCGTTTACTGGAAAGTTACTGTTCATTTGTGAGAAACGTTCAATATGCACTTACTTTTTGCTGGCTAAATTTAGAACAAAATGTTCCATGATGGGTTCCTTAATTATAAACTTTAGACAGTGATAACACAGAGAAAATAAATAGATTATACTAATTATATTCTTTGAATTGATTTTTTTTATACTGTGGAAAAGGAAAGTCACTTTTGGGAATATATACCTTTAATGATCCCTTTTTCCACTTTTTGCCACATAAAATCAACACTCACCCCTGAATTACTCTCCACATATTTGTCCTCTGAAGACACAAATCTCATCAATACCACTGGTGCAAAACATCTCCCATGAACAATTTTCTTGGTTGCATTTATTTATAGCTTGGTAAACAATGCACAGGTGCTGAACAAGGTCCATTTGTGTGGGACCAGGGTCATGAAGACCGAGAATTTATTCCCGTTTCTCACAGCGACCCACTTCAGTTGTCCTCTTGTGCTTTTATAACTGGAAGAACAAAGGTTGCTGATGTCGATCTGTTGAGTGAAACCGCATATTTTATGCCCTGGAAGATATCCTGTGCATCTTTCTGTTAGGAAAAAAGCTAATGATTAAAGCAGCAGTTTTCTATGGATGGATGGGTTTTAAGGAACATTCTAGTTCGAAGTATGGTAGAGGTTTTGCTGAATCACTTTCAGAGAAATCCATCCTTAAATGGAAAGAATTACTGGTTCGATTTCTGGGAAAAAAGCTGAGAATAGAATCCAATATTTTTGCTGATACATTTGATTGTAATACAGAAATAATTTGTATAAATCCCAGTAAGAAGAAGAAGAAGAAGAAGAAGAAGAAGAAGAAGAAGAAGAAGAAACATAATAAAATACAAGTAAAGTTCAATTAAAATATTTTTGCATAATTCATTTTGATACTTATTAATGGGAAAATCCCATAAAAGCAAACAAATAATAATAAAAAAAAATACTTAACATTATAAAATTAAAATAAATTTAATGATATATAGTTTGACATCCTGCATGTTCATTAAAAAAAGCTTCAGGATTAATTTTGTAGCTATTTTTGGTGCATATATAAAATATAACAATGAGATGTAGTTTTTATAATCAATTAACACTGTTTTGTCATTTTTTACAAGATGGACAAAAAAGTCACCAAAAAAGTCACTTGGTTTAACCAAAATTGAAAAAAACAAACAAACAAACAAACAAACAAAAAAAAAACCGAATTACTATATTTTCAAACTATGCTAACAGGCTGATATCTAGCTAATTAGCTACCTAGCAAAAGGACAATAAAACATTTTATATTTAGTACAAGTTTTAAAAAATATTACAACATTTTCCATGTTTAATAGCGGTTGCACCGAATTACCTGATGTTTCAGGACATGCGTATGAGCAAGTGAAAACATGAATTTTTCAAATAGTTAAAAGAGAGTTAGTTACTTTGCTTCATGACCATAAGGTCCTTTGCAGGTGTCTAAATGATGTCACATCCTGTCACATGATATTGAACATATGACTTTATCCAAAATGGTTCCTTTATATTGGTTACTCCAAATGACATCAGTGAAATTCATTTTTCCGGACATTCTTTCTCATAACAAAACAACACACATAATCTTCTACATGTAATTTTAATACCATTTTGCACTATGTTGATATATGATGTTATAAAATCATACCAGAATAAAAAAAATAAAAAAATTAAAAAATACATTTATTACATTTTAATATTTTACTCACAAATTAAATGGCTGTATTGGCCTTTGGATCGTTAAACCGAATGACCTTTTGACATTTCAAAATCTTTAAAATACCTTTATATGTAGCAAAATATATTTAAAACCTTTCGGATTCAATAAAAGTGATCTAGTTGTACTACCTTACATACTTTAGATGTCATATATTTGCTTTTAATTATTATTAAGGACCTTTGGACAAAAATATGACCCGTCATGTCATTGACCCATATATAAGTACGCTGAATTAGTACCGCTAGTACCAGCAAAAGCTCAAGACACAGACATTTTCAAGGTTTCAGAGGTGAGTCATTCAATTTCATCTCAGTCCGAGCTGTATTAGCAATCACCCTTCAAAAGAGCTATAGCCATGATCTCTAGTCTCGTCTTGTTCATAAAGTACAAGTTAACATTTTAAAAAAAAAAAGATGATATCCTATCTCGGGCTCAGAAGAAAACAAACCGTAACTCTCATTCTTCAAAGGCACAAGCTTTCCCTTTTAACCACTGTGTTTTCTCTGCAACACATTTTCAATGACGTTTTGCTTCTCTTTTATAGTACTACATCCGGAGAAAGGGAACTTTGGCTCAAAGGTAATTTTCCGTATCTGCTGTGTTTCTACAATACTGTCCATCAAACTGACATCTTTGCATCCATATGGTGAGTGAAGAGGCTTATTTTACACTTAATCAGCTATTTGTTGGCATGTGTAATGAATTAAAGCTAACAAACCATCATAGGTTCACATCCCTTGTGATGTTAACTTCATCTGAACACACATTTGTCATGTGCAGGCACCTAATATAGACGTAATACATTCTGGATATAAGTACCCAGTGGGGTTGACATAATTGAAAGCCTCTGTCAAATCCTAAATTCATGAAAAAAAAAAAAAAAAAAAAAATCTCCCCGGGACTTGGTAATATTAATTATCTCCCATTGCTATATGTCCTAGTTTTATAATTACTGGTCCATTCAAGTGCATTACATGAGCAGGGCCTCCCTATGGACAATGTAGAAAGAAGAGACAAGGGGGAAAAAAAAGAGTGAAATTGAATTATTAAATCAGTTGTGGGCATGTCGGATCTTGAACAGTGTTGGGGAGCCATTAACTAAAAGTAGTGGCGCTACTAACTTAACTAGCATGACAGCACCTCAGTAAATGAAGCATTGGGAAGCCAGATTCATTTTAGTGAACTGATTCATTCGAATGATTCATTTTAATGTACTACTCACAAGCACAAACAAAGGTGTTTTAGCAATACAAATAACATATAAAAATAAAAACAAACTGATTGAAATGGAAATCAAAGCTGAAAACTATTAAAATTAAAACTACAATGATTAGCTCCAGTTTCAAAGTAGCTTCTCCAACATTGATCTTGAAGTGATTAGAAAAACTAATAGAAATAGCTGGTAGTTAAACATATTAGCACTGACCTAAGTAAATCCATTTAAAAGGTAGTTCTTGTGTTTTTTATATACGCTAAAGGTAACCCAAAGGGTAATTAGGGTCACTGTCAGAGGACAGATTTAATTTCTGTGTTTATGCAGAAGTCTAAAATTACTTCAGTTCATGCAAAGAGTCCATGTTGGCTTGACCCAATGCCTTTTCATTTATTTAAGCCCCTAAAGCAGTAGAAGTGACGTCCCCTGCCTTTAAATACTGAACCTATTCTTTTCACAGGCCTTCCCAATTGGTCTTAACAAAGTGAGGCAGGCAATCAAGGCCCCCCACTGATATAATACAGTGAAAATTCATATTGACCTTTTTAGATTATCATTTAATGACATAATTAACCCATTAATCTACAAGATCTTTATTGCAATGCGCAATTATAGGCTACTCCAATATCAATTTCCATTTCAGGATATATGTTGGCTAAATATAGAATTAAACCATCCAAAGAAATTAGTTCAAATGGAAGAGGACAATAATTAAAAAAAAATTAACATGGGTTTCATATTTTATTGTATTGATGCATGTACCTTGTTTTATTGGCAGCTACAACGAGGCTAGTCTCGCGTAGCCAGACCTTTAGACTGATGGCAGAAGGTCTGGACTCTATCGCAGCTTCCATTGGTCAAGGACCGCCCAGAGGCCGTTTGACTGACATGTTACCCAACCATGTCAGTCAGTTTTGTTCCGCGTCATGTTTAGGGGCGTAAAAATGTACAGTCGAACAGACCAGGAGCATCTAATAAATTATTCATTCAAGTACCTTGTGCAAGTTTACTGCAATAATGGAGTGCGGACATCACATACTTTTGAAAATCCAGCGTTTAGTTGATCCTGGTTAGCACTCATTGTCACAGTTCTTCTTCCACGAGCTGGTTTTGCGTCACAGCATTTGTTTCCAGGTGGACCGTTAAAGAACGTGACACACATATCTCCTTGACATCCTGTAGAATTCAACCAACCAGATGACGACTTTAAAACTCCTGAAGTGTTTCCAGATAAGTGTGCCATATGCATCAGACGTTCAGCGAAAAGTCAGTGGGCGTGACGTGTGAGACTGAGACTACAACAAAGCTGACCTGGAAAAAACCTGATGATCATGTTCTCCAGGATGATTTGAGATGTTCAGAGCATCATGAGCATCAATGGAAGTAAGAATATCTGACCTCTTTACCTTAGAGGATTTCACATGATCAGTGTTACTATACTCTAAATATGCTGGGTTAAAAACAACCCAATTGGGGTTGAAAATGGACAAACTCTGCAATTGGGTTGTTTTGACCCAGTGGTTGGGTTAAATGTTTGCCCAATGTGCTGGGCAGTTTTATTTAACCCAACTATTATTTAAAAATTACTATATGGCTGGCTTGACATGAACCCAAAAATAGGTTGGAAATTAAAAAAATCAGACGCATAATAATAATAATAATAATAATAAAAAGGTGAACATTTATTAATAAGCAATTTAATAAATGTTTGTTTAATTATTATTCATTAAACTTATTAATACATGTTCATTTCTTAAACATATTATTAAATGTTAATGTCGAACATATACTTTGGGTTCATTTTAAGCAAGCAATACAGTAATTTTTAAACAGTAGTTCGGTTAAATAAAACTACCCAGCAGGTTGGGCAAATGTGTAAAACAACCCAATTGCTGGGTTTGTTTATGTTCAACCCAACTTGGGTTGTTTTTAACCCAGCATTTTTTAGAGTGTAATTTAGTGTAAAACCTTAAATATTAACTTCTATATAAAATTACTTAATAACTTTGCTTTTTTACATTATTTAATTATATAGTTCAGTCATGAAACTCTAGAGGGTCCAGAATGCTTTACATGCAATCTGCAGTGCAAGCTGATTGGCCTCTGCTGATCCTGCAGCCAATGAGAATGCTTGCTCAACATTTAGATAGATTTAGTCTGGTTCAGTGTTTGCTGTAAGCTAGTCCTGCAGCATGCTATCAGAGTTCCTCTGAATTCCTCCACCTCCCCAGCTCCACCTGCCTAGATCTGCTAAGGGATTTATGTATGTCTATTTATTCAGAAGCATATCTTACATGCTCACAGCAGTGTATAGCAGTAGCAAGTCCATACTTGCTTTGCAACAGCAATAGGCAACAACAGCAGCGTAGCAGATCTTGTCCGACAAGACCAAATACGTTAACATTTACATACTCAATAACATGCTAAAACTATTCAGAGAGTTGTCATAATTGAAATATATAATATGGTTTCAGACTTTTGGGCGAATCAGAAAAGTATTCAATGAACTTCAGATGAGTCTTGATCTTTTGAACATCATCTTTCAGAAACCATCAGTAGTAGCTACATTAATACCAGCTTGAGCTCAAAAAAAGATTGTCAGTCCTCTCCAGCTGCGAGCACAGTCAGGCCGTGATATCATGGAAACTGCATTTGCCTCATCACACATTACGGTAAGCCAATTTGCACACATTGCAAACCGTTACACGACACAATGCTGATATAATTTGCGTTACGGATGCATTGCACAGATCTCACCAACAAAGCAGTTGTCGAGTTGAACCCCATTTACCCTTTAATTCCTGAGAAAAAAAAACAGGCATTTACAAAAGACTGCTTAGACAAAAGATGTTTGGGTGCAGTATCAAAAAGCAAAGACAAATTAGCCGGTTAGTTTCACACATTTTGCTTCATGTACACTGGAACTCAGTCAGGAACCCCCGCTGGTTTTTCCATTATAATATCAAAACTGGTTTTCGGATTGTTGACTTTCTTTGCACACTGTAAAATATGCATGAAAATGAAAAATGTCTGATCGAATGTCATGTTGAACAGCTTGCAAGCCCTAAAACATATATTTGAGGGAAGCATCAGCTAATAAATTAAACTCTTTTATGTATATATATATATATATATATATATATATATATATATATATTATATATATGCCTTAGTGAAACTCTAGCTACTTTTATCCTGCAAAACCAAAATGTCACACTGTTGACATATTCGACTCATCTGTGCATTCATTAGTTTATCTATAAGGCTAAACTTTCAGGGTTGAAATGAAATTTCTTTCATCATTTACTAGGAGTCATGTAATTTCAAACCACATGATTTTTTTTTTTGTCTTCATGTATTTTTTATCCAGATTGTCTGAGCTGTGCATTTTCATATAATGAAAATAACTGAATTTTACATGAAGGTTGTCCATTCTGCCATACACTCTTAGAAGAAAACCTTCTAGAGCATTAAAGAGGTTTCCATCACTGGATTATTATATGGATTTAGTTTTAATTTATTCATTTTGTTTTGATTAATTTTTAATGTAGACATTTCTCCTTATGTAGAACCCTTTTGGCTTTGGCTTTTGGTTCTTTAAAACCAGTGTTGGGGGCAAAGCATTATAAGTAACATAAGATACATAATCCGATTACTTTTTACACATGACAAGTAAAGTGATTAATCACTGTTAAATTTAAAACAAAGTATCTGAGTTACTTTTTCAAATAAGTAACACTAAAAACTCAGAATATTATGCAAACTTGCAAGAATTAAATATGCTAAATAATACAAATTAACTTTATGTATTTAATCTCACTTTATTAATCAATGTCTGTGTTGCTGGCTTTCGATGATCCAATTCAACCATATTAATAACAACAATGACTTTAGTTAAACATCACATTTGTAGTGAGAGTGAGAGTGTTGAACTTTCTTTTCCTGTGCTATTTCACTTTTGGCATGAAAGGGCCTTTTAATTTGCCAAAAATAGAACTTTTGTTTGTGTTATAAGAAGAAAAAAAAAAAAAAAAGAAAAAAAGTTGAAGCCACTGTTTTGGGATTGACAGGATTATCCAAATTGAGGTGAGAAACTATCATTATGTTTTGCTGTGCTGTCAGTGGCAAAAAGTGACACCACACTCCTCTATCCCTCTCTATCCCACATCATAAGATACGGGTGTCAGCTTGTTGCCACAGTCAGATCTGGATGCTTTTTGCGATTCAGTCTGCCAGGTCATGCCGGCTGCATCGTTTGTCAGCTGTGAGAGATCTTCTAGTTCACCACAACCGAGGTACGGCATCTACAATTATTCTCAAAGACCCAGTTTGGCAAATGCTTTTCCTTCTCCGGGGGTTTCCACATACAGCAGGCATTGTGACGCATTAGAGGACAAAGTGGAAAAGCTTTTGCGAGACAAAAAGACCCCAATAAATCTCAGTTATCCCATGGACTGATCCGTCCATGTTGGATCAGCCACATCACACTTGCCTTATGATTACTGTTCCTCGTGAAATAAATGGACCAGTTAAAAAAATAATTCTGAAATACTGCATGGAGATTAAAGTCTCACATCTGTTTCAAGATGATAACTTTTAATTTATGAATCCTCAGGACTGCATGTGTTCATTATTTTCAAATCTTGAGCTAACTTGATTATTTGGAAATATTACCATATTATTATTCTCTATGGACAGAATAATAGAGTAAAAATATTTATAAATATTTAGCTTCATGCCTGGGGAACCTCTTATAGCAGTTCTCTCTTGAATTTTAGCAAATGCAAATGTTTTTTTTTTTCTTTTTTTTTTTTTTTTTCGTGACTTAAGGCTGAGCAAGACTTTGGATTTGTTCAGTGAATTGCCATTATATGCTGATTTTGGACAAGATGCTGTTACTCAAATTTAAATCTTAGCCATGCATTGCACACCATGAGGGCAGTTCTACATTTGTGTAAGAAAAATCCTTCCTCAAAACCTAATTTTTTCATGGATGTGTCTCTTTGCATAAATGCTGAGCAGTATACTTTATGTTGCCAATGCAGCATAACATTTTTTGGCATTTTTAGACTGACAGAAAGTATGAAATGCTGATGAATGGATAATGTTTTATCATTGCTGACAGGCTTTTGCTGTTCTAGTAAAAATAATAGAACGACAGACATAGAACGACAGTTACTTTCTGAAGGTCGATTATGTTCTTTTTTATTTATTTATTTTTTTTTTTTTAATTTATTTTACATATTTGGGTATTGAGAAGCCAGTTAGGCATGACAAGCCTCGGCAAGAATAGTTAAAGAATGACATGGCATGCTTGTGAAACCAGAGAACATACAGAATTGATGCAGTTTACTCTAATGCGTGCCTAAGCTTCAAGTTGATCAAAGCATCTGCTAAATGCATAAATGTAAATGTAAGTTTAGTAAAAAACTACAAATATATAATTATGACATCCCTGCAGGCATTGTGAGACTACTTTATTTTTTAAAAGATAAAAGAGAGATTTAGTAGTGTATCAATAATGAAGTGTTTTTTTTATATACATATTTTATTCTGAAATTTTCTTTAACAGAAGAGCACATGAATGTAATCTTCAAAAGCCGACTATAGCGCAAACCAATAGCATTCGAGTACAAGCTATGAAGGAGCATTTCATTGGTTGTATCTACTCAGCAAATACGCCCCCCTACGTTGAATGAGTCGTTTAGAATGAGATTTGAAGTGGCACTGATCTTGCTCTTAAACAAATCAGATGAACTGGGGCATATCTCATTTGTTATTTCATAACTAAATGAACGAAACATCTCATTTGTGACTGTGGATCATTTGACTGACTGAACGAGGGATTGTGTCATTTCACAATTTTGTCATTTCACATTTGTGTCATTGTGTCGAATCAGTTTGGCATTTGATCCTGTTCACGACAAGAAGAGAAAGAAGAAAGGATCCTCGTTTGTTCTTGTGTGTTTCTGTGGCAACTCATTTGTTATTCATCACGTTCAGGTGTTCGTGATTTAGTTTCTCATTTACTCTTCGATAAATATCCCGTTATGTTTATTCTGTTGTCGGTTCACATTACATTTACATGTTTATGGAGTTGTCATTATTGAGTTTATTAGTAAAGTCAGTTCCTGTTTATTCATTTCCATCCTGTGAGTTTCTACTACAAAGCCTTTATGTTGTAACAGATGAACTGACCTTCAAGAACGAGTACAAAAACTGACCTGAGAACCGGAGTCTTCTGCGGTACTTGGGTTGGGTGGTGAAACACAGCGGCCTCTCCCTCACTGCCTGAGGGAGCCCAAGGCCACCACCACGGTCGTCCGAGTCCCAGAGCCAGAGACCATTCCATCTCCGAAGATGAAGCACGCTGATCAGTCCACCCCAGAGCCAGGATTGGACCAGGATCTTATCGATCTGTGGATCATGGATGCTACTCCCACACAAAGACCCACCCCTGAGTCTTTGCCTTCTTCACCGGTCCCGTTTAGCCGGTCCTGCCCAGAGGCCTCCATCCTCTGATGCTCCCTTCCGATATCCTGATTCCTTCTCCCCTGGTCAAGGCCAGTCCCCTGGATCCATTGGCTCTGTTGCTGCCGTCCTTCTCCTCAGATCTGCTTTTGCCGCTGTCTCCATGCGGCTTGTCGGCACTGCCTCGGGCTTCGCCTCTACCAGCACTGTATGAGGTGAGGTTGAGACTCCTCCGGGCTCACTAATCTCTCCAGGTAGGCCTCCGGCAGTTGTCACTCAGTTTCCAACACAGACTTCCGAGATTGCCTACACTCTTCACCCCTACGCCGTCATTGGGTTCCTCCATTCCTCCAACCTCCCCATCATCCTTGCTCGCTCCATCGTCACCCCAGTCAGCCTAGTCCCCATCGCAGCCTCAGTCCCGCGATCCAGCATGTCAGTCTCAGGTATCACATTGAGCCTCCAGTTCGATCTCGAACCGTCAGCCCATCGTCCTTGCTTCAGCTCTGCACTCCCTTGTTGCCTACGTGGCCTGTCTGCCCTGAGACTCTGCTGGGCTCACTCGTCTCTCCAGGTTGGCCTCCAGCGTTCGTCACTCAGTTTCTGCCATGGACTTACATGGACTACACCTCCGACATCCCCGTCATCCTTACTCATTCCATTGTCATCCCGGTCAGCCGAGTCCCTGTTGTCGTCTCAGTCCTGCAATCCAACAGCTCAGCCTCAGGCTTCTAGGCCATTAATGTCACCCTGGTCCATCAGCCACTCTGTGGTTGCGCCTTCCGTGAGGGGAGCTTATGTCAAGGTTAATTCTGTTTCTGTCTTAGTTCTTGTTTGTTTCTATGGCAACTCATTTGTTATTCATTCGTGATGTAGTTCCTCATTTACTCTGCGTATAAATATCCCTTTATGTGTATTCTGTTGTCAGTTCATGTTACTTTTACACGTTTATGGAGTTGTTGTCATTATTGAGTTTATTAGTAAAGTCAGTTCCTGTTTACCCATCTTCGTTGTGTGAGTTTCTACAACAAAGCCTTTACGTTTTAACAATGATACTTTTTTTTTTTTTTTTTTTTCAAAAACGTTAAAAAATCTTAATCTATCTTAATCTAAAATATCGTGGAGGAAATAGTTTGTTCCATATACACAAATAAAAACTCTTTTTATCTAGTTTAACCCAAGGAATGTGCTACCCTCCATACAGCACTGCACCAATGTCTCGCTGAATTACCATATGACAGAGATATTTATATCTTAATGCATTTTAGGAGGGTGAAGTGTACACACATAATTGAGTAGTTCTCAGCCATATCATCCATCTAATTGGACGTCTCAAGAGTTGACTTGAGCATCTGACATTTTCCCGGTTAACACTGTCATTATGACTGCAAATATACATGCAAATATTTTCAGTTCAGCCTTTTCCCAAATCTGTGAAACAATAACAGCAACATTTGTACTGTAGATGGTTCGTTATCGGTCCGGACCAGCTGGTTGTTGATCTGACCTGTTTTGTGAGAAACTTACTGATGCGTCTCTTGTAGATTATTCTCTCATCTCGTCTCTGACAGGGAATGAGTGGAATAGGCTTTTAAACACTGCTTATCCCAGTGTAATATTGGAGCTGGGTAAAAATAAACTTTATTGAGGCATATATAGCTGAAAATGCACACGAGCTTCAAATTACTTCCTTTTAAATGTCACTGTATTACAGTTATTTGCACAGAACTGCTGTTTATATAATGTCACTAACAAGAATTAAAGAACTGAGGCTCATAGAGGTTAAACTGCTTAACAATTTAGGTTCTCATTTGCTTGAGATGTTTCGGTAAGTTAATTATATTCAGATTTAATTATGCTTATTAGAGGGATGTTTTTAATGAGTATTATTATCATGTCAGATTATGTGACTTTATGCAATCAGTTTTTGATTCAGCTTCTCACCAAGACTATAAATACGAATGAGAGTTTATAATCACGTCAAAGCAATTCCCACTGTTGTTATTTTCTGCAGCAATTTTAAAAAGCAATTAGATAATGCAAAAAATTATTAATTGTATGAAAAATTAAAAAAAAAAAAATAATAAAAATAATAAAATGAAAACGCATTGCTTTTAAAAGTAACATTCTCCAACACTTGTCATGAGAATAAATCATATCTGTTTTAATGGCTTCCTTTGCACCACAGCATGAAAAGCTGTTGTTACCTGAGCCAGATGTTTTGCTGACATGCTGAGTATCTATTGAGAATTAATGACTGTGAGCACATGCTCTTACGTCTCAGCATCAGCTTGTTCAATCTGCCACTGTTAAAATGATCTGTTTCCATCACTTTAACATCCTCTGTGCAATAGTATAATCTGAAACACCATGATTAAATGAATTGAACTGCAGTACCATGCAATACAGGCAAAGTTGATGGATACCTGGGGTCCTCATAGCACCTGTTAGTGGTTTGGCTAGTGGTTTCAGGCCTCTCTGTTTTCCCCCTGAAAAAGTTGGTTTAGCTTTGTGCCTCAAGAATTGAGATTGATTTCTTTCTTTTGTGTGGTAGACATATCAAGATGCCTAGATCAAATATTAATATTTGTGTATAGTGAGTTTTGTGGTAGGTAAGTAGTTGTGTTGTATCGTTGTATAATATATTAAACCTTTGATTTCATTTAAATATAATAATTATAAATGTATATTGTTAATGGCAGTTCTGATTGGGTTATATACAGAATGTATTAATGAATGAGAATAGTGGTACATGCTTTCACCATGCTTTATGAGGCACTATTAAATTGATTTCTCTTGAAAGCTAGTTAATTATTTCTGTTTAGTTTTTCTCTGATATCCTATGATTAACTCAACAACAGTCTAATCCATCTCATTTCCATATGCAAATATATCATATCTCATTATAATACATAGACCTTATATTTATGTGCTGTATATTGATTTAAACTAGGCCTTTGTTGAGTTCAGGTCTGTCATATTTGAATTGTAATGATAGTAATTCTCTCATGACAGCCTATAAAAAACCCTGTGAAGTCATGTTATAATGACATGATAGTGCGATCACAGTGGAAATCAAACCAAGGCAGACCAATGCAGTTTGTGTAAGGCAAAACCTTCACAACCGCGTCTAGCTTGATATCCAATCTTGGTGGTTGTAAAATACTGTGACTGCTTTGGTAAAGCCTATTTCAGGTTCTCATCTTTAAGACGTCAAATACTGGTTGGCAAAGAGCTGTGCGTTTCACTATTTAGACATCAAGCAAAACATATGCGCTTTCAATGAGAGAGCACAAATGACAGTCAAATTTTTGGAAAACAAAGTGAAATATACGGTTTTGTTTGTGAATATCTAGTGTACTTGATATATTAAAATACCTGTCAAATATTCAGTGGCATAAATCTCACAAACTTGTGTGTTTAGCGGCCCTTTCTCAGAAGTGACCATTGCAGCAAACCAGATATAATATATCTGCTTTCTGGAAGTCTGATCAGATCTTGCGTTTCTGCTTATTTTGTGTTTGATGTGCATGAGGTGGTCATTGAACGGTCTGTCTATTTCTTCATGTCAGCCAATTGTGGTTCACCAGGGCTGAACGAAACTGATCAGTCTCTTCGGTCTCATTGTCATTGGTAATTGGATTGTAATTGGAAGCTTTGCTAATCGCATAATTCTATGTAGTGGGTTTCTTGAGATGTAAATGTGCAAGTCTCACAATTAAACGGCATTGTGTATTGTTTCTCATACCAAGCAAAACTGATGTAGTTTGCAGTTCCTTCAAGGTGAAAAAATACATTTTAGGTCTATGTGTCTTCTAGTATACATGCATTTCCAGGTACACAAGTGTAATTAATGTTAGCCTACTTACCTTTACACAAATTTAAGACAAGGTGTCCTACCTTCCGGATATTATCCTCAAAATTAAAATGCGTAATACCCATGAGAGTATCTTCTGAATTATCTTTGTTTAAAAAAGAAAGAAGCTTAAAATTCTAATTTCCGTTGAGTTTCACTCAGTGTTTCCCCAACGGTGTGTTTATAACCAACTGAAATCCCCTGTTGTAGCTATTAAAATACAGTCAAGAGTTTTCTATCATCATAAGTCCTAGCAGGTTTTCATAGCACTTAATATAACTTTAGAGGAAGAAAAAGGAGTAAGTAAGAGGAAAGGGGGGAGGGAGAGTGAAAAACTCACACTAAGCCTTATCATGATCACGTCAATTTACAGCCAGACAATGAGGCTAGATTATACAATTCTATGAGCAAGTGGAATATGGAAAGCTCTCATTCCTGCCATGCATAATGTTTCTATTAATCTTTAAAAAGAGCTCTTTTATGTTATTATCTGGCCAAGAGCCAGTCCTATGCTACATTTTTTTTTTTTTTTTTTTTGGTGCCCAGAATCATTTTGTAATGCACTGGCAATACCTATGAGGGATTTTCTTTTCTAGTCTAGTTTTTCTTCCACTATAGATGTTAAACATGTATGATGTTGTCTTTTGTTCATTGTTTGTCTGTATTTGTAAGAAAGCAACAGTTGTCTTTGAAGAACAATGATGGTTGAGCAAAGGGCTTTAGAGCATTTCCTCCACACTTGTTACTGAGGGACATTAGCAAAAGACGTGAGGTTCGCTGATTTATCGCAAATAGGGGTGAGGGGCAATACGAGCAGATTATTATGGCATTTGAAAAGAAGAGTGAATTGGAAATGAGGTGATAAAGGTGTAAGGATTTACAGCATTTAAACGTTGGCCCTGAAAGTGCTTCAGCAAATCATTGGAAGGTCTTTGAGAGGGAATTAGAACAGTTCGAATCTCTTGTGCAGTTTCTTCTTGACATCCCTCGGTTTAATTTGTTTTAGAGTAAATCTATTGAGCTAAATTTCACAGGTGTTCCTTTGCATCAGCACTATATGTAATGATGGATTAGGCATGCTTCACCTTTTAAGAATGAATATTTTTCTACCTGAACTTATGTTTTAACTGATAAAATTTATATTTGTTGGTATATTAATGTATTTTAGTTTCATTCTGTGATGTTAATATTTTTTATTTGAATAAACGTTTAGGAAAAATTATGTCAGACTAAACAGTATTTTTATCTGTTACAATAGTCACTGTGTCAGATTATGTTATTTTGACTCCTAAATTCTTGTATCATGGACAAAAAATATGCTACACAATGCTTTCTGACCAGTCATTGCCCGTCTTTATCGATGTGCATGATGTCACAGAAAAAGGCGGAACTAGCAGATGTTTTCTGTAAAAGAAGAGTGTAAACAAACAGTGGCATCTCTGGCATGGGAGGCGGGCGCTAACAAGGACACTAAAGCCCAAAGTGTACTTAGTTTTTTTTTACGCGTATGCAAGTGTTTCGGTCTGTTCTGTTTATCTTTGACTACGTTGTGAATTAAGGCCCCTAGGGCATGGTTGCCATCTTGTGGATAAACTAATTACTGCAATAAAAATGAAATGCACATGTGCGACCTGCTCGTACAAAGCATGCACAGTTATAAAAATTTGGCGGTGCGCATGCAGTACGCGCATACTCTTCTGTTGAAGAAATTCACGTCACGCACACTGTACACTGAATCTCGCGCACGCTTAAAAAGTGAAGTATACTTTGGCCTTAAAGACGCAGTCTCTTGTGTCAGTCGCTAGCACGCATCTTGAGGCCAGCGGAGTGAGGTTTACATGCACAGCTCTTACTAGCTTGCCTCTGTTACACTCACCCCCCTAAACCTCACTTCCATCCGGGTCATGGCACCAAATTTAACCGGTCCTACTTGACCCACTCTGAGTGGGATTTGAACCGGCATCTCTGGCATGGGAAATTCAAACAATAAATACAGTTGTGGCGATCTTAAATGTAAAGTGACAGATAGCTCCTCAGCCCAAGTGGCACGTGATCATCTCTTCCTCTGTACTACTAGTTAATAGTAAATAAACGCAAATGAACATTAGAAGGTATTTTGAAAGATACAGTACAACTTACCGAAATGTATCATGTCTCATGTAATCGATCAATCAGTGTTTTAACCGCGGAAAGAGGTCAATAAAAGTAGCCCTGTCTGCATTTATCTTCTTTCACACTGTCGTGGCAGTCCCTTGAGGAAACAAGTATGGTAAAGACCACAGTCTCTAGCGTCAGTTGCTAGCACACCTCTTGAGGCCAGCGGAGTGAGGTTAACACGCACAGCTCTTACTAGCTTGCCTCTGTTACACTCACCCCCCTAAACCTCACTTCCATCCGGGTCACGGCACCAAATTTAACCGGTCCTACTCGACCCACTCTGAGTTGTATATCTGAACCGGCATCTCTGGCATGGGAGGCGGGCACGCTAACAAGGACACTAAAGCCCAAAGTGTACTTAGCTTTGTTTACGCGTATGCGAGTGTTTTGGTCTGTTCTGTTTATCTTTGACTACCTTGTGAATTACGGCCCCTAGGGTATGGTTGCCATCTTGTGGATAAACTAATTACTGCAAAAAAAATGAAATGCGCATGTGCGACCTGCTCGTACAAAGCATGCACGGTTATAAAAATTTGGCGGTGCGCATGCAGTACGCGCATACTCTTCTGTTGAAGAAATTCACGTCACGCACACTGTACGCTGAATCTCGTGCACGCTTAAAAAGTGAAGCATACTTTGGCCTTAAAGACGCAGTCTCTTGTGTCAGTCGCTAGCACGCATCTTGAGACCACAGGAGTGAGGTTTACATGCACAGCTCTTACTAGCTTGCTTCTGTTACACTCACCCCCCTAAACCTCACTTCCATCCGGGTCATGGCACCAAATTTAACCGGTCCTACTCCACCCACTCTGAGTGGGATTTGAACCGGCATCTCTGGCATGGGAGGCGGGCGCGCTAACAAGGACACTAAAGCCCAAAGTGTACTTATTTTTTTTTTTTTTTACGCGTATGCGAGTGTTTCTGTCTGTTCTGTTTATCTTTGACTACCTTGTGAATTAAGGCCCCTAGGGTATGGTTGCCATCTTGTGGATAAACTAATTACTGCAAAAAAAATGAAATGCGCATGTGCGACCTGCTCGTACAAAGCATGCACGGTTATAAAAATTCGGCGGTGCGCATGCAGTACGCGCATACTCTTCTGTTGAAGAAATTCACGTCACGCACACTGTACGCTGAATCTTGTGCACGCTTAAAAAGTGAAGCATACTTTGGCCTTAAAGACGCAGTCTCTTGTGTCAGTCGCTAGCACGCATCTTGAGACCACAGGAGTGAGGTTTACATGCACAGCTCTTACTAGCTTGCTTCTGTTACACTCACCCCCCTAAACCTCACTTCCATCCGGGTCATGGCACCAAATTTAACCGGTCCTACTCGACCCACTCTGAGTGGGATTTGAACCGGCATCTCTGGCATGGGAGGCGGGCGCGCTAACAAGGACACTAAAGCCCAAAGTGTACTTAGTTTTTTTTTACGCGTATACAAGTGTTTCGGTCTGTTCTGTTTATCTTTGACTACCTTGTGAATTAAGGCCCCTAGGGCATGGTTGCCATCTTGTGGATAAACTATTTACTGCAAAAAAAATGAAATGCACATGTGCGACCTGCTCGTACAAAGAATGCACGGTTATAAAAATTTGGCGGTGCGCATGCAGTACGCGCATACTCTTCTGTTGAAGAAATTCACTTCATGCAGACTGTACGCTGAATCTCGCGCACACTTAAAAAGTGAAGCATACTTTGGCCTTAAAGACGCAGTCTCTTGTGTCAGTCGCTAGCACGCATCTTGAGACCACGGGAGTGAGGTTTACATGCACAGCTCTTACTAGCTTGCCTCTGTTGTATATGCAATTGATTGCTGGTCTCTGACCTTGAATTTATAAATGTTATATTCACCACTGCAGGTTGCTGAAATAAAGATACACACTTCAAAAGTCTTGAAACCTAAACTCTGCAAATCCGATAACCTTGCAAGATATAGGATTGCTTTTGTGATTTGAGTGCTCATTGTTATCGATTGTTTCACTGGTTTGCAAACGCTAAGCCTTGAAACGCTTTGTCCCGTACAGTATGTCCTTTCTGAAGATAACCGAGTTACCGTTTCAGGCTTTCACATTCACACGTTCCCACTGAGCCGCTTGTTACCCTTAAAGGCTTTAAAAGTCATCACGTTGCTCCAAGGACAAATGTTGAAATAAGAAACCCAATCCATAGAGTGAGGTGCCCCTTCAATCAATTTCTGTGATTTAAATAGGCTCACGCATGCCTGAAGTTCTCCCGTACGAAGGTGCCCGGGGACTTTTTCTTTTTCTTTTTTCTTGAAACCCACAAGAACGTTTTCTCTAGCATTACATCTGACCATTAGGACAGTACGCATTCAGTTTGAGGGGTACTCAGAGCAAATGCCCCTTTATGGTTGAAGAGTTTCCATGAGGAAGTGGACTAATAACCTGGTGTACGTGTGTGCAATACATAATTTAGCAACAGGGTTTCCTTTCTCAACAGTGAAGGAGTTGACCCAGTTTTTTGGCACTTCGTAAAAGTAAGTGAAGATCGTCCTTATCACTATTCTTCTAACCAAGGACAGAGTTTTTTTTTTTTTTTTTTTTTTTTTTTTTATATCATCTATGTTCATTATCACAAACATTAACAGGATGTCAGTTCAGGTCTGTTATATTCTGAATTAGACAAAGTGCTCTCGATTAGTTCATTATTCTCTGCCTGTCATATTAAAGTACAGGGTTCTCGTGTATCACACCATCATGGTTTACAGACAGCATGTGTATGTTTGCAACACGAACACAATGTGTAAAGTGCTCTTCTGTCCAGGAGCTATAATCTTTGAAAAAGTGGGTTTAAAATTACAAACGATTGGCCGAGTGCAATGCATTTGTCTTCCGGGGGAAAGTGATTTCCATTCTCTTTAGTAATTTTCCATTTTAAAGCCTCAGTGTTGGGTATCATTTGCCATGATATTGATGCTTGGGCTTTATAGCGAATTGCTTTGTCCTGTTAAAGAAACACTGGCGTAATTGCACACTGAAATGAGAGCTCTTACTTTTTGAATCTTCTTTTCACTTTGCTATATACTATGGTAGATTAAGGCCTATAGAAAATGTTTGCATTTAATTATGAGTCTCTTAAAGCAAAGACCAACTTTTTATCGGATCTTCATTACCAATGAAACTCAAAGTAAGGAGTGTGAATCAGTTTCCTCTTGACCTCAATTTTCTAGCAACACTCATTAATAACTGTTTTTGCTAATGCTATGAGTTACAGGGTAATGCACTTTTAAATACAAATTATGCCTCTATAATAGAGGAAAGCAATTCTACGCTCTGAAGTGATTAAAAGTGATTTTAAATGGCGCAGGAGCAAAATTTACTTTAAAGGGGGCCTATTATGCAAAAACTTTTAAATTGTTTTTGAACACCAATGTCCTTAATGACTGTCATTAATGACGTCATGTGCAGGTGGAGGAGTAATAACTTCTGTGGATTAACCTGTTCGAGATCTCCGAATGTTTGTTTGAATCGTGGTTTCGGGAAACACTAAATCGTTGAACTATGTTGATAACAACGGAACTTAACGACCATAGCTGGCTAACGATGCTTCTGGGAAACGCACCCCTGAACGGTTTATTCACAAATCAAACTAATCCAACACAACTCATAGGTTTAGAATGGCTTGGTAAACTGAACTATAACTGAACTAAACCTCAAAAGACTTTTTTTTTTTTTTTGGTATAAAAGTTCTCTTTAAATAGATGTGGTTTAAAATGGAATTATTTATGCCATATTAAAGGAGTTATTAAAATGTTAAACAATTTTCTATACTTCACACTGCTTATGACTTTTATTGTTCTGGCTTCACCTTCAGTAAATGTCTTGAGTGGAAATGAACATTAGCACTTCTTTATAACCTCATATTATGGGGATTTTTTTAAGACACATTATTAAAATGTATCTTTTCAGCTGGTGTAGCAAGTATATAATTTAGTTCTTTGAACCCCTGCTAAGAACTCTTTTCTGTCTGCCAAACAGTTCTTAAATAACTCTGTGTAGAAGAAAAAAAAAAAAAAATGCCACAAAAGAGTCTTATTTTCTCCATCCAGAACTTGTCAATTAGATATGTGTGTGTTGTGCTTGAAGTAATCTTTTTGGAGCTGTACTTTGAGAAGGAAAACTTAGTCAGAAAGAGAAACCTTAGTACACAATTTATGTTTGACCCAAGTGAAGGACATTGAAACAATCTGTCATACAATTTTAATATCTACATTTCATCTGTTATCTAGTATGAAGCTGGCTGAGTTTAACTTATATGAGTGAGCCGTCTTTCTGCCTGTCAGTATCTGTAATATACAAAACCGTATGATATAAGAAGAATGTTTTTGCAAAAGGATGTTGCGGAGCTCAGTTGACAAATGATTTCAATAAAGGTGACTAAAGATTAACTATGTAATAAGCATTCATAAACAGCACACATCATTTGCATAATGCTTTTTTCAGTATTGTATTATTAATTAATATAGTTTTAATTACATATATATTTTATAGTTATACTATAAATGTTAATTTATGGCAATTCTGCTTTTGAAACAGGGCCATTATGTCATTATTTAGTTATGTTATTTGAAAAATAAAATGCTTTAGCGAAATAAAAAACACCATATGCAATTTTGGTCCGCTTTTCATTGTTTCCACCATTTTCTCTCTGCAGATCAGGAGCTTCTTTCTCACTTGCACCCCAATAGCAAAAAAGGCACTCTCGACCACTTCTTCATGGGGTTTGATCATGTTTTGACTGAGCATTTGTGATTTGATGGTCGTATGCAGGGGAGGTCATGGTGCGCTGGAAAGACATCCATCTGGTTTGGGTGACTGAACTTTAGTTGACTCACTGTCACTTGGACGAAACACTTAGGCACTGAAAGTTTTCCACCATTAGCTCTGTGCCGAGACAGGTTGCTATGGAAACTGAGCTGACATGAAACTGGTAATAACACTGAATATGGGAAAGAGTGAGAGAGAAAGAGAAGTTATCTCTTTTTACTCTGCTAGAGGTCAGCAGCCAATCAGATTTGGAGTGGATGATAATTTTGTTTATAAATTGGTACTGTATGACATATGCACAGGAAAGGGAAACCTTGAATGAGGTGAATATGGCTTCAGAGAAAGCGGGAGGTTGAGTATTCAAATAGATTCTTTATACCTACTTATGTGTAACTCTGCTGACTTCCAAATAAATACATATACAAATAAAAAACATATACTTCATAACAATTGCGATAATTTAAAGTTGAAGTTAGGCAACTCAATCATGGCTGTTTTGTGATCGACTCGCTTGCTTTCTCTGCCTCTCTAAAGGAATGCATTTGGAGAATTGCTAATCATTTGACTGCTGTGTCCAGGGAAATTAAAATCTGGTCTGATTTTGCTTTAATATTTAGACAAGATGTAGAAAATACTGATGATCAGGCATAACATTATGACCACAGACAGGTGAAGTGAATAACACTGATTATCTCTTCATCATGGCACCTGTTAGTGGGTGCGATATATTAGGCGGCAAGTGAACATTTTGTCCTCGAAATTTGATGTGTTAGAAGCAGGAAAAATGGGCAAGCGAAAGGATTTGAGCGAGTTTGACAAGGGCCAAATTGTGATGGTTAGATGACTGGATCAGAGCATCTCCAAAACTGCAGCTCTTGTGGGGTGTTCCCGGTCTGCAGTGGTCAGTATCTATCAAAAGTGCTCCAAGGAAGGAGCAGTGGTGAACCGGCGACAGGGTCATGGTTCCATTGATGCACGTGGGGAGTGAAGGCTGGCCTGTGTGGTCCGATCCAACAGACGAGCTACTGTAGCTCAAATTGCTCAAGAAGTTAATGCTGGTTCTGATAGAAAGGTGTCAGAATACACAGTGCATCGCAGTTTTTTTGCATATGGGGCTGGATAGCTGCAGACCAATCAGGGTGCCCATGCTGACCCCTGTCCACCGCCGAAAGCAACAAAAGTGGGCATGTGAGCATCAGAACTGGATGGAAGAAGGTGGCATGATCTGATGAATCACATTTTCTTTTACATCATGTGGATGGCCGGGTGCGTGTGCGTCGCTTACCTGGGGAACACATGGCACTGGGCACTATGGGAAGAAGGCAAGACGGCAGAGGCAGTGCGATGCTTTGGGCAATGTTCTGCTGGGAAACCTTGGGTCCTGCCATCCATGTGGATGTCACTTTGACACGTACCACCTACCTAAGCATTGTTGCAGACCATGCACACCCTTTCATGGAAACAGTATTCCCTGGTGGCTGTGGCCTCTTTCAGCAGGATAATGCATCCTGCCACAAAGCAAAAATGGTTCAGGAATGATTTGAGGAGCACAACAACGAGTTTGAGGTGTCGACTTGGCCTCCAAATTCCCCAGATCTCAATCCAATGGAGCATCTGTGGGATGTGCTGATCAAACAAGTCCGATCCATGGAGGCTCACCTCACAACTTACAGGACTTAAAGGATCTGCTGCTAACATCTTGCTGCTAACATCTTGGTCATAATGTTATGCCTGTGTGTGTGCACCAAAAGAAAGAAACCAAGAACTGAACCCATTCTTAATGCATAATGATTATTCTGTCAGTCAGAGAGGTAGATTTCCTACTGTGCACACAATTCCTAATTGCCATTCAATGATTAATCCAAGATTCACAGATAAAGGAGACGTTAACTGTACATCAAGCACCAGATTTATGGCTGCCTCGCTGTGCAAAGACTGAAGAGGAACAATTACTGTGATCCTGCACAATATGTTTGCCTACCTGCTCCAAATTTGCATAGAAAAGGGTTTATGAATGTCAGAGCTAGAATACCTTCAAAAAGTTCATAAAAGTTCAGTTTGAGGAATAACATTCCCATGTATTTAAAGTACAAATCACTCTAGACTCTGATGTTGGTTGGAAAGTACATTGTGGGAGGATAAAAAAAAAAAAAGAGAAATTAAATTATTTCCTCACACACAGCTATCATATAGCTTTAGAAGACTTGGAATATAGTACACAAATCATATGGACTTTTTTATACTGCTTTTATGGTGCTTTTTGTCATTTTAAAATTTGACAGCTCCATTCTCATTTTATTATGTAGAAAAAAACGTCAGGGTACTCTATTAAAAAAAAAAACCCTGAACCTTTTGTGGTCCATGTAAGGTGCGAACCGTCATGAGTAAATAATGACAGAACTTTTGTTTTTGTGTGAATTATTTCTATAATATTCCTCATTTTGCTGCATTAAAACTTAAGTTTCAGTACAGGCTGCAACTTCATGAAACATTTGCAGGTTTCATCATCTCGCTTGTAGCATATTCCTGAGATTCTAGCACTGCCCAAGGTAGCAGGTAATTTCGCCACACTTACCGTGTCCTAAATCAAGTGTTTTCTCAAGGTTTTTATAGCATCGGGGCATTGTTGGCCTCGGGATGGCACAAACATTCATTGATCTTTCACGGTTAGAATACCATCAATTATTTAACAGCAGTTTACAATTCCCACTTCATTACATTCTTACAGTCTACTGAAGGCTTTAAAACATGTAGCAGCATTTCAAGTATGTGTTTCTTGTGCTGTAACCTTGTCTTGGCTAGCGCAGCACTCAGCTTCCTTTATAATATCAGACGAGTAGTTCTCACAATTAAGTTGTCATTTTTAAATGATATTGAAAGCGTTTATTTTAATCTCAATCCTTGGGGCTTCCATGACCCATTTCTTGAATTCCCAAATGATTTTAATTGTCAATCGCAGTCTATAAGGGATAGTGCAGTGGAAATTATAATGTTTGCTGAGACTCATACCATTATGTCTCCATTATTTTCAGAACTATCTATCTATATCTATCTATCTATCTGTCTGTCTGTCTGTCTGTCTGTCTGTCTGTCTGTCTGTCTGTCTTTCTTTCTGTCTGTCAAACTACCTACCTATCGAATATGTCTTCCACTTAAGTTTTTATAATACCACACTACAAATAATACACTAGTTAAACCTTTACATTTTCTGAAGAAAATGTGAGTGCTGATTACCAAGATCCTACACTCTAAAAAAATGCTTGGTTAAAAACAACCCAGGTTGGGTTGAAAATGGACAAACACAGCGACTGGGTAAAATGTTTGGCCAACGTGCTGGGCAGTTTTATTTAAACCAAATATTGTTTAAAATGTACTATAAATGGTGAACATTTATCACTAAGTAATTTAATTAATGTTTGTTTAACTACACTAAAAATGCTGGGTTAAAAACAACCCAAGTTGGGTTTAAAATGGACAAACCCAGCGATTGGGTTGTTTTGACCCAGTGGTTGGGTTAAATGTTTGCCTAATGTCTGGGCAGTTTTATTTACAGTTTTTCTCAGTCACTTTGGTACATTTCTCGAATCATCCTTGACATTTGCAAAACAGTAAGTGCATTTCTCAAAACAACTTGTACAAATAGCAAAACACCATGGATTACCTGCAAAAGCCAGTCTCTTAAAATCCTTAGTTCATCTCTCAAAAATAATTATCTGTGTCAATGAACATGTCAGTGCCATCAGAATGATAAGTCCTTGTGTCATTGTGTACGGTGTACTCTGGAGGGATGTTCTGATGTAAACTATGGCTACAGTTTTTGATGACAATTATTGTAAATTGTAGGTTACACCTTAGAGTATGTGGGAGTTTGACTGCAAGAGACTGGACAAAATTCACATTTACGCTTTTAATGTTTGTACTGTAATTTTTTTGACAGACCATGTCTTTGCGATACAGAAAGGAAAAGACAGCACTGCATAGCACATAGAAAAAAAAACAAACAAAAAAACAAAAAACAAAAGTAGAAATGTGAACATAGGACAATCTCCTTAGGGAAAACTGTACATGCAGTGCTGTAGGAATTACAGTGCAGTCTTCCTACACCTCCTGACGTTCCTGTCTGTTGGGCCACAAATTCTCATCCACATCACAACGAATATCTTCTCTTGCGATGCAGCATGGAACAAATCTTTTAGAGTGTCTTATCCAGCCTCTGCAGGCATCTGCTGTGATGTCATCACACTCTGCATCCATGGCAGCCAGAAGGGTCATCTGTGTATGTGGCTGGCGATCATATACTTTCCATCTCCATGCTGAGAAAAATTCCTCAATGGGGTTAAGGAATGGAGAGTAGGGTGAGAGGAACTCCATCAGCATCCTGTTGTGGGCTGCAAACCATTGCCTGATGATGTTGGAGCGATGGAAACTGACATTGTCCCAAACTATCACGTACTTTGGCAGGTCATCTCCAATCTGACCCCTCTCTTGTTCAGGGGTGAGATCCCTGTAGTGAGTGTCTAAAAAGGTGACAAGACATTCTGTATTGTATGGCCCAATAATGGGAATATGCGTTAATACACCATTCTCAGAGATAGCAGCACCCATGGTTATGTTCCCGCCCCCGTTGGCCTGGCACATCAACTGGAGCTCTGTGGCCGATGATATTTTGACCACGCCTTCTGCGTTTCGTTAGGTTGTAGATGAAGCTGTGCGGTGGTTCACTTGCTTCCAGTTCCATTATACGCTATATCCAGAAGACACAAAATTAGTTTTATGAATTACATGCATTTTCATTTTGGCCAAGATACAGTTACATCAAATGTATACAGCACATATTGCATCTTTTTTTGCCATAGCAAATGTGTAAATGTCACACTTACTGTACTGTATATCACAATATGATGTTGTACTGTTTACTGTGAGGTTCAGTTGCTGCATGCTCATACATGTTTTACCTGTACATACTGGTAGCGCAGCTCCTTCACCCTTTCACCATTTCTTTCAAATGGAACAGTGTACAGCTGCTTCATATTCATTTGGTGTCTTTTCAGCACCCTGTCAATGGTTGAGATGCTGACTGTTTGGGTGTTTGCAAAGATGCTGTTGTCCTCTATAATGGCACTCTTTATCTCCCTTAGTCTTATGGCATTGTTTTCTACAACATGGTGCGAATAGCCTCCTCCTGTTCAGGTATGAAAAGGGGCCCTCTACCACCCCTCTGAAGTTGTCTTGCAGTCCTATGTGGAAAAAAAATATAGTAATGCAAAACACAAAATTGAGTAAGATAAAATGTCACTTTTTAAAGTATACTTACTGTATGTTGTAAAATGCAAGTGGAATACTGTAATATTGTATGAAGCATTACAGAAACTATACAGTATTACAGTATAGTGCCTATTGTTAGATTACATACCTGTTCTGTTGAAAAATCTGAATGATTGAGGACACAGTTGTTCTCCTAACATTTGGCTGCACCCTTCGACCAGCCTTGGCCATTGTAAGCCCATGATTGACAACATGGTCTACAAGTGTGGCTCTTATCTCATCAGGAACACGCATATGTCCTTGGCCTCTTCCTCTGTTTTGCCTCTCAACTCCTCCGCCATGCAACCTCACTCCTCTTCCTCTTCTTCTTCTCTCTGGCTGTTGACCCTGTCCAATTCCTTGGCCTTCCATTGTCAGACATTGTAACATTGTGTTGCGCTCCGGTTATGTATATACTTGCCAGTTGATGGTTCATGAGATGCACCTTTGTTAGAGAAAGTCAAGATTCACCTGGGAGCAATTTACCAATTCAGGACAGATTTAGAAAAAAAGTCTAATGGAAATGTATAGAAATATGCTTGACATATTATGACAACTTGTTCAACCATTTTGCATGCAAAGACTTACAAAGATGCTATGAACTAATGCCTAAATGAGGTGGGGGGTGAGACTATTCAACAGAGACCCATTATAATACATTTTTGATCAACATGACATAAGCAATTGATAATGTAGGAAACAGCAGAGAATTGTACATAATCATTTGCATGGATGTACCAAAGCATTTGCTACTTGTTCAAAGAGATGAGAAACTGCTTTTTTGATGCGCACAAGTGACACAATGATGTGAAGATTGAACAGGTAGTTTTGAGAATTTCAATTCTGATCTGAGAAATGTGCCAAAGTGACTGAGAAAAACTGTAACTCAACTATTGTTTAAAAATGACTATATGGCTGGCTTAAAATGAACCCAAAATAGGTTGGAAATAAAAAATCAGACACATAATTACTAGAGACAACAATAAGAATTAAAAGGTTAACATTTATTAATAAGCAATTGAATAAATGTTTATTGTTTAATTATTATTTGGGTTCATTTTAAGCAAGCAATACAGTAATTTTTAAACACTAGTTGAGTTAAATAAAACTACCCAATTGCTGGGTTTGTCCATTTTCAACCCAACTTGGGTTGTTTTTAATGCAGCATTTTTTTTTTTTTTTTTTAGTTTTAGCTGGTTGCAAAGGTATTGTTATGCAGACGCTAATGTGTTCTGTTTTAACATGGCTTTTGTTTTCTTTTTTCTCTCTTCTCTCTCTTTAACATTTTGCTATGTTGCTGTTAGGATGTTCTGAAGGGTTACTAGATGGTTTCTTACTGGCCCGAGCAAAAAGACTCTGGCGCCTCTCGGGACTGATCGCTTGTAAAAGTAATAGCGCACCTCTTCTCAACAAGCCAGATGATTTTTGAGGTATCATTAATCAACAAAGTTTAATACATTTGGGATTTACAACAAAGTGATGTTTGCCTTAGCAGTCTCATCTTTGTAATGCTCCAACCTTGAAGATTTTATTTTATCAGTAAAATATTCTGAAATGGAGACAGAGGGACGGACAGACGGACGGACGGACGGACGGACGGACGGACGGACGGACGGACAGACAGACAGACAGACAGACAGACTAGATAGATAGATAGATAGATAGATAGATATAAACAAATGCATGCCATTGGCTTGTTGAACAGACCTGGTAAGTTGTGTTGTGGAGAAATTCCATTTCAGGGTTCACTGACCTTTCAAGAACCGCTCACCCAGAAGGAAGTGTAATCCATGCCCACTCGTAAAACTTGTCAGTTGAATCAATTTCCCCATTTCAATTACTGTCCACAAAACTTGCTTGATCTCAGTTTTACCCAGAAACATGTTAGCATTCAACCATGACTGTTAATCTGTAAAATTGCATCATTTTATATTGTAGCATAGGGAAAAAAAACTCTTAAAATGCCACAAAATTAATACTAAAACCATGTAGCTCTGAAAATGCTACATCTATTCTCATGTGATTTACAAAGTAGCACACTGCCCACTAAATAAACTGTATTTAGCTTTCAAACTGATAAATACAGAGATCAGTTGACATCGGGAAGGACAAGTATCACCTCTGCTTGTAGGGTGCAATGGAGTGGAACCTATTTTTGTCAAAATTTTCCATTCTGTCAAATAAACATGTCTTTGATGAATCATGAAGTCTATCATAAGAGGCACAGCTACATGTTCCCTTAGATGTCAAATTCCCTTTAGCATTTCCAGGCATATTTTAACAAATCTCTCCTGTCAAGGTAGACAGTTATGGAACCGCAGGCTCACAGAAACCCTTTGAGTGATGAGTAATGCGAGACAAAACAATGAAGCAAGTCATAGAGGGGAAATTATTCAAATATTTGTACCTTGCAACAGGGAGAAGTGTAGAAGGTCTCCAGATAATGTTTTTTTCAAACATTAATGTGTAGCCAAATCTGACTGATTTATTGGTAGATATGATACCATGATACCTTAAAAATGATAACTTTTTTTTATATTTTTGGCATTTTCAAGACAAACGTAATGGATCAAAAGTGAAGAAAGAAAAAGAAAAAGAACATCAAGAAAGCAGCTGGTGTTCCGTCCAAAGCACATGTGCCAAACTTCATTCCTGAAGGGACACTGTCCTGCAGAGTTTAGCTCCAACTAGCTCCAAAACACCTGCCTGGACATTTTTAGTAATCATGAAGGCCTTAGTTGTGTCTCAATCAGATCCCTAGCTCCCTAGGTTGTGGGTCTGTATATCATGTACACGAATTCAGGCACTGGTAAGGACCCTTGCTCACTACACATTGGGACACTGATGGATCTATTTTAACATTGCACAACATCATGACTGGTATTTATGAATAACAGCAGCACTTTCTGACATTATTTTTTTAATGTTATTTAAATGGGACCTATTATGCCCCTTTTTACAAGATGTAATATAAGTCTCTGGTGTCCCCAGAATGTGTCTATGAAGTTCAAAATACCCCACAGATTATTTATTATACCATGTTGTAAATGCCCATTTTTGGGTGTAAGGAAAAACATGCTGTTTTCGTGCATGTATCTTTAAATGCAAATGAGCTGCTGCTCCCCACCCCGCTTTCCAGAAGAGGGCGGAGACTGTACAACTCGTGCCTCGGATACTCTGCCACAAACTAAAACATCTTTTTGGTTTTTATTATCATCTCTATCACTCTCACATGACATTCCAGTTCTTCTTCATCATGAAAGTTTACTATCTGCATGTGTTTTAAAGCTATATCAGTCTAAACTAGTGATATATGGTTTTTCTGAGCACACACATCCAAAGCATGCACACAGAAAGCTGTCTATCAGACAGTGCGTCCTGTGAGTATTAAACTAACTTCTCTTTCACGTCTTCAAATACACACAAGATAACATCAAAAACACACAAAGTTCACATAAACAGTGTGTTATGTCTGTGAACGTAAACAGCAGGGACAGAAATCTCTTGTGTATATTAGATCTGTGTATTAAAGTGACAGCAGTGTAATATACAGTACCTAATGGTGTATGTGCTGTTAATATGAACCATACAACAAAAGAAAAACAGAAAATCACTCACTGCTCCTGATTAAATACCTTTAGTAGCTTTAATAAAAATACATTTCTGGCTTGAAAGCTGCTCTTAAATGATCTGGGATGTGTTTCCCAAAGCGAACTATGGTCACAAGTTGCATCGTTACCAATAGAGTTCAATGGGACTTACGACCATGGTTCACCAAAGATGCTTTTGGGAAACACACCCCTGCCGAGGAGATAAAAATGGCGGACTGTGTACAGCTTACTCAGTGCGGAGTCTATGCTAATAGCCTTATTAGCATCCCATTGTCCGTCAGCAGTCATGGGCAGGGCCTAAACATTTGTGATGTCACATTGCTAGAATCTGCAAACGGCACTGCTTATGATTTATGGGGATTACAAAAGAGGAGTGGGTGTTTTTTTTTTACCATTATAGGTGGTTGTGTACACACACTTCCATGTTCAAACAACATGTAAAAGTGAATTTTGCATAATAGGTCCCTTTTAAAATACATTATAATAAATACTTTTCTTGTTACATATACTGCGATGAGCAAGCTATATCCATTACCTGTTTAGCAATGTATGTTTACGCTGAAATATAATAATGGTTTGTTTTTTCAAAACATCTATCACTTGTTGTCATTATGTTAACTTCCGTTAAGGGAACATAGTGAGCATTGATGCTCCCCAGTTTTTATGGTGCATTGTGTGACTTTTTAAGGGAGCGAAGATTTCAGTGCACTGGAAGAATTTTGCTTTTGAGACAGTCCTGATCAGTGCCTGACTACTGAACTAGAGATCCAACCCGATCTCACAGCAATTTGTACGTATTTTACGAGGTGGCTAATTTGTATGAATTCATACGACCTCACTCGTACGGATTCATATGTTTTTTGCTAAATCGTATGTATTTTAAGAGTTGACAAATTCGTATGAATTCATACGAGTGACCTACCCCAAACCCCGCCCCTAAACCTACCCATCACTGGGGTTTAGACAACTCGTACGAGTGAGGTCATATGAATTCATATGAATTAGCCACCTCGTAAAATACGTACGAATTGGTCGTGAGATAGCGTTGAGAGAGCTGATTGAGGAGCACCCCTTGAGTAGCCTGTTCAGGTGTGTTTAATTAGACTCTGCAGGACAGTGGCCCTCCAGGAACTGACTAACATGCTCGTATGATAGATTATTTTTTACCACTAGTATCCTACTGTATCGGGCAGGTGTTATACAGGGTTGTTGGCTGCATCCCAGCAGTGATCCACAGCATGCAGTACGATGAAGGGTTCTTCTGTAAATTGTTGAAAATAACCTGTTATTGCTCGGTGTTCACCCCGGGTTACGCTTTGTTTGCTCCATCCCACGTGTCCATTTAAAGGTTGAGTGTTATGATTTAGGCCCATTCAGTGTCAGTTATTCATTGTTTTGAATCTAGTGCAGTATGATTAAGCTTAGAGAGCAAATGAAATCAGGATCATTTTAAGTTGTGTACATGATATCAATCAAATAATCGTGTCTTAAAATAGGCAGATTTAATTTTCTGATTGTATTATATGCTGATCAGAACAGTGAGTAGAAAAATGGCTTAAAATTGGCCTTGTAACTTTTTACAGTATATAAAATCATATCGTATCTCCCATATCCCTCCTCATAGATCAAGATAAATCATTTTCACATGTGAACACATATTCAGGAGAATTGGATCATTTATTATGTTGCCGGTTTTGTCTGCATTAACATTTATGAGTTTACATTGCATACACAACACAAATGCATAATTTAAGAACTAAATATTATTTACAAATTCATATCATAATGCTTTATTGTCAACATATGCTCACTTATATGGTCTCCAGCACCTTATAAAGTGCTAATAAATATTGTACCAAAGCTTCTGTCTCTAATGGTTTGCTCAAAGTGCTTTACTTTTCATCAAAAACGGCACTCGTAGCAGTTAAATGTGCTTTTAGGCATATCAGGTTCTGCCATCTTCTCTCTTCTCCAGCATTCTTCACAGCACATATTCATTACGTCTCTCTTGAGCCTCCCTGCGCCTCCATTTCAGAGCACATTCTACTGTCAATAACTACACGGGATGATATGTACTCCTCAACCGATTCAATTTCCTCATGCCCTTAGAAGAGTGGTCCTTGCAGAAGCAGTCGCGGTGGAAGATGTATGCCCCTGTCGACAGCAAATCTAATCAAGTGCTGTCTTGGGTATATCCTCACTGTGCTTGTTGGCTGTTTGCTAAAACAGCATATGGAGCGTGGTTAAAGAGACTACTGGCGCAGGTCAAATGTTGTGAACCAGGTTTGTTTCTTGTGGATTATACAAACAGCAGACATTTTAAGTAAAAAGTAACCTTTTTTCGCACCTTGAGGTCTACTAGTGATAGCCAAAGTTACCCCCCAAAACAGTCATAATTTACTTTCACAAGTCCATTTTCCACCCTCACTCATGCCCACAGGACATTTTTTGTTACTTTACCTTCTATGTAAACCCCATATGTAATGGTTGGCTAACACAAGCTGTGTACATCATCTAACAAATCTACCAAAATCTTACTCTTTTCGTTTTATGCCAATTGAGATTACATTTTTATATATTATATATATATATATATATATATATATACTTACTTAACTGTAACTAATATATATATTTACTTAACTGCAACTGCGAGGGCCAAGTTAGTGAACACCAATTCATTCATGCATCCTTTCTTTAAATTTTTTCCATTTAGAAGAAATAAGTAAACACAAAGTAATAGTAAGAGTAAAAGCAATAAAAGTAATAGCATTACTCCCTTAGAAAAATAAAGCAACTAATTGTGTTATTTAGTTACTTTTTATGGAAAGTAATGCATTATTTTTTGGCTGGGCTTTCTTGTTTTTTAAAGGATTAGTTCACTTTGAAATGAAAATTAGCCAAAGCTTTACTCACCCTCAAGCCATCCTAGGTGTATATGACTAGGATGGCTTATAATGGCTATCACTGCTGTTATAAAGCTCGGATGTGTCAGGATATTTATTAATATTTCTGCGATTATGTTCATCAGAAAGAAGAAAGTCATGGCTTGAGTGAGTAAAGCTTGGGCTAATTTTCATTTTAAAGTGAATTAATCCTTTAATAACAAAAAAAAAAAAAAAAAGTTATATTTTTAAAAAATATAAAGGCCCCTTCACACCAAAAGTGAAATGCATAAGCATCAGGCTGAAGGAAATGCAAATACACACATGTACAGTAGGGGGCAATAAATGGGAAAACAATGTAACTTGTGTTACTTATTTGAAAAAATTACTCAGATATGTTGTTGTAAATTTAAATGTAATGTGTAATACTCAACTCATTACTTTAAAAAAAAAGTAATCTGATTACAAGTTACTTGTAATGCTTTACCCCCAACATGGTTAAAATGCTGCAAGTCACTATAAAAGTCATTGTACACATTATTATTTACAGTGTAATCTGGTTAATTTCTTCATCCACTCGTTAGCAGTCATTTCATAATTTCACGAACAATGTCACAATTTCAGTATAGCATTTTGGATAAGATAGAAACCTGGCACATGGCAAATTTACACTACCCTTCAGAAATATGAGTCAGTAAGATTGATTGATTGATTGATTTTTAAAGAAATTAATATTTTTATTCAGCAAGGATGCATTTAAATTAATCAAAAGTGACAGTAAACACATTTAAAATGTGTTAAACCATAAAGATTTCTATTTCAAATACATCTTTCTGTTCATCAAAGAATCCTAAAAAAAAATTTATCCTTGTTTTGACAAAAAAATATTAAGAAGAATGACTGTTCTCTTGAGCGGCAAATCAGCATATTGGAATGATTTCTTAAGAATCATGTGACAGTTAAGACTGCATCACAGGAAGAAATTACGCTTTAAAATATCTGTAAGGTACCTGGAAATTAAATTTTTACTCTGAATTAATGACATTTGTGTGTGAAAGTAGTAATAGATGTGCACTTTTGGACATAAACGGGTTAATGTTTTTGCTATTTTATTTTAAAAAGATTGTATTTTTTTGAACAGGGGGAAAGTTTTCTGTACATTTACGTTTTAAATGTTTCAAAAAGATCAAGGAAAAGTCCAACACGACCAAGGAAAAACTATTTTACGATGCGATTTCATATAAACTGGTACAATGTGAATCGTACAAAAACAAATGATTAAAAAATAAAATAATAATAATAATAATAATCATGAAAGATGTCCCCTAAACATACCTGTCACCGGGGTGTAAATAGATAATACAAAAAGTACAAATGAGATTAAATGAATTAGCCAATTTGCTGAAATGTAAAATACTTACGAATTGCCATGAGATTGTGTTAAAAGTCTAAAGTTTTCATGATATAGATGTTTAGTGTTTGAAAATAGAACTTAAGATTGGCAGTCCCAGATATCTATGGCTTAAGCCATTATGGAGGATCCACACCTGGGAATGGGGTTATATGTAAGATCATAGAGCTCCATATTTACTGTCCTAACATGGATATCTGTGGGTTCAAAGATTCCTTTTACCCCAAAGGCCATGTTGGTGCAATTTCTCAATGCACTTTCTCTGATCTTCTTTGACGTAATTTGTTTACCAACCTAAGAAGTTGCAACATCTCTCAAACATCCTGCTTGGCAAGGAAATGTAGCCTCTCACAAAATACATAAATCAATCAACTTAGCACCAAGGCACAAATGACTTAAACAGATCAAACCGTGCTGGCGTTCTTCCTGGACACTGATGTCCTGTGGCTAGAACAGGTGCATTGTTAATGACAGCTGGATCTTTGAAGTCATGGCCAAACACAGCAGTTTCTAGAATTAGAGTATGGGGGAAATGACATGACATGAATTATTTACAAATGAGTATGAAACCAATGATTTTTGAAAAAAAAAAATAAATAAATAAATAAATAAAAAAATCAAAGTCATATCAGCAAGTGGTGTTGAGAAGAAATGTATTGATTGTATAAATAATATGTAATCAGTGTTTCTGGCCAGTGCAATCTCATATGAGATATTTTGCTATTGTGACTCTTATTTTTTGCACATTCTCAGTTCTATTCAGTAATCTGTCAACCCTTGGCAATCATACAGATATTGATTGAATGGCACAGGAAATATTATTTTGTGTTTGAATAACTCCAAAAATGTCTTCAAATGCAGTATGCTGAGATATTTTCTTACATTTTAGCTGTCTCATTTCTCTGGCTGCATCCTCCGGCATTTGTTGGCTGCATGTTTCCATCCACCAATTTTTATGCACATTTTGTGATGTTGCATAAAAAACAAAAACAAACAAAGACTCAAACGGCAAGATGCACATAGATTCTAAAAAAGTTCATGTACTCAAGTGAGTTACTTTTTTTTATCCAATAAGAAGACATATGCATAAACTACGATGTAAACACAATTACAGAATAAATCCCTTGATGCACAACAAAAAACTCATATGACTTCGCCTCAACAGTGAATGTGATTGGATGGACTAACCAGCAGACCAATCACGTTGCACAGCATCTTAAAGGTGCCATCGAACGTTTTTTTACAAGATGTAATATAAGTCTAAGGTGTCCCCTGAATGTGTCTGTGAAGTTGCAGCTCAAAATACCCCATAGATTTTTTAAAAAAATTTTTAACTGCCTATTTTGAGGCATAATTAGAAATGCGCCGATTCATGCTGCGGCCCTTTAAATCGCTCGCTCTCCGCCCCCTCCCGAGCTCTCGACTCTATCACTGCAAAAACAAGTTCAGCCAGCTAATATAACCCTCAAAATGGATCTTTACAAAGTGTTCGTCAAGCAGCATGTCTAATCGCGTAAGTATGGTATTTATTTGGATGATTACATTTGATTCTGAATGAGTTTGAGGCTGTGCTCCGTGGCTAACGGCTAATGCTACACTGTTGGAGAGATTTATAAAGAATGAAGTTGTGTTTATGATTATACAGACTGCAAGTGTTTTAAAAATGAAAATAGCGACGGCTCTCTTGTCTCCGTGAATACAGTAAGAAACGATGGTAACTTTAACACATTTAACAGTACATTAGCAACATGCTAACGAAACATTTAGAAAGACAATTTACAAATATCACTAAAAATATCATGTTATCATGGATCATGTCAGTTATTATTGCTCCATCTGCCATTTTTCGCTGTTGTCCTTGCTTGCTTACCTAGTCTGATGATTCAGCTGTGCACAGATCCAGACGTTAATACTGACTGCCCTTGTCTAATGCCCTTAACATGGGCTGGCATATGCAAATATTGGGGGCGTACATATTAATGATCCCGACTGTTACGTAACAGTCGGTGTTATGTTGAGATTCGCCTGTTCTTCGGAGGTCTTTTAAACAAATGAGATTTATATAAGAAGGAGGAAACAATGGATTTGAGACTCACTGTATGTCATTGTACTACATCGTAATTTCATGTACTGAACTCTTGTTATTCAACTATGCCGAGGTAAATTCAATTTTCAATTCGATGGCACCTTTAAACACTGTAAGCCCGGATTTTGTATCTAATTAAACCATTTATTTACAATATACTTAAAATATTTAAGTTTGACTGCCATTTATAGTATAAGATATAAGTAGATTCTACTAATTTGTAGACATATTTGAATATGTGAATAAATTTAAGTTTAATGAACTCAAGTTTTGATTAGCAGGTAACACTCAACCTGGGAAAAGATGAGCTGGCACACAGAATTCAATACCATCAATATTTTTAACTCAGGAGTGTAAACAAACCATATAGTTTTGATGCACTTTGTTGTGTTTATAGACTGTTCATGTGTTTAACAATAAGTTAATTGGATAAAACAAACTCGTTTTGTGGGGAAAATGTTTTCAGGACATGCAAATTAATATTTGGAATTGAACTGAAATAAAACAAAGTTGTGTGAGTGTACTTTTATTTGTTTATTTGTTTAAATTTTCTAGTTTAACAAATAAAAAAAAAAAAAAAAAAAACAATTGATATGCATTTAAAATTAGTACATTGAAATTGAATATACTAGTACATGTAATGAGTGCAAATTAATTGATAGTACAAAACATTTTAAGTTAAATTAACTGACATTTTTAAGTTCACAGTACTTATATTTTTTAAGGCAACCAGTTTCCTCAAAAATGTTAAGTAAATTCAGCTTATCCATGTTTACAGTGAATGTTGGTTTGATCATTCTGAAATGGCTGAGCCACAGTCTGTCATCAAAATGATTTGGTTTAATTCCCTCCCATGAAGAGTCTCACATGACTGCATTCCCAAACACCAGCATCCGCAAGAGAACATGACAGCATTGCGTTTTGTCTGCATGCTCTAAGATGCAATCCATTTATGATGGAGGGAAAAACAAAGTCACAGTTCCTTCACCAACTGCAGCAACTTCCATTTTTGTTAAAAATTCCATTTTTATCACAGATGTTTTGCTCCAATTTCCCAGAAAGTTAAAGTTTTGTTCTCTAAAACATATTTTATCCGCAAATGTTTCATGCAATATTCCAATTTTGTGCAGTTAAATTGGATGGAAACATTCAGAAAAGCATTAGACCATTACAAAACTGACAATTATTCCTCACGAGTCATAAAATACTGTAATTTCTTTCTTATTTTGGGATGTAATGGTTACTTTTCTGAAATGAGGCAGCTTCAGTGATGTACAGTATGTGGGCTCTGGATGCAGCTTTCGAAATGAGACACAGCTTTAGTTTTGATGTATTTAGTAATGATGCTTTAGTTAGCATGCAGACAGGCATTAAATAGTTTGTGCATTAAAACCCTTCTAAAAGAGCCATCTTTAACCCACCATATACATTCACACAAACATGCTTAGCAGTCGTCACACTGTTTTTTTGAGCGTCCTACTGTATTTTTAAGACAGCTCAACTTGCTTTATTTGAACGCAAGAACAGATTCTGTGTCTGCATGTTGTAGTTCTTGATGTTTACCAGCTATTGCATGCCATCATTGTATTTAATCTGAAAGAGAAAATAAGATCCAACAAGAACTAATATCACCCGTTGAAACCAGCTGACAGAAGGGGCACAATAAAGACACTTGTCATCTGCTTTTAATCTCACTCCCTGCACGTTCACCTCACATTTGTGCATTTAGCTTAGCACTTCTTTTAACACAGCCATTGGGACTGATCCATGACATTTTTACCACGAGCAGGAATCTCTTCATGTCGACATGCCGTCTTCATGAATCATGCGATCAATGACAAAGATCAACACATGGATCAATAACAGCAGCAGATCACATGGAAAGCTCATGCTATGGTCTTCATGCTCTAGTTGTCAATAAAGTATAGAGCAGAAACGTGAGATCCATGCAGACGTTCTCTTCAAGGTTGACTAAGGAAAGTTTAATGCTATACAAAGTTTTACAAAGAAAGCTACTGCACTTTTCACATGTTTAAAATCATGTAAAGTCACATAAGGTCAAGTTTCCAGTCATATCAGTGGCCTAGAAAAAATGTTTTATTCTGTGTAAAGTGGAAAAGATCTATTCACATCAATAGTGTTATTTAATGTAAGTTTCGATTATTGCAGGTTTGCATACAGCTCTGTTTGTATGTCCTTGTGTTGATTAATTGAAACAAATCTCTAAGGGGCCGTTTACACAACACCATTTTCAACTAAAAATGTAAAACTTTTAATGCATTTTGGCCGTTCATTTACACAACAATGGCGTTTTGGTGGGCTGAAAATGCAAACTTCTAAAAAAGGGGTTTCAAAGTGTAAGTTTCTGAAAACGGTCTCCGTGTAAACAACAAAAACGCAAATCTGTGAAAACGATGACATCATGCACATGTGCATTACATGTTCAGTAGATGTTCAGTTCAGCAGAATACAGTGTTTTTAGTCATTTTCACGGATTCATATGAACGGAGATCATTTTGACAATGGTGTCGTCTGTACACGGAACTCAAAGGAAAAACTTCTCAGTTTGTCGTGTAAACTAAATCATTATTATTATCATCATCTTATTTATACCTATTTCTTTATTCAATATCCTTATCATTATCTTTATTTATATTCTTGTTTATTTAATATATATTCCATATTATTTCATTATTTTTTCTTAACTAAAGGACTGTCAAAAATTATTTAATAAAATTTTATTTGATGCAAAAGGAAAAAGAAGCAAATGTAAAAGTTGCATGCATGTTTGTCATATTGGGACACCATACCTTGCTGTCATTGTTGTATTGAATACTAGAATTTATATGTAAAGAAACTGATGAAAATTAATGAATAGTATGACCTAACAATTTGTAATGATCTTGACATAACTTTTTTCTTGTGATTTTGACTTTTTTTTTCTTATCATCTCAAAAGTCCATAATTCACAAGATGCTTAATTGTAAAATAAATATTTAATACTTTATTAAAATATACAACAATAATTTAAGATAATACATTTTTATTATTTTATTTATAACATATTATATTGTATTTGGAATCAGTTTGTTCTGTTGCACCACAAAGTGTTAAGAAAGGTACTTACAGTATATAAAATTAAGATCTGTTAACTTAAAGTTCTTGATTAAATGATTAAATTATATATATATATATAATATATATATATATATATATATATATATATATATATATATATATATATATATATATTATATATATATGTACCTTAGAATGGAAATGACACTTTTAATTTGTCAAAAAAAAAAAAAATGCTGTGCCAAGGTCATGAGAAAGCATTTTAAATACTTTTTTATGCTTTTTTTTTTTTTTTTTTTTTTTTTTGTTTTTTGTATGCAAGAGCACAAGATCATTAGTTTTTTTCTTCTTATTATTATTTTTTAATCCGTGCATTTACCTTTACATCTATGCATTTGCCAGATGCTTTTATCCAAAACCATTTGCATTGCATTCAAGGTAACATACATTTTATCAGTTGCATTCCCTGCATGGGAATCAAACCCTTGACCTTGCTGGCGCCATGCTCTACTGTTTAAGCTGAATGTATTAGAGAATACATTATATTTTTACTGTAAGTATGCAAAAAGAATCACAAATGCATCATAAGAAGGCATAATCCACGTAGTACACTATAGGTTGTATTGTGTATAAACACTTTGAAAAACCTACAAATGTATTGCGCATTTCCATAACTGATCAAGTGGCTATTTAGACCCTATACTTTAGTGGTCACTTACAGCCACTTCAGATCCCTCAGTGTTACAGTTCAACCGGTTATTATGATGGGTTTAATTACAGCTGTAATTAATTATATTCATATTGTATAATTAAAGCAAATAACATGAGGTGTTATCGCCTTTCACTTCTGCTGGGGACGTACTTTCTGTTTTGATCACAGACTCGCTCACACAGGAGCTCCAAGGTGCCGCTTTCCTCCCTAGACCTCATTGTGGATTCAGAACACACATCTACACAGTCCACAACTACCACAATAGGGACAATTGAGAGGGCTGATGTTGCAGCTAGACACACTTAATGGAAACTGCAAGCTTTGTCATATCTAAAGATAACAACTGATCTGATGTCAGCTGAAGACAATGGCCACTCATTAATCTTTGTGACAGGAGATGTAGACAAATATGTTCGAGCCTGGGCGTCTCAAATCATGTAGTATGAGACTTGGGCCGGTTACAGAATGTTGATTTAGCCTGGCCAGCTCTTCATTGTTGTTCGCGAGGCCTGGAAATGCATGCGGAGGACTTAAATTAGGAAGAATTAATGGATATGCTGATAAGGGAATGTTTTAGGTTAGATGTCCAATGCTTATCTCAGACTAGACTTATGTTTGATCCTATATTAATCAGTGTTATCAGAGGTTTAGATTGCACAAATGTATGGAAAGGCAATGGGTAAGGAATCAATTAACAGATAATCTGGTTCCATCGCAGAAGTTTTTTAAGCAATTTTGGTTTCAATAGATGCAATATCTGAACGCGTTATTTAATATTGTCAATTAATTTTTTCTGTAATGAGAGGTGGGATTAGTGGTGACATGCCTCGGGCTTTTTATTTATGCAATTAAAAAGGAGGTTAAAAGATTAAAGAGGAAAAAGGGGTTGTGTAGTCAGAGACTGGGTTCTGGGTAACACTGAACAATACGTTGATAGTATTTATTGTACACTGAAAAAAAAATGGTGTAGAAACAATTGCTAGTAAATTTCACCAAGAAACTGCAAGTAATATTAAATTAAACATGACATTTTGAAATAGAAAGACTGAAATAGTATTTTCTAGTAAAACAACTATATTATGAACACACATGAATTAACATTTTGTATAATAATGTGTTAGTATTTTGTAGAAATATAGATTTACCTAGATTAATACATACTGTAAATGTATCATTGTCAGTTTATGATACCTAATTAAAGGGTTAGTTCACCCACAAATGAAAATTATGGCATTAATTACTCACCCTCATGTCGTTCCACACCTATAAGACCTTTGTTCATCTTCGGAACACAAATTGAGATATTTTTGATGAAATCTAATCTAAATCTGAGGCCTGCATTGCCAGCAAGACAATAACACTTCCAGATGCCCAGAAAGCTACTAAATACAGTTCATGTGACTACAGTGGTTCAACCTTAATTTTATGAAGTGATGAGAATACATTTTGGGTGCCAAAAAAACAAAATAATTACTTTATTCAACAATATCTAGTGATGGGCGATTTCAAAACACTGCCTCATGAAGCTTAGAAGATTAACAAATCTTTTGTTTCGAATCAGTGGTTCGGACCACGTATCAAACTGTGTTTCGGTAAACGAGGCTTTGTTACATCATAAGTGTTTCGAAATTTCAATGGTTCACCACTGGGGGGCATGACTTTGGCAGTTTGATACACACTCCGAAACACAATATTCAGCAAAAGATTTGTAAAGCTTTGACGCTTCATGAAGCAATCGCCCATCACTAGATATTGTTGAATAAAGTCGTTATTTTGTTTGGCGCACAAAAAAGTATCCACGTCACTTCATAACATTAATGTTGAACCACTGTAGTCACATTAACTGGTTTAAATATGTCTTTATTAGCTTTCTGGGCATCTGAAAGTATTAATTATCTTGTTGGCAATGCCCACTGAGCCATCAGATTTAATCAAAAATATCTTAATTTGTGTTCCGAAGATGAACGAAAGTCTTACATGTGTGGAATGACATGAGGGTGAGTAATTAAAGACAGAATTTTCATTTTTGGGTGAACTAACCCTTTAACTAATGTTAATGATTTGAATCTTATTCTAAAATGTTTTTCTTTACCCTTTTTTTTTCTTATATCTGTGACCATTTGAAGAGCATGCAATATCAACCACATATTGTTGTTAAAGCACTTCTGGCTTTTCCCCCTGTTCCTCTTTACAAACAAAAACATCCTGCTGCCCATATATGACACTTTCAGGATGTAATTGACATCAAATCTCTCTTTTTCACTGGTCATAAGCACTCAAAAACACCCTTTTGCTTTGTAGATGAATTGAACAGGGATTATAAGAGTGTTTTGCTGCTGAATGCACATCAGTCGGCATAATTTAGTGGAAAACGGCCATGCATGATGATGAAATGCTAAGTACATGAAAGTCCATCAATACTCCTCTGAATGTGCACACATCTTACTAAAAGCTCTAATGGACATTGCTTAGAAATCGAACATGCAATATGAAATATTGAGAAATTTGTCATTGCAAGCTTACATTTTTTTTTTTTTTTTTTAATGCATGTTTAATTTGTATTACTGACACAAATATTAGCATTGCTGGAACCTTTTGAAGCTGATGTATTTACCTTTTTAAAGGATATCTACCGCTTGTAAAGATTCATCATTTTTTAATTTAAATATTAGAAGTATTACAGTACAATATGCAGTAAATGAAAACAGATGTAAGGGTGGGAATCATGTGTGCCAACAGGAAAATCTAAAAAAAAAAAAAAAAAAAAAAAAAAAAAAATACAGGCATTATACAGTTGCTCAGATATGACCAGTGAAAAATCTTTATCAGTTGACTACTAAAGGTGCCCTCACAATACATGATAATCAGGATGAATCTTATCAGATTTTGCTGTGGTGTGATGTGTGTTAAGAGTGACTGAATCTGAGTGATGGAAAAACGTCGGGGCCACACTGATCTCAAATCAGAAAACGCAGAAGCACCCTGTAGATTGCCACATGGAATGAAACAATTCCAAATCAGAAAACGAGCTGATGGAAGCACGGCATGACTTCATCCATACCGGTTTTGTTTTCTCCACAAATTTTCTGTAAAATCAGTCCAAACACTATTATTGCAGTTTCTTCTTGCCCGTCATTCCCCATTTTTGTTTACTCTAAAGTCACGTTTGGCCACAATAAATTTGGCAAAATTTCCCGTGTTCACAGTTGGGACTCTGGTTGTGTGCGAATAGAATCTATTAATGTGTGGTGTGCTGTCTTGGTCACATCATGACACTCTACACTATAGGAACAAAATTGTTAAAGGGGACCTATTATGCAAAATTCACTTTTACATGGTATTTAAAGGTGCTCTAGAACGTTCTTTCACAAGATGTAATATAAGTCTAAGGTGTAGATTTTTCATAGATTTTTTTTTAATTAATTTTTTTACCTGCCTATTTTGAGGCATCATTAACTATGCACCGATTCAGTGTGTGGCCCCTTTAAATCCTTGCGCTCCCTGCCCCCCGCCCTCCGAGCTCTCGACTATAATACAGTGCATAAACAAAGTTCACACAGCTAATATAACCCTCAAATGGATCTTTACAAGATGTTCGTCATGCATACTGCATGCATGCATTGGATCATGTGAGTATAGTGTTTGGATTGTTATATTTGAATGTTACATTTGATTCTGGATGAGTTTGATAGTATGCTGTGGCTAATGCTAACATTACAAACTGTTGGAGAGATTTATAAAGAATGAAGTTGTGTTTATGAATTATACAGACTGCAAGTGTTTAAAAATGAAAATAGCGATGGCTCTTGTCTCCGTGAATACAGTAAGAAACGATGGTAACTTTAACCATTTAACAGTACATTAGCAACATGCTAACGAAACATTTAGAAAGACAGTTTACAAATATCACTAAAAATATCATGTTATCATGGATCATGTCAGTTATTATTGCTCCATCTGCCATTTTTCGCTATTGTTCTTGCTTGCTTACCTAGTCTGATGATTCAGCTGTGCACAGATCCAGACGTTAATACTGGCTGCCTTGTCTAATGCCTTGAACATGGGCTGGCATATGCAAATATTGGGGGGCGTACATATTAATGATCCCGACTGTTACGTAACAGTCGGTGTTATGTTGAGATTCACCTGTTCTTCAGAGGTCTTTTAAGCAAATGAGATTTACACAAGAAGGAGGAAACAATGGAGTTTGAGACTCACTGTATGTCTTTCCATGTACTGAACTCTTGTTATTCAACTATGCCAAGGTAAATTCAATTTTCCATTCTATGGCACCTTTAAACATAAATGTGTGTCGGCAGTGTGTGTTCACATCCACGCTATAATAGAAAAATCCACCCACTTTTTTTTTTTTTTAAATCCCCATAAATCATAAGCAGTGTCACAGAACAAACCGTTTGCAGATTCTGTACAAAATGATGTCACTTTTTACTGGCCCCGCCCATGACTGTTGACGGACACTGCCGTATTAGAATTTCACAGACAAGGCTTCCCAGACTAAAAAAAAACATGTTTGAGCTGTTCTAACTGAAAGCAGCTTGCACTGACATATCTTAAAAGATTTGTCTCAAGATGCACACCAGTAATGTATGTAAGGCATGTTTTATAAAAGCTGTACTTAAATGTCCTAATTGAACTAAGACCTAATCTTGGCTTAATCTAAGCTTGTCTGTGAAACCAGGCCATAATCCAGAGACATGGTGCCAGGAAGTCATTGGCATAGTGCTGTTAAAAATGCCTCGCGCATGCACAGGGCAAACAGTTCCTTGAAGAAGAGAGATGCAATGCTAAATTTATTGCAGCAGTGACAAAGCACAATAAGTATCAGGTGTGTGTGAGCGCTGCCAGCACTGTTCCATTTTTGTATCCCTCTTCTTGGCCGCAATCTTCTATTGTGAGGCTGGATGTGGGCCAGTGATAGGAGGGCCCAGGGGAGCGATGTTTGGAGGGGAGGCGGACACTCTGTCACACGTGCTAACTGTCTTGTAATTTTCCTTTGATCCCATAATCTTGATTGGAACAGACGCATAAAATCATGCCAATGTAACTAGCAAAACTGCACATCATGCAAATAATAACAACATTTTTCAACATTCTCTCAATGTTCTTTTTTTTTTTTTTTTTCTTTCCCTCCTATCCACACTTTAACCTTCATAGCTTTGCTATGTGGTTTCTTGGAGCTTTCAGGTGGTTGCTAATGCATAACTGTGAGTCAGTAGACCACCTCGGACCATCAAAATCCCAGCCTCCATGTTTCACAATCCATCTTGGCCACCTTAATCTGATTTTGACTTTTTTCCCCCCAGCAGGGTTGTCTCACCTTAGCTTCTCAAAGCACTCTCCACACTTTAACCTTCAACCTTATATCCTACTTGCAGAAGTTCTGTTATTGTCACATTTCTCTCGCTGCAAAACTTCTCCCGTAATCAATGGTCTGTTTGAGGGAACTTTTAATGAACAGACTGAAAGATTTGTACCCTCCATCCTCTGCTAATAATGTCAGATGAACTTCCCTGAAAATCAAGGGCTGCGTCAGTCTAGATGTGTCAGTGAATGGAGTGGGTGTAATGAAGGATGGAAGAACAACTCTCAACAGCACTGTGAAGTGCTGAACATGCAGTACTGAGCAGGTGATATAATACAAATCGTACAAATGATGTTGAATGTGAGTGGCGTTTGCTTGTAGAAAACTCGCAGTACAATGCTAAGGTGTTTTGGGTGGTTGCTAGGGCATTGCTATGTGTTTCGTAGGGTGTTCTGGGTGGTTGCTAGGGTGTTATGTGTTTGTATGTGTTTTGTAACATGAGATCACATGTGAGACAGGAGTTCTCACGCGAGACTGGATCGCTTCCTGTTAAAAATAGTAGCCCGCAAGCTTGCGATCCAAGCTGTCTATGTGCTGATTTACAGTGAAAAAAAAAAAAAAAGAAGAAGAATATGAAGAAGAGAATGGTTGCTTGCTGATGTTCTGTTGCAGGTTTATGACGACTCCACCTAAATTTTCCCTTGCCCTGCATTTTGCTCTCTCATTGGCTGTAGGTTGTTGCTGATGTAACTTCCAGTCAAAACACATTTTACACTATCACAATTATGACTTTTTTTCACAATTGCGAGTTATAAAGTCAGAATTGTGTGATGTAATTGTACAATTCTGACCTTTTTTTTTTTTTTTTTGCAATTCAGTTTTTTTTTTTTTTTGCATTTAAGATTTTATATCTTGCAATTCTGACTTATTTTTCTCAGAATTACAATATAAACTTGCAATTCTGAAAAAAAAAAAAAAAACAGTCAGAATTGCAACTTTATATCATGCAATTCTGACTTTATAACTCACAATTGCGACTTTATATCACGCAATTCTGAGAAAAAAGACTGAGTAGGCTTTCAAACTACATATGAATGTAGCTCGAAACAGATTTGTAAAAAATGCATTTCATGTGATTTTTTTGTTTTTGTTTGGTTTTTTTTTTTGTTTGTTTGTTTTTTTGCCATTCACACTTGCTTACACTTGTGATTGGATTTCGATCGGATATGCACAAAAATCGATTTGTCACAGACAGGTCCAGATATTTAGCATGCTAAATATCTCTCTCACATCGGCAACGCATCAGAGCTTTTCTCAGATTGAGCCTTTGATAATACAGACTATGTGATTGTGTAGATTTCGGGAATTTTTTTTCGGGAATGTTGATAGAATGTTTATATTTGGTTGTTAGCCCTTGCTAGCCCTGTGTTATCATAAGCCAGGTAAAAATCATAAATCAAATCACTTAGAAAAAATTGTATTACATCAGTTGTCAACAATCAAATATTGTCTTACAACAGAATCAGTTCGGTGGAACAGATAATAAAAAAGGTATTTTGTTGTTAGAATAAACATTAACGTCAAAATTGTTCGTGATTATAGGCCTAGTTGTTTAAACAGTATTTATTGAAGTTGCCAGCTGACATACACTTTACAAGCATGTTTGCAAACATGCAATATCCTCTTGCTTAGGCACTCTGAAGCAAAAGACTTTGATATGTTGATAAAGGCCTTAATGTGAGAACATATTGAAACTCATGTATTTTCAGTATTAGTTATGAGTGAACAAGCCCCAGATCAAAGCGTTCTTACATATATCTTATATATCAATGGCAGTTCATTCAAAGATCTGACGCTAATAGAAATCTATTCAAAAACATGATCATAATTCACGTGGCAAGCCACTGGAGACATGATCTTCCCTTGTTTGTCTGTTTTTCGATGTTTTAATGAGATGTTCTCAGAAAGCTGCAGATGACACAGCAAACGTCATCGGCCTGAGGCCTACGTGACACAGATACCAAAGAAATTTGTTTTCCTTCTTTCTCCTCACCCCATGTTGTCACATGAAATCTTCAATCTTTCATTTTATATCAGACGGCAAGTTGTCCCTCTAGCACAAGCCTGGCTTAGTCACTCTCCGCATTATTTAATTATTTTTTTCCCTTTCTTTTTTGTTCCTCTAACTCGTCCTCTAATAAGACATGTTCCACTTTTGAAGGTCTCATTTCACTGATAATGTCGCACTCCTAGAAGACATTGACATCATCTGTGCGCAGATAGCTGACATATATACCTCTCTCCTCTCTGTCGTTCTTGTCTTTTTTCGCTCTATCACATTCTTTCTTTAAAAACCAAGCTTAATCAGGTGAAGGTAATGTCCTTTTACTCGTATTTTGCTCTGTGAGTTATTTAGTTCCATTTTTCAAAATGAAATTGAACATTTTAATGATAAATGCAACATACTGGAATATCAGAAATGGAAAGTTGATGACTGAAAAATACGACACGTTCACTGAATTAGAGAACGGAGATGCATCGAATGGACCATAGAGTGGTTAGTGAGCTTAAGGATGCTCTTTCTTTCTTTCTTTCTTTCTTTCTTTCTTTCTTTCTTTCTTTCTTTCTTTCTTTTTTGTTGTTGTTTTTTTGTTTGTTTGCTTTTTTTTGCAAATTGACATTATTTTCGTGACAATTAAACACTTTTTTCCTCATATGTCTCATTACCATAATGAATCTGAATATTTCACTTTTTTTTTTTTTTACAATTGTCATTATTCACAATTATGTAATCTTTGTGATATTTGCTATAGGAGAGGAAGAATTGTCTAAACTTGTTAAATAATCAAAAACTATAGACTCTATACCGACTAAGCTACTGAAAGTGATGCTTCCAAAAGTCATAGATCTTCTTCTTAATATTATCAGTTCATTACTGTCTTTACGATATTTCCCTTTTTTTTTTTTTTTTAAGCTGGCTGTTATTAAACCTCTCATTTAAAAAAAAAAAAAAAAACACATCTTGATCATATAATTAGTTTATTACAGACTGATCTTGACTCTCCCTTTTCTGTCAAAAATACTAGAAAAAGCAGTATCCTCACCACTATGTCCCTTCTTAGAAAGATATGGTATCTGCAAGAATTTAGAGTCAGGATTTAGACTGTATTATTGTGAGTCTGCTCTCATTAGAGTAACAATCTCTCAGTGTTACTGGACCTTAGTGCTGCATTCGATACTATCGACCACAACATTCTTTTAGAGTGTTATGACTCAAATAGACTCAAAATTTATGTTGGCATTAGTGGGAATGCATTGGCAAGGTTCAAATCATACTTACCTGACCATTATCAGTTTGTAGCAGTACATGAAGAGGTGACACATTGATCAGTATGGTGTACCACAAGGCTCAGTATTAGGACCATTTGGGAGATATCATTAGGAAGCATGGCATTAGTTTTCACTGTTATGCTGATGATACTATGTTATGTCTTTGTTATGTCTTTGTTGTCAGTTAGAAACCTGGATGTTTTTTTTTTTTTTTTATAGCCACATTTCTTGTATTTGTAAAACTGCATTTTCCATCTTGAAAATGTATCTAAATTATGACATATGCTTTCAATGACAAATGCAGAACAGTTAGTTCATGTGTTCATGACCTCAAGGCTAGATTATTGTAACGCTCTACTGGGTGGTTGCACTGCACTCTTAATAAACAAACTCCAGCTGGTCCAAAACGCAGCAGCTAGAGTTCTTACTAGAACAAGGAAGTATGACCATTTTAGCTCGGTATTGTCAACACTGCATTGGCTCCCTATTAAACATCCCCATACATTTTAAAATCTTGCTAGTTACTTGCAAAGCACTAAATGGTTTAGCTCCACAGTATCCTTAATGCTTTATAGTCCTCCAGATCTATTGCAGTTGATAATACCTAGAATATCAAAATGAACTTCAGGTGGTAGATCCCTATTTAGCACCTAAACTCTGGAACAGTCTTCCTAGCGTTGTTTGGGAGGCAGACACTCTGTCAGTTTAAATCTAGATTAGAAATCTCTTTAACCTAGCACACACATTACACACATATCACTTTTCTATAAATTCAAATCCGAATTCAAATTCTGCATAATGTAGGTCAGCCGGAACTGGGAACACCTCCCACAACATCCAATGTACTTGTTACATTGTTAGAAGAATGGCCTCTACACTAATATTAATCTGTTTCATCCTTTAATACCGAGGCTATACCGTTTTCAGCCGGATCCAAGCCGTATCCAGATCGGATGGTGGACCCACACTTAGGCACGACCACAACGCAGCCCTGAATGTCAGTAGAGACCGTGTCTACTAGACAATCCCCTGTGAAGACCTTGTCAAAACGACAGCCATTGGCACAGATCCTCAGCAAAGACAAAAGACCTCTGCACAGACACAGATGGCCAGCTTCTTCTCCATACCGGCATGATGCATCCGATCTTCAAGCAGAAATAACTAGATGAAATATTTTGATGAATACCAATCTATAGTCTGACTTCTGACTTGCGATGCAGCCTGAATCATAATCACACCATGTTCGTTGTTTGGCCAGAGGAAAAGTGGCCCCCTGACTGAGCCTGGTGTCTCCTAAGGTTTTTTTCTTTTCTATTTTTTTATACATCCTGTCAACTGATTGAGTTCAGGTTCCTTGCCACTGTCGCCTCTGGCTTGCTTAGATGGGGACACTTAATATTCAACAATATTATTGATCTGAATGGAACTATTTAATGAAAACTGAACTGAACTGGACGGTGACATCACTGGTTCATGCAGAGCTGCTTTATAACCGAATCAAACAAATTTAATAATTGATGATCTTTATAACAGAACTGAATCGACACTGAACTGACTTCAGCTGAACAATGACACTTTTTTTGTTGTTTGTAGAGCTGCTTTACTGTCAAATTGAACTCTGTTTGCATCATTGAATCATTATTTTCCTGTTGATCAATCTTTATTGTATAAACCAGTAAAAAAAAAAAAAAAAAGGTGACATGACTTTATCATTTTTAGTGTATTACGAATATTGCATGATTTTATAAGCATAAATTAAAGTCAGTGCTATAATGATATATATACCTTTAAATATATATTACAGTATAAAATATTTATTTGTTTAGATTTTTGGCGTGAAATTGAACTTGAATGTGTTTTTGACAGGTTTTCATGTGATCATCCTCTATAAAATGTTAAGTAAAGGTTTGTCATACATCCTTTTTTTTCTGTGTAATTAAAATCTGTATTACACTGATGTATTATACATTGTTTAGATTGACAGTCTGGGCCCTCTGGTCAAACTCTGTTGAGAATTAAACTGCCTATATACACACACACACACACACGGAGGAACCATCCCAGTGGAGCAACATCCTATTAGATGACTGCTTTTGTGAAGTGATGTAAAAGACAGTTGTACCTCTGAGAATTAAACCAGATGATTCTGGAGAATCTGGAGAGTGTGTGTGTGTGTGTGGTGTGTGTGTGTGTGTGTGTGTGTGTGTGTGTGTGTGTGTGTGTGTGTGTGTCTAAGGCCTGTCCCAGATTATACGGCTACATCTCTATCTTTAGACTGATGATGTGCACCCATCAACTTCTGAACGCTTCTGCTCTGAATCAAACCATCACTTCTGAATTCCTCTTTGGCTGTGACACCGCTGAAACTCTAACAGTTAGAAAGTCTAACAGTTTGACTTTATTTTGGGAGGTTTTAATGAGAAGTAATGTCCTGCTTTTAGATAGATTGTGTTGTCATATAAAGCTTAATACTGAGCCAATTTCATGTAGATCAGTCCCAGTTTTGACTGTGATACTTTGCAATGTTTTGCATTTAAACCCTTTCAATATATATGAAAGAATCATTTTTGGAGCTAATAATAAAAGCATGACTAGATCTGGTTTTCTTTTCTGACATGTGATCTTATAGCTTTTTTTTTTCTTTTTTTTTTTTTTTTTTTTTCTCCATTAAGGTATCTTCAGGGAGATTTAGGGTTAGTTTTAGACATGTTTAATTATACCAAGGGCATGAAAATGTCAGTCAATATGTTTTTCCTGTTTTTGGTGTGTAAAAGTTCCTTTCTTTTTTATTTTTTATTTTTATTTATTTATTTATTTATTTATTTAGTGCAAACACTTAATTCACTTGATCTAAACACATATTTGGCTACAAGATCTCCACAAATGTTTGGCTGTTACTTTAGGGGATTATGCCCATTAATTCTTACCCATCTTCTGTATAGACATAACAATGTTCTTTGCACGATTCTCATTACTTGTACTCCCGCTGGGTTCATGATGCTGATACCTGCCATTCTTTGTTGGAAATGTTGGAAATCTGCATTTGAAAGAAGAGAAGAGCATGTGGCCTTGAACCATTTTATTAGCATGGCACTATGCTGTCTTAATTTACTTCATTAAACTTTACATATTTAACAGCTTATCAAACAGCATTCATTAAACTTTACATATTTAAACAGCTTATCAAACAGCATTAGCCTTGCAAATTGCTTCATTTATTTGTTCTACTTCAGTTGTTTTTATTCTATATAGTATATAGTTAATATATTAGTATATAGTATATATATATATATATATATATATATATATATATATATATATATATATATATATATATATATATATATATATAATATAAATGAGATGTCTTTAAAGGGGGAATTTGTAAATTTGCATTTGCAAAATAAATATCATGTCTATTCATGTCAACTGGAGTGAGAAAGAGAGTTTTTGAGGAACCTGTTTAGAAAACAAATATCATTTTGAAACTCTGTATGGTGTTGTTAATGGTGCATACATTTTATTTGCTTTTAAAGACCATAAATATACATCCAAAGTTTGGGGATTGTATAACATTTTATTTTATTTTATTTTATTTTATTTTATTTTATTTTATTTTATTTTATTTTATTTTATTTTATTTTATTTAACAAAAAAAAAATAATAATAATAATAATAATATAATATAGTTCAGCAAGGAAGCACTGAATTGATCAAAAGTGAAGTAAAGACATTTTATAATGTTGCAAATGATTCCTAATTCAATTTGTTTTAAGAATCCTGAAAAAAAGTATCAGTTTCCACACATATAAAAGTAAATAAAAAAACAAGTGTTTCTTGAGCAGCAAATCAGCATATTAGAATGATTTCTGAAGGATCATGTGACATCGATGACTGGAGTAGTGATGCTGAAAATTCAGTTTTGCATCACAGGAATAAATTACAATTTAAAATATATTCAAATAGAAAACAGTTATTTTAAATTATAATAATATCTCTGTTTCTACTGTATTTTTGATCAAATAAACGCAGCTTTGGTGAGCAGAAGAGACTTCTTTCATAAAACATTAAAGAAATCTTACAGACCCCACTTTTGCATAGAAGAGTGTCATGCATTATTTAATTAATCTGTTTATTAACTTATTAATTTGTACATTCATTATTTATTTTTTTAATTTTTTATTTTTTTTTATTTTTTTTTCAAGAGAACTCAGGCTGGAAAATTTCACTTTAATCTAGAACAAATAAGCATGTCTTAATTTTTATTTCTGCCAGGAAAAGCAGATGTGAATAAATTACATGTATAAATTACAGCTACAGCTGTATTCCTCTCAGAGCACAGAAATGTATGAAAAATGTATGCAGGTAATCCCCAATGACACATATGTACCCACCACCATTCTGTAACTTTGAAGGCATGTCAAATATTGAATAAATATTTTATAAATGCAATGGGATGTGTCTTTATTCAAGAAGAATGTGTACATGTTTTATTCAAAGAAAACTTCCAAGATTTTGGAAGCTGACGAACAGCACAAACGGAAAAGGTTGATTCCCAAATCATCATTGCTCAAAACAGTGAACTCAGTTCAGTTAAAAGACTAGAATATTAATGCATAAACACTCAGTTTTCAAATCGTATTTCTATACTGTTCTGTACTACTTTCAAAAAGTTTGCTTCTGTCCTTTAGATAAAGAAACACTCAAGCTGGTTAAAACTTTTATAATCTCAGTTCAGGATTCTTGGTGTGACAGTATGTTTGCACCCCATGGCAGGCCCAGGGAAGCAAGCAGAGAAACCAGCATGAATTCATCCTGGTCCTGTTGCTCCTGAGGTGTTTTTGGCCTGGATGGGCTCTGATCTCACCTGCTGCTGTTGCCATGTGACAATAGCTTGCTGTAATCAAGCCTTGCTCAATTGTTTTCTGCTCTGGCTCTCACCTGTATGGGCACCTGTTCTGCCGCAGTGACATTCAGATCAGTGCCAGTATTCAGACAGAGCAGAATGGAGTTGCACAGAAACAGTCCCACACTCTTTGCTCCATAAAAGCTGATGAGAGGGTTCCATTGCAAAGCATCAAGAGGGTCGCTCTCAATCTTGTGTGGCAGCTTTACATGACAGACATTTCGGAGTCGAGGTCTTAACAGGGTACTGCTGTTTGAATTGGCAATGGAATTATATGCATTATGTATTTCAGATGATGTGCTTCTAGATAGATTCAATTCAGTCAGATTTTTTTTTTTTTTTTTTTTGGTCATTTAAACTTATTTTAGATTACTATGCCTTTTTTTAATTAAAATAGACATTAAAAAAAAACTAAACAAAATGACAAAAACACAACAAAATTACTAAAACGTGAACTAAAATAATAAAAATAAAATAAATTAAAAAATGAATAATAATAAAAAATTAAATAAAATTAATAACTAAAAAAAAAATAATAATAATAATAAAATGAAATAAAATAGTAGACATCTGCACACTCTCCTGAGAGCCTCTCTTCCGTTCTATGACAAATGAAACAAATGCTTATGCAATGGATAGTGGTGAATGAGCTATTCTGTAGTGTAATGTCCATGTGTCATGCATTGAATAAAAATAAATAAATAAATAAATAAATAAATAAAACTATAGTCTAATATAGATCTATAGTCTCAAATATACTGCATAATCAAACTATCATAACAGTGTAATTGATGCCGGTGAATTGCAGAGCTGTTGTGTTTATTTGTTTTATTGAGAGGAAATCATGCAGCACATATTTACATATTATTCTAAACGTCGTTCTCAGCAGCGTGGATGGCATCTGAATATTCGTTAACAGTATATCGCTGCAACTGTATTTCCAACTTGTTTGTACTTCTAAGCAAAGAACAAAAATGAACGTGTGTTACGTGTGCACAAGCATTAATTTACTGACTGCAGTTCACTTAATGGCCACCGGTGTCGCTAATAACAAGTGTTTAATAACAAGCAATTCATACTACTTGCAAATTTTGCTATATTTTGAACCTTCTGATGCCATATGATAGTTTTGAGTAATCTGTATGGTACTTTGTCATTTTTGGAGATCGGAAAGGTCTGTCTCCATTTACTTTCATTTTAGAGCAGCATGAACATTCTGCTAAACATTTTTTTTTTTTTTTTTTTTTTTTTTTTTTTTACAGAAGCAAGTAGGTTATACGACTTTGGAATGGAATGATGATCATTTAAAAATGAAATGATTTTGGTAACTGGTGAACTACACTGTAAAAAATATTTTTCGAAGATTATTATTTCATTTTACATGAAATTTACATTTCTATTTCAGTCTTTCTGCTTCAAAATTGCATGTTTAATTAAATCTTACTTGCCATTTCTTTGTAATTATTTGTGACATTTACTTGCAGTTTCTAAGTGAAAATTAATATATTCTTGTGTTTTCCTTTAGGTTATGTGACTAAACTGAATCAGTGGAAAGACTTCTATCAATATTTTCATTAATTTCTGTTCTACAATTTGGAGATTCCTGTCAAAAGAGAGCTTTTACCATGGTGCACCTCAACTGAATCAGCACAAGTACCTCATGATGAACTGTAAAATACCCCAGCTGCACACTGATAAAAAGTCCTTTTATGAGAATCCAGGTGATTTTACCCTAAACCTTTTTTAATCAGTAACGGTAGACAAAGTACACTTGGCCCTCTGGTGCATTCCAATTTCCCAGACATCTATATGGAAGATTTCCATTTATTTTCTGTTCCAAATTTACATCAGTCAGCAGACTTCAAGAGAGGATTTCCTACACCCCACTATGTTTTATGGCCCGGGGCTTGCCTGTCTTACTCGCTATGTAGTTTCAGCTATGCCTTTCAATTGCATTATAGCAGCCTCTGGGGCAGCCTGAAGCCAAATGGTCCTATTTAGAAAATGTAAAAGTTCTCTAACTTTTGCAAGGAATTATCTATTTGCACCTTGAATAACTTTAGCAACGATTATCAATTAGCACCTTGCATTTGCGGTGCAAAGTGAAAGGTCATGTTTGTAGTTAAGGCAAATCAGAATGTCTATGAAAACAGTCTTAATTAAACAAAGTGTTCCTTGCAGTTTGTTTTAAAGAGAACCACTTATAATTATATAAATTCTAAATAAATAATCATTCTGCTGCTTTAGCTGCAAAAAAGACTTATTTAATTACCACATATTCATGTTAAAAATAATTGTATTTTTCCTCCTTTATAAGTTGCTTTGGGATTGAAGTGCCTGCTAAATAAATACGTGTGAAATGTATTTTGAATGTCAAACTACATAAACGCCACATGTTTTGGTCATAAAGTATAAATGATGAGACCTGTGAAGATTTCACCAATCTAATCCTAAAGTGAAAACATCGTATAAAGGTGTACCAAATGTACCTTCGTGATTTATGTACTAACATAAAACCAAAGTGAACATCCATAAATCTACTTTTGACACCATAACTGTGGCACATCAACCTTTCCTGCTGTGAATTTATTACACTGTGAAGTGTACACATCTGTCATTGATACAATAGAGAAACATACAGTGCAAATTCAGTTTGAATGTCTGATGCAATTGCAAGTGCATTTTAAGAGTTTTTAGCACATTTTGCTACAACTTTTCAAAAGTGTCTCCGATTGCCAAAGCCCACATTTTGAGTAATAATACGTCCTACTCCACTCTATTTGCTTTTTAAAAAGGAAGCAACTTGTCACTTTCTCAAAAGAGCCATATCTCAATGTGCTGGGCTTTCTGCTATAATGATGTCTATTTTAGTCCAAAATGGCAGCCTTTATGTTCCCAAAGCTGCTATTTTGTTCATATCTCCAGTTTCCTGCCCCCGACATGACTTTTATCTCTACATGTGTCCTCTGTAGTGATGCTGTTATTGAAAATACAGAAATTGTAGAATGGCATATATGCACCTATAAATTATGTTGGGACTGATAAATGTGAAGATGTGAATTTAGAAACATTGTCACATTTAATGATTTTTATTTTTATTTTTTTTCTTTTGCTTGGGGGCAGGATGTGCAAAGCAAATTCAGTCGATAAATTCACTTGTATTTATTTACTTTTAAAGCTGAAGTGTTATTTCTGTTTCACCAAAGGGAAAATCTCATGACCATTTTAAAAACAGATTTAATTAAAAATTAAATTAAATTAAATTAAAAATTTGAGTTACAATGAAGGCAATTGATTTAATCAACAGAAACTCAAAATATTAAGTTAACAATGAGTTAGATATTTGTTACATTATTTATTAATCTTTTGTTAATGTTGGTTAATAAAAATGCTGTTGTTCATTGTTGGTTCATCATGTTAGTTCACAGTGCATTAACTAATGTTAAAGGCCCACCGAAGTGTCTTGGAACGTGCAGCATTATTCAGTGTGTTGATGTAATTTCAACTGAAACAGGAAGACAGGGTGGGATGTATCGAACATCCCCGCCCCTTTAAAAAAAAATAAAATTAGCCAGTAATGTTTCATTAATATCACAGCTCGGCCAGAGCCCCTGAGCTTGGTAAAAGCTTTGTTTTCCTTCTACTCTCTAACTGTTTCTCCTCCTAATCTCCTCTATATCGCTTTAAAATACAGCATTCTGTCTAGAATTCAAATGGGTTCAATATGTTTTAAGATCTGCGCCGACTTGCGCATATGATGTGCTCTGTGCTCTCATGTCTCTGGACCGGAGCAGACTGTGCTCGCGCTGCAGCGGTTCACGTGACAACGCGAAAACTTCATTTGCATAAGTGGAAAGCATATTTGAAGAGTTTGGTTCCAAAATGCAATAACATTTTGATTAATTTGAGTAAAAAGGTGTTTTCTTTACCAAGAAAGTGGCAAGGTGAAAACCACTATTTTCTGTTTCAAACTTTCACATAGCATCTTTTGGTTATAAAAACATTAAAAATTCAGATCTACATTTTGATTTTAAAAAGTTTATTATAAAAACGTATTATTTTTTTCCCCAAAATGCAATACATCCATGACACTTTTCTTTTTTTTTTTTCAAAATGCAATCCATCAATATAAAAGTTATTTTTCAAATTGAAAATACACAACAAAGTTGATTCACATATATGACAGAGTCTAAAACTTTGCCAATATTTATCTTATATACAGGCATTTTACTAAAAATACATTCAGTCATCACTCAAAAAATGAATTCAACGGATCATCTTGTTAATGTTATAAATTATTTGTTATGACGATTAAAGAGTATCTGGCGCCACCGCACGGTTATAATAAACACATTTGCCGAGTACACTGGTATTAAAAACGGCTTTTTAAAAAAGTCTTCAATGTTTACAGTGCGTGGAATGGTGTGCTGTGATTGGTTGAGCGGATATATCGCGTTCTGCAGAAAAAGGAGACTGGCGTTTGTCGCGTTTTGGAAAGAAAGGGAGAAAACATGACAGAATAACACTACGGATATCGCATTTTGCTAAAAATTAATAAATGACTTTTCAATACTGACCAGATACAATACTGATTTTGGCAGAAAATCTTTTTTTTTTTTTTTTTTTTTAAATGGTGTTTATCACGTTTTGGAACCAAACTCTTCATTTACACTGTCTGAATCATTCCCTATCCTCTATATCAGGGGTCTCCAAACTCGGTCCTGGAGGGCCACTGTCCTGCAGAGTTTAGCTCCAACTTGCCTCAACACACCTGCCTGGAAGTTTCTAGTATGCCTAATTAGACCTTGATAAGCTGGTTCAGGTGTGTTTAATTGGGGTTGGAGCTAAATGCTGCAGGACAGTGGCCCTCCAGAACGTCTATATGCTCTATATAGTGCACTATGTGCCATTCACCATGTAGAAACTAGTGAATGTGTGAACAAATGACCGATTTCAGCCGCAGCTTCAGTGTCTGTTTATAGTGTAGGAGGGGGCGGGACTTCAGATTCTAGAGAACATTTGATTGGACAGAAGATTTGATGAGAAGCTGAAGTGTGTGGTGATGTCATGAAAATCCATGATCCATTTTAGCAGAAGTGAGAGACTGTAACTTTTGAACACACCAGCTTATTCATAACCGTAAAGGGATAGTTCACCCAGAAATGAAAATTTGATGTTTATCTGCTTACCCCCAGCGCATCCAAGATGTAGGTAACTTTGTTTCTTCAGTAGAACACAAATGATGATTTTTAACTGCAGCCATTGCGGTCTGTCAGTCAAATAATGGGTGAATGGGAACTCTATCAATAAGAGTTCAGCACTCGCTTAGTGAGGTCTGATCGCGCTCTGACAACGGCAGTGATGTTTAGCACTCATTGAAGTATAAGCGCGAGACATTACTGCCGTTGTCAGAGCGCGATCAGACCTCACTAACCGAGTGCTGAACGCAGTTGGACATTGTGGTGTTTTAGAGGTAAAAAAAAAATATAGAAATACTGTTCGGTTTCTTGCACAAACCGATCGTTTCGTGTCTTAGGACATCAATGTGTCGTCACGAGCCGCAGGGTTTAATATGGATTTGTCTATGCAAGTTTTTTCAACTCTTATTGATAGAGTTCCCATTCACTCCCATTATTTGACTGACAGACGGCAACGGTTGCAGTTAAAAATCATCATTTGTGTTCTACTGAAGAAACAAAGTCACCAACATCTTGGATGCCCTGGGGTTAAGCAGATAACATCAAATTTTCATTTTTGGGTGAACTATCCCTTTAGGCTAACATATTCATACTAAAAGCTAAAAAAAAAAAACTTAAATTTTGATTTCAGGAGGACTCTAACAAATACAATATTTGATTTTCATAATGTATTAGTAAATGTTAAAAATTAACTAAGATTAATAAATGCTGTAGAAGTATTGGTCCATATAACTAATGTAGTTAACTAATGAAACCTTATTGTAATTAATGTAAATTAAACTGCAAATTATTGAAAAGTGTTACCTTTGTTCATCGTTATGATGACACATATTTCTGTTTTCTGTTTTTTTTTTTTTTTATTGTTTTTTTTTTTATCATAATGTAAAAAAGGACTAGGCCTAATTTGAGAATGAACACAACTTATTTTTCACCGTGATACATCCGATTATGATTTCAATAATATTGATATTGTTGTTAATCATGCCATTATAATTTTTATCATGATTATGCCTGCATGCAATCCCCAATATTATAAGAAGGAGTCTCTAAAATTCTTCATATTTCATGCAGATATGATAGATGCAGTAAACTGAATTGAGTTGAGATTATAGTTCCTGAAAGCATTATGAAATTAGTACAAAATTTCAATAAAGAACAAATGTTCTAATTCTATGGATTATGTGCAAGCCTAATTATGACAGTAATTAGACACTGATGACATCATCTCGACAGGTAACCGAGGTTACCTCTGACATCATACATCTAATAAACCCCATGAATAGTTCACAGTTCAGCATTTTAAAGCAGCTTACATGTGTTCATGTGGCGTGTGGGTCATGGCCTGTATTAGTTTTTTTTTTAAGAAATCACTGTAAACCTGTTAAGTCATCAAGCACCGGTGGGTTTATCTAACCGCCTCTGCAGGAGGTAAAGCTGGGCGCTGTTTTGGCCGCTGAAGCATAAGGTGCCCTTGCTGGGCAGTAGTATAAAATTACATTCCCCTTCTTCTGCCTTTGGCGGGATGCCGAGGCAAGGCTATTGTCCCCTCCGAACAAAGCTTGCGACATGAAATAACACATAAATGAATTATTTGGTCAGAGGAGGGAAGCAGTGAAATTAATCAAAGGTGCCATGGCTCTATTGTAGCTGTTCACTCTTCTTGATGGCATTCTGCATACAGGAAAAAAGGAGAAGATAATGGCTTTGAGACCCATTCTCTTGTTTTGCGTTCTTACTTTCACTTCAACAAAATCCATAGCCTTGATGCCTTTCAATGGTTCACTGATGTTGGATGTGATTCCTGTACTTTCAAATTCAGTTTGAGAAGTTTATTTACATCTTATGTTTATTTACAAGTGTATCCAGTTCATGAATATTTAATGTGGTGTTCTGGCAACAACAAAAAAAAAAAAAAAAAAAAAAAAAATTAGTTCCCCATAAATTTGGAGGAATTAGTGCATATCCTGTAGCAAGGAGGACTTAGACATTATTACACTTTAAGGTGTCATTGTTACAGTGTAATTATATTTAAGTACTGAGTAATACTAATTAACTACATGTACTTACTATAGGGTTAGGATGAGGGTTTGGTTTAGGGTTAATTGCATGCATAATAATTATGCATAATTTATAGTTATTACTAAAGTAACTACATGTAACGTGTAACAATGACACTGTAAATTAAATTGTTAACGTGTTTGGTTTAGTGTTAGTTGCATGTAATTATGCATCATTTATTCACTGTAAAAAAAAATATTTTCATGATTTTTTTTTTTTTTGTCAAATCAACTTAGATGATTAACGTAATTCAGTTAACAATTATTTTTTACAGTGTTGTTATTACTGTAGTAACTACATGTAACATGTAATAAGGACAATAAAATAAAGTTTTACCTTAGACTTTATCTGATTTTGTTTTTTGTTTTTTTTGTATTTAATGTAGCAACAGTGTCAAATCTTCACAAATTAAATGCAACACTCTTCTTTTTTAATAGCTGCTAATAAATACCAATCAATTATTCAATTAATTAATATAATTTTATTTATATAGCACCTTTCAAACAAATCCAAAACGACTTTCACAAGCAATGACAATAACACTTAAATAGTGTATACTAGTAAAATGTTAGTATGGAACAACACTAACTAACTACCTAAATAAATATTATTTTATAATTATTTATTATTATAATTATTATTTTATTAAATGTATATAATAAGTAAGCAATAAGGTACGAGAGGCTGTGCTGTATCGTGAACAAGTCAGGGCTGAAGCGTGTCTTTATTCAACTGTGACTTATTCACGATACAGCACTATCCTCGAGTACCTTATTGCTTTTATAAAACGGTTACCATACAATACAAATATTAAAGCCAAAAAATATGTATTAATGCAACTTTCATGAAGAAAACTTTCACTAAAGCATTCCTTCCACCGACAGTGACAGTGAACAACAACGGAAGTTACATTATTACGCCATTAGATGAAGGCAAAGACTGTCTTTATGAGTGTGTCAGTCAGTAGTGAAGACTTTTATATTGAAAAGACTGAAGAAGCAACAGACAAATGCTTTGACTAGCACTGTCAGTCACGGGAAAACCCCTTAAATGTTAAAAGGACAAGATAATACATCAAACATTTAAACAGATTGTTTATTATTTATTATGAACATAGGACTGACCTGAAGGAAAATGCTAAATCTGAATGCATGAAATAAACTTGCTCACTCGATCTCTTTCTCACAATACTCTTCTACATAATACAGTGAGCTTCAATAAACAATATCAATTGAGAACATACTGTTTACGCTGCTAAGAGTGGTTGCTAAGGGTGTTGTGTAGTGATACACAGAACCATTGAGTGAAGCGGTCATAGCCATGTTTTATCGTAAATAAAACACAGCTACTGACCAATCAGAATCAAGGATAGGAACTAACCGTTTTATAATTATAATTAAATGAAAAAATAAAAATGCTAGTAAATAAAATAAAATTAAATGAAATAATAGAATCATAAAACTAAGAACTTTTAAAGCCATACATAATTGGGTTTTTCATTTATGTAAAAAAAATAAATAAATAAATAAAATAATTTTGTACTTTGTGAACAAATAGAAGAGAAACTGGACAATCTGAAGGGCCTTCCTGGTTTATAAATTGAAAGCATTTAAAAGCAAGCTTTTCTATGACATGATGTTCTGCTGGGCCTCGTGCCAAAGTGTAGGTGTGATTTGCCTTGGGTAAATTAAATTAATGCAACAAGAGGTTAAATGCATAGTTTGTAGGTTGACTTGGTAAGCATCTGGAAAGTAAATACATGTAGGAAGGGAAATCATCTTGTTTACATTATAGGCTATATAATTATTCTGTGAGAATTGAGTAGATCATTTCAATAAGAAAACCCTAATTTCCGAGGCAATTTCTATTTATATAGTCCATAATTACCAATAGTGCATGCATAAGGAAAGGAAAAAGGACTTGCGTACTTAGATTTTGAAAATCGATGTTTTGATGAGAAGTGCTAGTTAGTCTACATTTGCATAAAACTTCCAAAGTGTTCCTCTTAGGTGAATAAATTCAGGTGTTGTTTACCTCAATGGGGACGTTTTGGGTAATGCTAGGTTGTCAGTTTGCTAAGAAGGGACACATTTTGATGGAAGAAACTGTCTTATCTTTGCTTTGAATGTCTGGAAATCCAAGATTGTGAAATAGAAGGTGGAAAAAAATAGATGCAAAGTGCTGGTATCGTGTTCTGTCTGGATCCGGTGAAGAAAGTCCTTGGTTGGGGGAAAAGGTCACATCATGTGATCTTTGCAGCCGTCCAGATGATATGCTGTGTTGTGAAGTGGTTAAAATTGCTTAGAGATGATTTGAAAAAGCACTCTGTAATAGTGGAGTAGAACTGCATCATCAATGCCTGTGGCAACCTTTTCAGATGCTGCAGGAAGTACAGACTTTTTTGTTGTTTTTGAGAAGACATGAAATGATGGGGGAATATGAGGGAAAATGATTTTTGAAATGATGCAAGCCTGATTTAAACTTGCATTGAGCATGAGCTAACCACTTGGGTTTGACCGTCTTCTGCCGTCTTACTTAAATTGGGACGTAAGGTTCACACTAAGGGATTAGTAACTATTAGTTGATTTCTAGCTGTAATTCTGTACTTTGGTTGCACTATTTGTACTTATAAGGCAAGACTAATAAGTCGTGCATTACAGTTCATCTGCATTACAGTTGACGTTTTAAACATATTTTGCCTCATGTAACTACAAGAAATTATATTTTCTTTGAAATACACTATTATTCCAAATGTATAACATTTATTGTGCAGTTAATTACCAGTAACTGTGCAGTTAATTCTCATATTGTATTTCCAGAAAGTTTTGGAATATTTTTCCTCTCCCCAAATTTGTCACTACCAAAACAAGATAATAAATAATTTATTAAGAAGGGTTATATTGACCTTTTAAAATTTTTGTTTACATCTACCTTGTAAATCAACCCTATCTCACGACCAATTCGTATGTATTTTACGAGGTGGCTAATTCATACGACCTCACTTGTACGAATTCATACGATTTGTCTAAACCCTAGTGATGGGTAGGTTTTATATATATATATATATATATATATATATATATAGAAAAGAAAAGAAAAGAAAAAAAGTGTTTGGTAATGATGTTCCTTAAAGTTACACATAGATTTTCAGATTTGAACACATTTACCTCAAAATGATGGTACCTATCTACTATGAAAGAGAGGCTTTGAGAGAAAGGGACACAGGAATATTTCCTGATCAAAAATGTAGGGATGTGGTTAAAATCCATCTGCTATTTTAAATATCATTGAGGGATTCAATAAATAATAGAATGATTGTCATAAACATCTAAGATTTGAATACTTAAATGGTTTTTAAATGTGTTTTTTGGTTGTGGGACAGCATTTTGGACCAATTCTGAAGAATGGCCCATATATGACACGTCCTAATTATTTTATGATTCATTTTACTGTTCAAAAACAGTAATATTGTGAAATATTACTGATTTTGCTGTATCCCTGATCAAATAAATGCAGCCTTGGTGAGGGGAAAAAAAAAAAAAAAAAAAAAAAAAACTTACTGTCTCCAAACAGTACATAATCATGACATTATTATTATATCATAAATATATATGACACATCCTAATTATTTTATTTATTTATTTAAATGTGTAAATGATAAATATTCAGGAACATTAATATATGTTAATAGCATTTATTTAATAAATATTTATATTAAATAATAGAGTTAAAATAAATAAATAAATAAATAAATACTAATATGGAAAATTGTACATTTATTTGTTTTTTAATGGTAACACTTAACTAATGTTAACTAATGAACCTTATTGTAAACTACATTAGCTAACATGAACTAATAATGAACTGCACTTCTACAGCATTTATTAATCTTTGTTAATGTTCATTCTAATGCATTATTAAAATCTTGTTAGCATTAGTTAATGCACTGTGAACTGACATGAACGTTAACGAAGATTAGTAAATACAGTAACAAATGTATTGCTCATGGTTAGTTCATGTTAGTTAATACATTAACTGATGTTTAACTAAAGAAACCTTATCATAAAGTGTTCCCTTTTGAAAGGAAGATCGTTGCAGTGTTGGTTTCATGCTAGAGAGTTGCTAAGAAGTCATTTATTCACAGTGTTCACTCTCTAAAAATAGAAACAAATGTAAATGTCAAAATTATATACATCTTAATGTCTTTTTATTTCAGCTCTGAATTTATTGAGGCAATGTTTAAACATTTAATTATGCATAAGTTGATAATTATAGTGCTCATTTACGCAACCTACAGAAACTTACAGAAGTATATGGTCTCTCTTCTGGTTACACTCGAGCCAGCGATGGTTAGAGATTGACAAGCATCTCTGCGGTCTTCAGAGAGTTCAGTTCCAGTATGTTAGAGCTGCAGCAGGTGTTCCACGTCGTGTCTGTAAGCAGACTCGTCACTCTTAATTAATGAGGCCAATGAGTATTTGACCCTTTCAGAAGATGACTTCAGAAGCTGCAGTTCCTGCTGTCGGGAGAGCAGAACAAAGAAGATTGTGTGCAAGACTGTGGAGCTTCAGCGCTGAGGGGCAGCGAGTCAGAGGTGTGCTTTCACAGCCTCACACGTTGTTTCCCGTGCGTTATGAAGTCGGAGATCCACTGACAGATGGAGTCTGACACAGCCAGATGGGACAGCTCGGTCTGTTGAAGCTGCGAGATTGCTGTTTAAAATGTGACGCTGAAGTCAATGAGCGAATCCTGATGTGGGATATTCCGCAGTACAACTGCTGCAGGATAAAGTGCTAGCCCAAGCTCACTGCGTTATCTGCTGACCTGTTAACTCTGCAAGCAAATTTACAAAAGGTCTAGCCAGGGGTCAGGGAATGTTTTGACACTGGCCAAGACAGTTTCTCAGTCTTCATGACGTTTCCATCAGGGCTACAAATTGTGAAACAAACAATGTTTCAAACAAAGAACATATGTCTCAGATTGGCTGGAATAAATTACATTTATACATTTAGCAGATGCTTTTATCTCAAGCAGCTCATATGTACATCAGTTCATGCATTCCTTGGGACTCAAACTCAGGACCTTGGTGTTGCTAGCGCCATGCTGTACTGTTGGGGCCAGCTTGTTTTCATGCTTGTTTTCAGACTTTTCCATCCATCCCTCCATCCTTCCTTCCATCCATCCATCCATCCATCCATCCATCCATCCCTATCCATCCATCCATCCATCCATCCATCCATCCATCCATCCATCCATCCATCCATCCATCCATCAACCTACCTATCCATTTGGTCGTTCCATCCATCCATCCATCCATCCATCCATCAACCTACCTATCCATTTGGTCGTACCATCCATCCATCCATCCATCCATCCATCCATCCATCCACGTACCTATCAATTTGTTTCATCCATCCATCCATCATCCATCCATCCATCCATCCCATCCATCCATCCATCCATCCATCCATCCATCCATCCATCCTACCTATCAATTTGTTTCATCCATCCATCCATCCATCCATCCATCCATCCATCCATCCATCCATCCATCCATCCACCAACCTACCAGTTTGTTCCATCCTCCATCCATCCATCCATCCATCCATCCATCCATCCATCCACCAACCTACCAGTTTGTTCCATCCATCCTCCTCCATCCATCCATCCATCCATCACCTACCAGTTTGTTCCATCCATCCATCCATCCATCCATCCATCCATCCTCATCCTCCATCCCATCCATCCACGTACCTATCAATTTGTTTCATCCATCCATCCATCCATCCATCCAGGCTGATATGCTAATTAATATTGATCAAACCTCAAAGTGACGGCACCCATTGACTTCCATTATATGAATCTGTAGTGATTTTTACTCCATTCACCTGTGACGTAGTGATTTTTGATCATGTGCCACTTAAGGTGTGGTTATGAGTGTATCAGATGACCCCTCCCCCTTTTGTAATATGGGGCACCAGTTAAGAATACTTTTTTATTTATTTATTTCTTTATTTGAAAGGGGACAGTGTACATTAATAAACATTAAAACAATGTAAATGTACCCGAGTTAGCTCAAAAGTGCTAATTTTCATCGGTAGTCCCCCTGCCAGATTTAAACAAGGCAACCTTTAAAAATAATCACAAATACAAAATCACAAAAAAAAAAAAAAAAAAAAAAAATTACAACACATTATGGTTAATAAATACAATTCATGTAAAATTATATAATATTATATAATAACAAGAGCATTAGTGCCCACAAGTTTGGCTCTCTACAAGCCATTTTTTTGCATTCTTTTTGAATGAAAAGAATGACAAAGACTCTCTAATGGTTGCCGGCACTGTGTTCTGCTGTGAACTGCTCTTACGGAGAAGACGGCCTGACCAAAAGCTGTTTTTCTCCGGGGTATGATGCAGTCTTCCCTCACTGCCCCTCTAGTTACCCTAACCTCACTGGATCTAAAATGTATAAAAATCACATAGTGGAGGGAGTGCTAAGCCATATCTAATTTTATAAATTAAACAAATGTTTTTAAATTTAATTAGATTATCCCAGGTAAGTAACTGATATTTCCTCAGAATACTACAGTGGTGGTAGTGGTATGGTTTTTTATCCAGTATTTTTAATGCTTGTTTGTATAATCTTTCTAATGGTTTTATTATTGTAGAGTGAGTATTGGACCAGCTTATTAAGCAATATGTTATGTGGGATAAGATCATGGAAAAGAAATATAATTTAGCAGCTTCTGTTGACATGACATGAATCTGAAATTTGCTAAACTGAACTTAATCCTATTACTAACTTTTTTGATGTGAGTTTTGAAATTGAGATTTGAATCTATATATAATCCTAAATATTTATATTCTGTGACGACCTGTAACCTTTCTCCAGATACAAAAATTTCAGGTTCTATATTTATATTGTTTTTAGAAAAAAACATGGTAACTGTTTTAGATATATTCAATTGCAGACAGGATTGTTCAAGCCAGATTGAAATCGATGACATGGCCTCAGTTAGTTTAGAGGCAACTTCCTCTGCAGATTTTCCATAGGCCAAAATAACTGTGTCCATGCATACATCAAAGTGTCACAGTTCCTACACAAAGATGGTAACTCGTTAATGTATAAACTAAAAAGAATTGGACCTAAAATTGAACCTTAACAATTTAAGAACACTCCAAAAGAGCTGTTCAATAATTCAGAATTAATATAAAATGGAGGGAGTCGGTCAACTGATTTATCTGAAGGATTTGTGAGTCTGGTCAACTAGTAGAATCTTTGATCATCAACACAAGGAAGACACAGTTATAATAAAATCAATGAAATTTATTAACAATAAACATGCAAGGGTAAATACCACAACGATTAATAATGAAATAATGAATATGCACTTCTAAAAGATAGTAAAAATTATAATCAAAGGAGAATACTGAATTAAATCAAAGAGACAAATCAATGAAGTGAACACAGAATGGATAAATGCAATGCTGTTGAACTGAATGTAGAATGGAAGAGAATTGTATGGGAATGCTTCTTATGGAAGCCACCTAATGGCTCTGGTAAAATGGTGATAAATAATTGCTTATTTATCATTCAACAAATAATATCTCTATTATTTGTAACAAGCTGACCTCAAGTAACTGTTATCTAAACAGGTTAGAATAACATATGCTGCATGTATAAACTAATGCCAAGGTCTCTAGAAAAGAGGTTTGGTAAAAGTTTATATTTACGTTCCACACAGTTGGGTGATCAATCCGGTAGCAGAGACATCTTCCACTGATGATGCAGGCTGCGTGCAGTGGGAGGGCGCGGAGTTGCGATCCAGTAGTCGTGCCACGCTGGGCTGGAGGATGCTGAACTTCGGTTGCGCCAAGAGGGTCCTTTAGGATGGACTGGGCAGCTGGGTCAGATGAATCTCTCACAGGTTCCTATGCAGGCTGGCTGCGTCGCTGAGGAGCCGTGTGGTACAAGCAATGTCTGCCGATGCAGAGGTCCTTTGCGGACTGGGCTGCGCTGCTGTAGGAGCCGTAAGGGTCAGATGAAGTCCCTCAACGCTGGGGCCCTTTTGTAGCTAGAGTGCAGCTGGAAGCAATGAAAAAGGTTTGCTCGCAAAAGCTTCACCTTAACTGTCTTGTAGTTTCTTTCCTCGTCAGGTCAGAAACTCAGGACGTGGAGTGTCTGTTAATGTCTCCTTCCCCGTCGAGTTGGAAACGCAGAACAAGGGTGTGTCTACCCGGGGGACATATTTATCCCTTCTGATGAGGAGGAGATTGAAATGTGGCACTTGCCAATCCTGAAGTGTGATTGGCTACTGTTATCTGAAGCAGCCCCGGTGTTGCCCACCCTAGTGTGGAACTCATTTGCATAGCATAAAGTACAGTGTTAAATTAGTGTCTTTAACATTTTACCCATGCATTATTTCTTTACCAAACCTCTTTCAAATTATTAAAGGCATCGTAGGGAACAGATAGACACCAAACACGATATGAAATGGTTAAATCATCGTCCATGCATCTGTTTATCTGTTAACAGTCCCATGACCTGTTGGTTTTAGCAGTCAGTAACCATTAACATAAACTGTGCTTTGCATGAAGATGGAGTGGATGTGAAGCAGTTTAGATCAAATTAAGGCCTCCAAACATAGGTATGAATGGATTTAGATAGATCTCTGTGGCCTCTCTTTATTTCAGTCATTGCTGCTCCATCCAGGAAGTCCTGAAGGAATTTTTATGGCAGTCCTTGCCTAAACCTTAGGAATGAGTTTGGTGGTTAGAGTCAATGTGTCGTCCAATGAGAAGTCTTCTCCTTGGTTTTGGTGGGTGCAGAAGGTCCCCCTTCCTGTTCTGGAAGAGGTGTCTGGTAGTCGTCCCAACATCTTATCTGATGTTGCTGAACATTTATTAATGTTCATTCACCAAAGATCCAATCATGGTGTGGCACATCTTCCTACACACCAGCAGTTACAGAGGGGCCCTGTCGTAAACTGGTCCCTGGAATGCCATCTTGACTGGTGTTCACAACAAATCACAGATGATGCTTTATTTTCAGCATCATTTTTCCAGTCCTCAGTGTCACATGATCCTTCAGAAATCATTCTAATATGCTAATTGTTTGAACAGAATATATTTAGAAATATATATATATATTTTTTTACATTACGCATGTCTTTACTGTCACTTTGTATCAATGTTGATGCATATTTACTGAATAAAATAAATTCCTAAGTAGATAAATATATATATATATATATATATATATATATATATATTACTGACTCCAACTTTTGCGTGGTAGTGTATATGTATCGTAGTTATGCGCATTAGCAGGTATGTTGAAGGTTAAATCACTTTCTATGTTACATGTGTTGTGCATATATTTTTGAGGAGGCTCATCCTCTCCTGCCTCCTTTGATGGACTGCCACTGCACTTTTTGTGCTGTACACATATATTACAATATAATATACAAACCCGATTCCAAAAAAATTGGGACACTGTACAAATTGTGAATAAAAAAGGAATGCAATAATTTACAAATCTCATAAACTTATATTTTATTCACAATAGAATATAGATAACATATCAAATGTTGAAAATGAGACATTTTGAAATGTCATGCCAAATATTGGATCATTTTGGATTTCATGAGAGCTACACATTCCAAAAAAGTTGGGACAGGTAGCAATAAGAGGCCGGAAAAGTTAAATGTACATATAAGGAACAGCTGGAGGACCAATTTGCAATTTATTAGGTCAATTGGCAACATGATTGGGTATAAAAAGAGCCTCTCAGAGTGGCAGTGTCTCTCAGAAGTCAAGATGGGCAGAGGATCACCAATTCCCCCAATGCTGTGGAGAAAAATAGTGGAGCAATATCAGAAAGGAGTTTCTCAGAGAAAAATTGCAAAGAGTTTGACGTTATCATCATCTACAGTGCATAATATCATCCAAAGATTCAGAGAATCTGGAACAATCTCTGTGCGTAAGGGTCAAGGCCGGAAAACCATACTGGATTCCCGTGATCTTCGGGCCCTTAGACGGCACTGCATCACATACAGGAATGCTACTGTAATGGAAATCACAACATGGGCTCAGGAATACTTCCAGAAAACATTGTCGGTGAACACAATCCACCGTGCCATTCGCCGTTGCCGGCTAAAACTCTATAGGTCAAAAAAAGAAGCCATATCTAAACATGATCCAGAAGCGCAGGCATTTTCTCTGGGCCAAGGCTCATTTAAAATGGACTGTGGCAAAGTGGAAAACTGCTTTGTGGTCAGACGAATCAAAATTTGAAGTTCTTTTTGGAAAACTGGGACGCAATGTCATGCGGACTAAAGAGGACAAGGACAACCCAAGTTGTTATCAGCGCTCAGTTCAGAAGCCTGCATCTCTGATGGTATGGGGTTGCATGAGTGCGTGTGGCATGGGCAGCTTACACATCTGGAAAGGCACCATCAATGCTGAAAGGTATATCCAAGTTCTAGAACAACATATGCTCCCATCCAGATGTCATCTCTTTCAGGGAAGACCTTGCATTTTCCAGCATGACAATGCCAGACCACATACTGCATCAATTACAACATCATGGCTGCGTAGAAGAAGGATCTGGGTACTGAAATGGCCAACCTGCAGTCCAGATCTTTCACCCATAGAAAACATTTGGCGCATCATAAAGAGGAAGATGCGACAAAGAAGACATAAGACAGTTGAGCAACTAGAAGCCTGTATTAGACAAGAATGGGAAACATTCCTATTCCTAAACTTGAGCAACTTGTCTCCTCAGTCCCCAGACGTTTGCAGACTGTTATAAAAAACCACACTGTGGTAAACAAGGCCTTGTCCCTTTTTTGAGATGTGGTTGATGCCATGAAATTTAAAATCAACTTATTTTTTTCCCTTAAAATGATACATTTTCTTAGTTTAAACATTTGATATGTCATCTATGTTGTATTCTGAATAAAATATTGAATTTGAAACTTCCACATCATTGCATTCTGTTTTTATTCACATTTTGTACAGTGTCCCAACTTTTTTGGAATTGGGTTTGTACTTGCACATTCATGCACAATGCAACCTTTCTGACTGATGTGGCACGTCAACTTAATTTCCTTCAGATTATGCTGATGAGGCCGAATAATGTGGCTTCATTTGAAATGAAACTGACATTTATTTGTGCAGCAACCTAATGAAAATTGCTCACACTCTTCTGCGGCTCAGAATTTCACAATAATATTAATTTTCACTCACTCCTTATCCTGCTGGTGTGAAATTTTTCAAACCCATCTTGAAATTCAGAGTTTCAGAGTGGTTTGAATGTGGCCCTCTTGGCTTGTGAAGTTGACTGCCACTGGTTTAAGCATTAAATTCAGGTCATTCATTGCTCTGACACTAAAGTAAAGTCTGAGCAGCTCTGCAATTCAGTCTTTTATCCATCATTTAACCTTAGAAACAGTTTTGATTTTTTTGCCTGTATTTCATAATGACATAGCCCTGTTGTGATCAAATGTCTCAGAGCAGCATGAGAAGCAAAAATGGAATATTTTATCAGGTGTAGCAATGATCAACAGTTTTGAAGTGTTGCTTGTATTATGGGAGTTCTTTAGTCAGTCTCGGATTGCTGAAGTCTCCCAAAATGATACGATCTGGTTCTTCATTTCCTCGCCTGCTATCTGTCCAGCAGACATCTGCGGCACAGGCTGGAGGTGTACATGCCGACCAAGATAAAAGATGCAAACTCTGGAGGGGAGTAGAAGCTTTAATTTATAGGCTATGATTATAGGGAAGCAGGTTTTCAATAACAATGCGGCATAGTGGAACCTAAGTCATTAATAAAGTAGGTGATTCCTCCTCCCCTATTTCTTTCTTTCTACTATTTATAATAGTTTTCACTATTTCAGAAAAATTAACTGCCCCGCTGCTTAGCTAGTGAAATTATAATTTTGTCATTTGTTTGCTGTTGTTAGATTACTTATGTTGTGACTATGCTTTTTTTTCCCATGGAACAAAGAGAAAATGTGAAGAATCTTTATGCAGCTGTTTCCATACAACTTTGAATATAGTGCACGCATCATGTAGACTACTTTTTTAAATTTCATTTCATTTTTTATTGTACCATTTGGAGTGTCATGCCTTCCAGCCGGGGTGCCTGTGGTAGCCACCAGAGGGCACTCTTCCTGTCTCTTTTACCACTTCATGAACTCCATTTCCCATGACCCATTGCTTGGACTCATTGTGTGCTGATTACTGCCACCTGTAATTAACTTGTTTATGTCTACCTATTTAAGCCCTGTGCTTTTACTCTTTCATTGCGAAGTCTTGTAAGTGTGTCACTGTATTTCTGAGCTCTCTCTCTCTCTGGTTTCCCCTGGCATGGTTTTATGATCTTCTGCTTTGTGGTTTTCCTTATTTTTCTGTGTTGTCTTTTTTGGGTTACCTGTTCTGTGTTTTGACCTATTGCCTGTTTTATGGATTTTGATTCTGGATTGGCCCAATTAAAGCAGCGTTTGGATCAGAGCAGTTTGTGACATGGAGTTTGAGAGCCATGATCACAGTGAACTATTGAAATGAAAAGCACTGTGTAAAGATTCATTGCACCCTGCAGGTTAGTTTTGACAAGTAGGTTTAGGTTTTGTGTGTAACTTTGAGCTGTTTCTATTTTTTTGTTATTGATCGATCAATCAATCTCCTTGCTTGCTTTCTTGCTTACTTTCTTTCTTTCTTTCTTTCTTTCTTTCTTCTTTCTTTCTTTCTTGCTTTCTTGCTTGAAGGAGAACAGAAAATGTGACAAGGCAGGTGCATCTTTTATCATTTCAAATAGATTACTCAAGGGTATGATGGTGTCTGGTACAAACATGACAAAGTATTAATGTTTGCTAAAATGGGACAAAAGTCTCCCTTAAGAAGTCTTGAAAATAACACTGACCCCTGAGAGTTTCTGAAGAGCTGTGGAGGATCCTTGAATTCTTTAAAGGACACTGTCTGGATGGTTAACATAAAACTTTAGTGACAGCGTTCCAGTATTGATTTGATGACATTTGACCTGCTGCAAAAACACATTTTGTTTTTCTTTTTTTTTTTAGGTAATTAAATGCAAAAATTTAAAAATACACAAACACTAATACGCAAAGACATATATACATACATATATATATATATATATATTTATAGTACTACTTGAGTAGTACTGCTTGACACTGATTGAAGAAAACATTGATCAAGTGCACTTGTGTAAGTTTTTCCTCCACATAAAACAGCATATGGTATCATCCATCACAGTGATAATCTAATACACATCCCATCTTCTTTTTGTGGTGTCTCACAGGTACATGACAGTACTATAGTGTAGGGTTAGAAATATATTGTGCAGCATAAAAAGTCAGTCAGTAGAGCTATGCTATAATGTTTAAACCACAGTAGATATTTACATTTATGCACTTAACAGATATGACTAGGAAATCTTTTGTTTTTAATTCAAGTGTTTCAAAATGCGAATGTATCTTTGCATAAATGTCAGATGCGTCATTTCTTTGATATAAATATCCTGATCTTTTAGTTTCAAGTTTATTTTCAAAGTACATTTCATTAAATACTGCAAGAGATTATTCAAAAATAAATACTGAATTAGTAATATTTAATGTTTAATCCACCACCACCACAAAAAATGTCAAACAAAATAACTTGTATTGTAAAATTAACTTTGTATTCATCAAATAATCCTCAAATAAATAAATGAAGCAGCACAACTGTTTTCAACATTGATAATAATAAGAAATGTTTCTTGACAATCAAATCAACATATTAGAATGATTTCTGAAGGATCAGGTGACACTGAGGACACTAATGATGCTGAAAATTCAGCTTTGATCATACTTTCAGAGGAATAAATCACATTTTAAAACACACTCAAATAGAAAACTGTTATTTTTAAAGTTCCCTATTATGGATTTTTGAAAATTACCTTACATGCAGTGTGTAATGTAGCTGTATGTTAATGTAAACAGACTGCCAAGTTGTAAAGCTGAAATTGCATCATAAATGAAGTGAAGTGAACTGACACGTGGCCAAGTATGGTGACCCATACTCGGAATTTATGCTCTGCATTTAACCCATCCAAGTGCACACACACAGCAGAGAACACACACTGTGAACACACACCCGGAGCAGTGGGCAGCCATTGCTGCGGCGCCCAGGGAGCAGTTGGGGGTGCCTTGCTCAAGGGTCTCACCTCAGTCATGGTATTGAGGGTGGGGAGAGCGGTGGATATTCACTCCCCTTACCGACAATCCCTGCCAGACCTGAGACTCGAACCCATGACCTTTGGGTTACAAGTCCGACTCTCTATCCATTAGGCCACGACTGCCCCCATAAAGTTATTGTCTCTGAAAAGAAAGAGTCGACTCTGAACCACTTAAACGAGTCGTTTGTAATTCAAATCCCATTTACACGAAATTCACTCATCACAAGTGAACACATTTGCATAATGCCCTCTAACATTCTGCGTGGACATCCTGCGAAAAACTTCTCAAACGCTGTAGCTCATTCATGTTAATAACGTCGTCAAGACACTGTGCTCTGCACTGTGAAAGTAAATTAAGTTTATTTTCACTTCCAAAAAGAAAAAAAAAAAAAAAAAAAAAAAAAAACACTTCCAGTGGTTAAAGATGTAACCAACTATTTTGAGTAAAGATAAAGGATGGAGCAAGATTTGTTTTACAAGTTTTAATGCTACATCAGTCATTCACGGCTAATGTCTGCACTGTTATTGATACTGTTAATAATACAGTTCCCACATGTGCACCGCAATAAATTAGAAATATACACTGGTTTATTGATGGATATACACTTGTTAATGCTGATGGTGAGGAATTACAGTTGCAACATCTCACAGTGAACATCAAACTAAGTTGTGTATCACTAAGAAACGTCCTGCTCAAGTCATCCTTACAGTGGAGGTTCGGGTTGAATTACTAGTTTTTCCAATATTTCATCATCGGTCTCGCAACTCAGATTAATATAGTAAAACTGACGCCATCGTTACTGTCTTTACAGTGTGTAAAATTGCTATGCATTAGGAAGCCTACGGAGCTGAATCAGTTATGGTAATGGGTGTTTGTTTCTGACTTGCACTGTAAGCGGTAGACCAATCACAACAGACTGGGGGAGGGATTTAGAGAGACTGATTCATCTGACAAGTCACTTGATAATCATTGAAAAATGTGGCGATGTGCAATGCATATTATGAGAAAATGAAAGTGTTTTTTTTTTTTTTTTTCTACCTTTGATGCGTGTAAACCTGTTGTAAGAGACCTCTTACACAAAAGTAGTAACCTTTCAAATAGTATAATAGGGGCAGTTTAAATTGTAGCGAATAATATTTCAATGTATCACTATTTTTTAATCAATCACATTCAGCCTAGGCATAAGAGGCACATTCCAAAAACATTTTAAAAATCTTACAGACCCCAAACTAAGATTTTAAATGTATAGTTTCAGGTTAATTATGTACCTCAGCTAGATGCTGAATTTCTGCTATTTCATTCAGCCTGTTTGGTGAAGCATCGTGTTGCTCAAGAGACCAGACAGGCACAATATAGTTGCGTAACAGAAACATATACAGCAGGCGCTGACTTAAACTTATTGGTTCTGTAATTTTAAAATATATCCTCTTTAATTTTACACCAAATGATCCCAGACAGAATGACACCATAAGCTTTTTGCATTAGATTTACTATTGTCAACACATTATCTGAGAGCCATTTCCTTTAGAGTTTTGCATTATTCAGATTTGGATTTTTTAAAAGAGTGTGTTAGTTTCAATAACCGCTGCATGTTTGATCAATGGAATAGCAATTAAATTTTGATGAGTATGATGAAACAAACAGATCTTCCATTTCCCTGCATTTTCAGAGAGCGGAGAGGATCCGTGTTGACCCGAGTGAACCATTGAATTTTGACTGACAGACATTTATCACTTACAGGAACATGTTCTATTAATTTTAATACATTTTAAAAGAACGTATGTATATGCTGTTTGTGTGTTATGGCTTTCAGTGTGATTATAGGGACTTAAAACACATTTCACAATAATAAAAGAAATAACTGATCCCAGAGGAAAATGTATTTGTTCTTTATTTGCTCTAACAGTTTGGGAGACTTAATGGGGTTTTCAAACATAGTTTCTAAATTTTCCTCTTAAAATATTTTTTGATATAAAAATAGACTCAAATGGGACAATCACTGACATACAATATGGATACAAGCTAAGTCAATGTGGATTTCAGCTATTTCAGAAGGAATTTGATTAGAAATATTTGAGTTCACATTGAGATTGCAGACTTTGATTTGAGACCTATTGTAAAGGGATAGTTCACCCAAAACAAAGATTTTGTCATCACTTACTTACGCTCAAGTTGTTCCAAACCTGAGTTTGAGTTTCTTTTTTTTGCTGAACACAAAAGAAGATGTAATAAAGAATGTTGGTAATCAAACAGTAGCCATTGACTTCCTTAGTAGGGAAGGCTACTGTCAACTGTCTGGTTACCAACATTCTGCAAAATACCTTCTTTTGTGTTCAACAGAAGAAAGAAAGCTGGTCCAGGCTGGTTTATGCCGGTATAGTGCCGGCCCAGCTGGTGGACCAGCATATTTATGCTGTTCTCAAGCAAAACAGAGCTGGTGAAGCTGGTTCACCTGCATGGTCTTGTGGGGTTGAGTGTGAAAAAGTCAGCTGCCTGTATGCAAGCAGTGTTTTGGGGACAAGCATTGTTTTTGTTTGCATATTTCTATATTTAACACATTAATGATGTAAAGTAATAAACAATATAAGGTAAAACACATGATTTATTGTATATTATTATACCTTCGTAATTTAGTAATCATAATTATGTAATCATAACTAAAACGATTTGATTTAAAAAAAAAAAAAAAAAAAAAAAAATATAATATATATATATATAATATATATATATATATATATTAATCAAATCGTTTTAGTTATGATTACATTATTAATCACTGATAAACTGGTAAAATGTTTCAAAGCATCAAAGGAATTGTCTCCTGTTTTGTACACAAGATCTGTACACAAACTAGTTAAAAAGAGCTTATGTACATAAAAACAAACAAACAAACAAAAAAATTAGAGAAATGAAAACCAAGAAAAAATGTCTAATAAAAGCATAATTATAAGAAGTTTGTTCAATAACAGGGGTTATTATGAGAAGATCTCTTTCAATGGGACAGTTAATGACAACTTGATAATGAAAGTTCAAAACTTAAAGTTGCTGTATTTAAAGACTTTCATACTCATTTGGGAACTCACACATGTTAAAATCCAGCTGTCAGTCACTGATTCCAAAAAGTGCACATAGTAAAAGGTATGTCAGTGCAGTCAGGAGGATGAAATATTGTTGAAAATAGTGATTGCGTACACTTTCAACAATTGCTGAAAGAGATTTAATTCAACCAAAGTCAATGGCCAAGTGTTCAACTACACAGAATACTAATCACCATAATGGTGACTTCAACAACATTTGAACATGATGCCATATGAAAGAAATAAAGCCAAACTGGTTTGTAATTAGTGAATATGGTAATGCTATTTTTGGAGTTGTTTAATCATCTCACCTCTGGTGAGATATTTATTTTATTTGCAGTTGTTTTCATCTAAGGCCATGTGACTGTAAGTCAGTTGTAGTTGTTGTTCTTTTTCCTGTTCTTGTTGTTCCTCTTATCTTCAGTGATTCTGTTAACCACCGGTGTCATCACTAATGCTCAATCATTACTTATAGAGTGAATCTACTTTATTTCACTAACTGCAACACTACGTCAGTGTTATTTTTACTCTCTATAGATTGGGACCATATGAAAATTGAACAGTGTTTGTTTAAAATTGAGGATTTTCTGTTTACCAGTAAACATGTAACCAGCAACATGCATTTTTCTTTATTAAATAATTTATTAAATCTAATTTGCAAAATTGTCTTGGACTTTATTTAACTCCAAACACACACTAAGAAATGTGATATGTAACACATATGCAAGTTTTGTTGTGGTCTAGCTGGGATCATACCAGCACCCAAAATACAACATATGTTGGTCCACCAGCACACCAGCATCCCATGCTGGTGACCAGCAATGCTGTTTTTTGTTTTTGTTTTTCAGCAATGCAGGGAGAATTTTCATTTTTGGGTGAGCTATCCCTTTAAAGCTCCATATGAGTCACACGCAATATTACAAGGTCTTATTCTCAGGAGGCGGATCTGAGAAGTAGGAAAGTTAAGCAATATTTGCTCATCATTTAATCTCATTGTGACATCTGAGAAATGCACAAGATCTTATTTACGATTTTCCTTTCCTGCGGGACTAAGACATAAAGACGTAATTAGTACTAGAGCATTGCTGTGCGACCAGAAATGCAATATTACAATTGACAATTCTCTAATCCTAATATGATGGAGGGTTTGATTCCCTTAAACCTGCATGATTAGCTCTTAACCTCAAGTGTCTTGATCCTTTAAGAGTCCTTTAAAACCTCTTATTGTTTGCTGTCCACTCAGTATTGGCAGAATGAAGCGTGCATCCTTCATCCCAGAGACAACAGCCATGTCCTTCAAACCGTTATTTCCCAAGTGCCGTGTAGCGGCATTATGCCCATCAGAGGCGACTGGGATCCCGAGTGACTGTTTTGGCTGAGGCGGCATCTTCAGCGACAGCCCACCAAAGACTCTTTGGCATGGCTCCTCATCCGGTTAAGAAACGGGATTGGGATGCAGTTGGCAAGCCCTGGGTAAAACTGTTATCGCTCCCAAACAGATAAGAAGCAAATCTAATCAGAGGAGAAAAAAAGGCATATACTGCAATTTTTTCCACTTTTCTTCCTCCTCTTTATTTTGTGGTCCCTCTTTCACTGCCTCTCGCTCTCGATTGACTTTCAGATCCATCAAGGGCAGCCTAAATACAAATGGCATCATTGTTTTGGAAATAGAAACGAATGTGAACTGATGACTCTTTTGTTACGGCAAAAATCAATAGGTGTCTTTGAGCAAACAACCCAGTAACACATACAAAACTCTTCAGGTTTCAGACCTGTCATTGCACGTGCACCTTTTTCTATAAGTCCACCAATCCTACACCCTCTACTTTCAAACCTACAGTGATTGAGAACTAGCACGTGACTTGTCCGAAGCCTGTAACATCAACTGTTATGAACAACAGACTGAAAGACATATGTTCTTCCTTCCACCTGGAGGAACTTAGCACATCATCACCATGGAAACCACTTAAGCAATTAAGTGGAGGACAATTATGATTGGTTTAAATCATGTGATATTTACATATTAGCCCACTGTGCCATATGAGCAGATATCAAACTTGTTTTGAAGAAAGACATGGGACATATATGCACTACCCAGCCAAAAAAAAAAAAAAAAAAGCTGTTTGGATTTAAATAGGCAAATGCTTAAAGGATTAGTTCACTTTCAAATGTTTATGATGGATGGGTGTGGATGGAAGCACTTTCTTCAGCTCATACTCATGACCCCTGTTCACTGATCAGGAGAAATCATATTATATATAATTATGCCAATCTTTTGACCGGTAGTGTACATTTTGTGTATAGTCAACAGATGAAACATCTAAATGGCAAGCAGGTGTATGATTGGTGTCAAGGCAGCGCTGGAAGGGGTAGTGTAGGATATTTAGGCATGTGGCGATCCTCGGGGGAAGCCATATGCTTGGCAGACCTGCTGGTGTGTTCAGATCACCGTCTTCGCTCTTTAAGCACAGTTTATTGAAGCTGGGAATCATCTGTGAATGTTGTTTAAAGGTTGGATGTTTCAAGTTTTTTTTTTTTTTTTTTTGATCTCAGGCAAAGAATGTAGTTTATTAGAACAGTTTATCTGTGAGGCTTTCAAAGTTTACATTTTATTATTATAAATCAAAGTTCTGACTGGATGAGCAGTATTCGAAGCTATGAAATCATACATTCTATATTAATGTGGCATGTTGCTACAACCATTTGGCAAACATAAATAGATAAGCTAATGAATTATATCACTTGGTGAAAGAATTGTTTTAAAATGTTAACTTAATTTTCAAAAATTAATGTTTGATGAGGGTTAAGAAAATAAATGGAAGATGTGTGTAATGCATTGTATACTCATAACATGCTTTTACGGTTTTTCACAAATGAATGATCAATTCAAGTGTGTAGAGCTTGAAACCCTATTGTTATTGTTGGGATTTTCAAAGATCAGCATTCTGCGTACATAAAAGCCTATAATTCCTAAACAGAAACTCAGAACTTCACAGAATTAGGTGAGCACATGCAACATATGATGCTAAAGAAGCATGCTAACTTTTATGGAGATCGGACCATAGATGGTGCTGTAAATGTAAACCATATTAAACAATTTATGTAATGCTAATTGATATTCAGTGTTATAGGACATAAAATGTACACATTTTGAAGTAGGAAGAAGTAGGAAAGACCTGCGCTAGTTAAGACAGTTATTGAGGTAAACATTGCAAAACTCAGCAATCAGACATTTAATTTCAGTGCCTCTAACGTTTTACATTGACAATACAGGATAAAGCCCATCCTCCTCCTCTTCTTCAACCGTCCTTCAACCTGAGCCGAGGGAGTCAGTTTGATCGCATTAAAATTTAACATTACCCACAAACACCAACCTGCATGACAGGAGCGATCTGCCAAGTTGGAGTTCTATGCAACTCCATCAAAATCAGCGAAGGCTCACCATATTTCCTGTGGGACGTGTGTGCGGTGATCTGATTGGCAAATCTCAGTCTAGTTGCTGACTGCACACAATGCAAACTTCTTTCCTGGTCAAGAGGGATTTTGTCAGATGCCTCTAATTGTTCTATTTCTGAGTATTTCACTGGATGGTGTTCGTTATAGTGCATTAATCTCATCATGAACTGATGTTGAACCCTTTATCAGCAAAAGGGGGAAGTATAATTGGTGTAAGGAGATTTTCTGGGAGGTTTTTAACGTCAGAGATGACTTCGGGGAGTCAAAGGGGAATTTGTATGAGTGCGTATGGAGAGGAGAAGTTTATGCAATAGTCACAATGAGTTTGTTCATGAATCCAATGGAGACATGTACTCTGAATTTTGCCTGTCATGGCAGTTGCATGGCTGTTTACTGAAAAAGATGTATATGTCTGTCATTGAAAAAGATGCTTTTTGCCCACATACTGTAATACAGCAGGGACTAACTTGCCCATTCTAACCAGCCTAACCTTAACCTCTGTGCCTGTGAGGCAGCATAGTGCCCCTAAATCCCACAGCCAATCACAAGGTTAGGTGAGGCAGGTGAACCAAATGGCAAAGGCCTGTAGCTGCATTCTGTTACTTTAAGAACGGCACAATCAGTAGAGCATGGCACTTGCAACGACAAGGTCATGGGTTTGATTTCCAGGGAATGCATGAACTGATTAGATGCATGCCTTGAATGCAATGTAAGTTATTTTGGGGAAAAAATGCCAATGCAAATCTTTTGTAACTGTCACTTTTGATGCGTTTAATGCATCCTTGCTGAATAAAAGTACTAATTTCCTCAATTTCTTAAAAAATAAAATTTGGTAACACTTCATTTTAGGGTCTTTTTAACTAGTTGCTTATCAGCATGCATAATGCTAGAATATTGGCTCTTAATTAGTATTTAATACTAATTTTTATTTTAATGCTTTATTCTGCATGGCCTTATTCTACATTCCTAATCCTACCCAACACCTAAACTTAACAACTAACTTACTAATAATAAGCAGTAAATTAGGAGTTTATTGAGGGAAAATTCGTAGTTAATAGTGAATACATGTTCCCTATACTAAAGTGTTACCTAAAATTTTATATATCGAATGTGCTATATGTATGTGAATATATATATAGTAGCCATGCAATATCGCTCTATATCAGCACAGCTGTGATTAGTGCTAATATATGGAGGACCAAATTACTCAAAATTAAATAATTAAATAAATCACGAATTCAATAAAACAACAATTAAATCTACCAATTTATTCTGAAATAATGTAATAATGATTAAAGTAATTTAAATTAATTATTAATTAAATAAATCAATAAATGAATGTATCTATTTATTTTGTAAAATTCCATGAAAACACACCATTTATTGTTTAATATATTTCACAATATACTCTTTCACTATTACTGTTTAAATTATTTTTTCATAATTGAATGTGCTTCAAAAAAACGATGCTTTCGGGAAACGCACCCCAGGCCAATCGGCGTATGACATCAACGTACCGTGAGAGCGATCCAAAAGCATAACGAGTCACATGCTCTCCAAACTCATACTGCGATCGGCCAGCACAGCGCGAACAAGCCTTGGGAATGAATATGGCTGTAGGACTTGATCAAGTTAAAAACACACTGCTTTCATTTGCAGATGAAGTAGAAGTGAATGTTTTGTTTGGTGATGCTCTGTTACCTGGATTAGACAACATAAGGAATCTGGTAGTGGCAATAAGTGCATCAGAGGACCTAGAAATTGATGACTAGCTACATATGGAATACTTTACCAGCACTGAAAGCAGAGTTCTTGTAGATGAGTAGTTATGTGACAGGCGTAACTTGCAAGTAGGACCACATTTTGCCAGGGTCGATATTGTCCCTACCACTTTTTTTTTTCTTTCTTTCTTCTTTCTTTTTTTTTTTTTTAATCTCACTGTACGTATATATTTCTAATGCAAATGAAACATATCCAGTTGACATTAATTTGTGTTAAAAAGAGGCAATCTGGCGCAGGGATGTGTTGATTTTGAAATCATGCTGAGTGTTCGTTGCCGCTGTTATCAGTGGCGGAACGTTCTATTTTGGTTTGTGTACAGTCTTCACACAGACGAGCGTGTGCGTCAGTCTATCTCTAATGCCACTGTGGAGGGTCTATTCTTTCCGGTGTAATCACAAAACAAAATGCACACAAACGTGTCCCCGCTTTGATATACAGTGGGTACGGAAAGTATTCAGACCCCTTAAATTTTTCACTCTTTGTTATATTGCAGCCATTTGCTAAAATCATTTAAGTTCATTTTTTTCCTCATTAATGTACACACAGCACCCCATATTGACAGAAAAACACAGAATTGTTGACATTTTTGCAGATTTATTAAAAAAGAAAAACTGAAATATCACATGGTCCTAAGTATTCAGACCCTTTGCTCAGTATTTAGTAGAAGCACCCTTTTGATCTAATACACCATGAGTCTTTTTGGGAAAGATGCAACAAGTTTTTCACACCTGGATTTGGGGATCCTCTGCCATTCCTCTTTGCAGATCCTCTCCAGTTCTGTCAGGTTGGATGGTAAACGTTGGTGAACAGCCATTTTTAGGTCTCTCCAGAGATGCTCAATTGGGTTTAAGTCAGGGCTCTGGCTGGGCCATTCAAGAACAGTCACGGAGTTGTTGTGCTGCCACTCCTTCATTATTTTAGCTGTGTGCTTAGGGTCATTGTCTTGTTGGAAGGTAAACCTTCAGCCTAGTCTGAGGTCCTGAGCTCTCTGGAGAAGGTTTTCATCCAGGATATCCCTGTACTTGGCCGCATTCATCTTTCCCTCGATTGCAACCAGTCGTCCTGTCCCTGCAGCTGAAAAACACCCCCACAGCATGATGCTGCCACCACCATGCTTCACTGTTGGGACTGTATTGGACAGGTGATGAGCAGTGCCTGTTTTTCTCCACACATACCGCTTAGAATTAAGGCCAAAAAGTTCTATCTTGGTCTCATCAGACCAGAGAATCTTATTTCTCACCATCTTGGCAAACTCCATGCGGGCTTTCATGTGTCTTGCACTGAGGAGAGGCTTCCGTCGGGCCACTCTGCCATAAAGCCCCGACTGGTGGAGGGCTGCAGTGATGGTTGACTTTCTACAACTTTCTCCCATCTCCCGACTGCATCTCTGGAGCTCAGCCACAGTGATCTTTGGGTTCTTCTTTACATCTCTCACCAAGGCTCTTCTCCCCCGATAGCTCAGTTTGGCCGGACGGCCAGCTCTAGGAAGGGTTCTGGTCATCCCAAATGTCTTCCATTTAAGGATTATGGAGGCCACTGTGCTCTTAGGAACCTTAAGTGCAGCAGAAATGTTTTTGTAACCTTGGCCAGATCTGTGCCTTGCCACAATTCTCTCTCTGAGCTCTTCAGGCAGTTCCTTTGACCTCATGATTCTCATTTGCTCTGACATGCACTGTGAGCTGTAAGGTTTTATATAGGCAGGTGTGTGGCTTTCCTAATCAAGTCCAATCAGTATAATCAAACACAGCTGGACTCAAATGAAGGTGTAGAACCATCCCAAGGATGATCAGAAGAAATGGACAGCACCTGAGTTAAATATATGAGTGTCATAGCAAAGGGTCTGAATACTTAGGACCATGTGATACTTCAGTTTTTCTTTTTTAATAAATCTGCAAAAAAATATATATAAACACAGTATATACACACATACATACACATACATACATACATACACGTATTTTAGTATTTATTATGAAATAAGAACGGTGCATGTATTATACATTATTTAAAAAATACTTAAATTATAAATAATAATATTCATTTATATATAATTTATAATATTTGTTGTGTGGCCAGTGATCCAGTGATATATTTTCTTAGAAGAAAAATCTCACCAGCAGAACAAATCCTTATTATTGAGTAGGACAATGAAGGAGAGACAGGAAGCAGTGGTAAAAGAGAACAGGATCAGGAAAGGACCTTGAGCTGGACTGTATTTAAAAGTAAAGCATTAAGTCATTGAGAAAAGTCATGCTTTCAGGAAACACAAATAAAATCAATGAAGCAAAACTATGTCGAAAGATTGACCCTAAATACAACATTGAAGTGATTACTCTTCTGCATTGCTTTTTAATTAAAGGTAACGTTATTGTTACATTCAATAACGGGTCATCCCAATTCAGTGAGTCTGAGGAAGAGCATGCTGACCTAACCTGAAGTGTTTAACTGCTCTGAACAACATTTTTTTTCTTCTGTTTTTAGATCAGACAGCATGTTTCCATGGCAACCTTAGAGCTGTGTGCATATCCATTGACATTTCTGAAATTCAGAGAAGCCTTTTTGACTCATCTTTGAGAGCATGTGTTAGAAAAGAGATGAGACCTAAAGAAATGACCTTTGCCTCCTCATCAGACATGGTTTCTTCCCTGAAATGAAAAGCATTAGGATCCTGTGTAAATGCATATGATCAAAATACAGTAAAACAGTAATATTGATAAATATTATTACAATTTAAAATAACTTTTCTATTTGAATATATTTTAAAATGTATTTTATTCTTGTGATCAAAGCTGAATTTTCAGCATCATTACTCCAGTCTTCAGTGTCACATGATCCTTCAGAAATCATAGTAATATGCTAATTTGCTGCTCAAGAAACATTTCTGATTATATCAATGTTCAAAAATGTTGGAACAGCATTTATTTTATTTTTATTTATTTCTGTCACATTATAAAAGTCTCTTAAAGGCATGAAATTGACTTTCTTTTTAATGATAATGGCTCAGTCTTGACTTAACGATCTTATACAGCAAAAATCTGCCTGACGACATGCAAAGCAACCAATCACTTTTTTTTCTTGACATTTGGGGGCGGGGTTATGTTAAATGGATTTACCACAATAGTAGACCAGCATGAAATCCTAACCCTGAATTATAGACAACCATGGTGAAAAATGAATGTGTCCTAATGCATCAAAGGTCCACCTACTCGCATAACACCCATTTTAAACTTTAATTTTCATGTAATCAAACACCCAGTTTTACAGTTTAATATACTGGGTGTCAACATATACAATGAGATGCTGATGAAATGGTGAGAGGCAGTGCTTGTGTTCTCACAGTAAACTGTTGATGAACATCATATGCTCATCCACAAGAACAATTCATCACAATAAAAAAATGATCATGACACTTTCTATAAATTCTGCACACCACGGTTTATAAAACATGCGATTTACAATTGTACGTTTCATCACTGAAGTTTTTCTGGATGGTTTATTAAAATAAATGTGTAAGGAGATCATTTCCCCCACAGGTTCACAGTTTGACTTTGAAATATTATGCTGACTTTATTCCGCTGCCAGTTCACTCATTACGATTCTCTTTAGTCGTCTCAGTTTTCCCTGTGAAAAAAGAAAGTAACTTAGCAGAGGTAGAGTCAGATAGCTTAAGGTAAGTGCTTCAAAGTTTGCCTTTCATATCCTAATGAGTGTGAGCAAATGGACAGATGGTTGATTCTAGATTATGCTTTTTCTATGTAAAGCAGCACATGTACTTACAAAGCCTTGAAAGTTATCAATGCAAACAATGTGTAAAAATGACTTCAAGTAGCTGATGGCATCTTATCTAAACATCAACAAAATCAGTGACTTTATTATTAATGTTTCGTTCCCTCCATTTGCTAAATCGTGCGATTGATTTACTATTTTGTTCCCTTGATTTGCTAAACTGTATTGACGATTTACTATTTCGTTCCCTCCATTTGCTAAATTGTGCGGACGATTTACTATTTTGTTCCCTTGATTTGCTAAATTGTGCGGACCATTTACTATTTAGTTCCCTCCATTTACTAAATCGTTCGGACGATTTACTATTTCATTCCCTCCATTTCAGCAATAAAAAAAAAAATAAATAATTAAATAATAAATAAATATAAATGTGATGATTGCTTATATAGAGATATTTTTTACGTATTAGTATGGTTGAATTGGATCATAGAAGGCCAGTAGCAAAGACATTGGTTAATAAAGTAAGATTAAATAATAAAATAAATTTGTGTAATTTAACATATTTAATTATTGCAGGTTTGTGTAATTTTCTGAGCATGCACTTCACTGTTTTTATTCATTTTGAGGAATACTGATTCTGTTTTTGTGCAAATGAGATGATAAACGAATGCTCACATTAACAGAATTACAATAAGCATCATGTCCACACAGTGCACACAACGCCACTGCAATTTATTCCCGATTTCTCTCAGCATGGGCACAGGAAAGTTGTCAGTCAATACATGGGAAAACAAAGTAACTTGCATTACGTATTTGAAAAAGTAGCTCCGATATTTTGTTTTGTTAAATTTTGTAAATTTAAAAGTAATGTTAGTTTACCAGTTACTTAAAAAGTAATCTGATTACTTTATTTGTCTGACTTGTAATGCCTTACCTTCAAAACTGATGATCATTTATTAACACTTCAACATTATTTATCTGACAGAATGTTTAAAATTTTTGAGAAATTTTAAACATCTTCAAAATAAAAAAGTCGGTTACATACAATGATCTGCGTCATATTTGACTCTCATGTTTGAATCCAAAAATCACCACACAGAAAAGATGGGTTTGTCCTTAAACACCCTCTTTTCATTTGAATGATTGTGAAGATTACAAGCAACAGTGGGAAATAAAGTGGGAGGAGCTTGTAGTGTTCAGAGGTAACCTACATAATTACATGTCTTGCGTTCCCACTGTGATTAATTATATCTTTTGGGGGTTGGAGGAGGGAGGTCTAATTTTGGACTAGGTGAGGGGCAAAAAAAGGAGAGAGAGACAGAGAGGAAAGGGAGAAGAGGAGGAAGAAAGACGACTAAGACATTACATAAGCAACAACTTATCAAAATCAGGTTGACAGAATTGGGCTGCAGAAGACAGTGGTGCCTCTGAATGCTGCAGGAATTTGATGCGGTTAAAAATATGTTTTCTTTACTGCTTTTTATTCCTCGCTCAGCTGTTTCTCGTCATGGTGTTCCACAAGAATCAAGGAACTAGCAAGCGGCTTGTGCAACAAGATCGGTTTGGACGAGCATCATTCGCTGGTGATTTTGTAAAGGGACAATCATCGTAATTGTTCATATAACTGAAAAAACTTGGATGAATGCCTTTTATGAAAGAATAATGGACAATATGTTTGAAGCTAGGATCAAATTGTCAAACGTGTGTGTCTTTAGAAGTGCCTTTTATAGTGTGTGTGATTTACAAACAGATTTAAGCATGATGTATTCATGCATATTGAGGGATTACATGCGTTTGTTGCAGAGTTTACAAAAGATATCTTAACAGGCAAAAACAGATGATACTTTTCCTCTAAATGCCGCCGTGTGTAAGCAGGATTCATTTGTGTTGAAGTTAAATGTCCATCACTACGCAACCTGTTTTATTTATGCTGTTTCTCCAGTTACAGCTACAACATTTTACCACACAAATTGCTTTATATTGTCACGTATATCAATACTGTTGGGCAAATTTCAGAGTTCATGAGTTGGAATTTCAATTGATTTGGCAACACCCCTCAGGCAAACTCAAGACAGGTAATGCATTCTGGGAAATTAATGGATCTTCCATCTTGCTCTACAAAATATTTATTGGTTGTTAATTCTCTCTCTCTCTCTCTCCCATTTGGTCTATAAATTGTCAAACTTATTTTTATTTATTTTTTATTTTTTTTAAAAAAGTCATACTTACTACTTTATATATATATATATATTAGTTCCAGTCCTTGATTCTGATTGGTCAATAGCTGTTTTATTCACGATAATGGTTCGTTGTATCACTGCACAACACCCTTAGTAACGTAAGTATATGTTTGTTCTCAAGAGAACTGAAAAGAGTATTGTGAGAGAGACCTGCATTCAGATTTAACATTTTCCTTCAGGTCAGTCCTATGTTCATAATAAAAAATCTGTTTGAATGTCCACTGCGATCTTGTCCTTTTAACATTTAATGGGTTTTCCCGTGCCATGCTGACACTGACAGCGCTGTTCAAAGCAGTGGTCATTTGCTTCTTGTTCCGTGTTCACAACAAGTTTCAATATAAAAGTCTTGCGACTGAGTGACTCCATGCCGCCATCTAATGGCGTAATAAATGTAACTTCTGTTGCTCACGGTCTATGGGCACGGACTTGCAGTTGTGAAAGTTGCATTGATACATTTTTTATTTATTTATTTTTTGCCTTTAATATTTCTATTGTGTGGTAACCGTTTTATAAGAGCAGTAAACCCCGTGATGCCGTGGTTTACAGTGAATTTATAACAGCTAAAGGGGTTTTCTAACAACACCCCTTAGCTGTTATAAATTCACTGTAAACCACAGTTTCTTGGGGCTTATTGCTTATATATATATATATATATATATATATATATAATGTAAAGAAAGAAAGAAAAGGCTTTAACATCTAATATTAATGTTAAAGACACTGCCCTATTGGATGCACCAGCTATACCAGCATTAAACTAGCATAAACTAGCCTTGACTGCGATACAAATTCATGCTGGTCTTTCCAGCAGGGAAGCCGTCTTAAAAGGGGAACACAGCGTTCCTCTCGAAATCATCACAAGCGCATTCAATCACGACATGGATGGCGGCAAGCCTTTGGGTGAGGGCTTTAATCTCTCGTCTGACAGCGGTGAGAACAGCAAAGGTAGTTTGTTTGGGTGTATTACTGCTGGAAGAGAACTTGGGCAGTGTGAATGGCTGGCGCTCAGAGGTGGTGAGCCAGGGCTGGTAATAGGATTACACGAATGAATGGTTTCCTTGGACCTTCATCATTTAAGGCTAACAGTCCACATGATGGAAACCAATTAAAGCTAACGCTTTGACAAGAGCAGATTGGTAGACACTGACACCACATCAGAGTAGAAGAACAGAGGGCTTTACAAATACACAACCAGACAGTTGCTGAATTTGCGTAGTTTAACCAGTAAGCATTGTTCTAGATGTTTGTTTATATGTGTTATTTGAATGCTATTATAAAGGTTCCTAATTTTGTATTGGAGGTCCCCTACAATAGGTTTATATGTAACCAATGTCAAAAAAAAAAAAAAAAAAACCTTTAATTTTCTCATAATTAACATGGCACATCACCTCATTTCTCTGGTCTCTCTAAACCACTCCTTTCCGAGAACCTCCTCTGCTCTGATTGGTCAGATGGCTCTGTTGTGATCAGTCAACTGCTTACTGCGCATCAGTTTTTCCAAAAGTGGATTTGCAGTGCTGAAAACAGCATCTTCTTAACAAGTTGACAACATGAACCCAACTCTTCCAGCTTCAGCTTCAACTACAGTGTCCGAGGGCGGGTCAAAGTAGACACTGTTCACGAGCAGCTAATGATAACTATAGGCTGGCATTATGCAAATGTATTATGTTGTTAACAGGAAGTAAGACTGGAATTGCTGGCAACTCGTTTCACCAGTTCAGAATCGATTCTTTCTTTCAGGAGACAGTAACTTTATTTGTCATGCACTTTGATCTGTAAAACTTTGCAGACCTTTTACATTCACAAACTACTATATTACACACTGCATGAAAGGTAATATCTGAAAAAAGCATAACAGGGGCACTTTAAGCAACAAATAGACACAAAAGACATCAAACTACACAATTGAACTTGAAACTAATGTTTCAAAAAGCTTTTGGATGCTTTTGAGACAAGGTTGCATATTGATTGCTAATTATCTCTACTCAACCACTTTCATAGAGTAATAACTGACATTGATTACGTTTTCTTGCCTAATTGTCTTTAAAAATAGGAGAGTATATGAACATGTTATTTTATTCAGTATAACTCATTAAATGAGCAAGTTTCCAAGTACAAGCAATTTGTCTGTCTACATTGAAAGTGAAAATGCTGAGTGCCACATAATCACAGCCAATCAGAACATACACATCCTGATTTTGCAGAGTTAGACTTTATGTTCCTATGTGTCAACATAGTTTATACATTCCTGACTGAAAATGTAATCCTAATCATATACCTACCCATAAGTTATCCCTAAAATCAGAGGTAAATAACACTGATGTAGAAGCACCTAACCCTGGCTGTAAGTCCAAAATTGACATAAACTATACTATACTATACTGTACTATTACATATGCTAATTGATATCAAAAACCTAAAATCGATTGTATTATGTGTAACTATTTAATCAATATATTTTATAATGCAGCCATTTTACACAAGATATGCAAAATTGCACCTTTAGGGCTCCAACAGCTTTGAGTGTTTAAGCTTAAATGTACAATTCTTGTAATTTTCAGCGATTTAGCATTCAGTGGTCAAATATTTACAACTGACTGACCAAGACAACAAAATTCCTACATTGCTGTGTTTATCTTGTACTGACTCTTGTATGAATTCTGTATGTTCTTGTTGTATTAACTCAAGTAGTCATGTAGTAAGTGTGGTTATGTACAGTCAACTAGTTGTTTTTCACAAAATAAACTCTGTAAAGTTGATACAAGACTCATCTACTTCACCTCGGGGTCCTACCTGGGTGGTTTATTTTGCAATACTGACCTGACTGAGGACTGTATCTAAAAAATGCTGGGTTAAAAACAACCCAAGTTGGGTTGAAAATGGACAAACCTAGCAATTGGGTTGTGTTATCCCAGCGGTAGGGTTAAATGTTTGCCCAACCTGCTGGGTAGTTTTATTTAACTCAACTATTGTTTAAAAATTACTGTATTGCTTAATTAAAATTAACCAAAGTATGTTGGAATGAACATTTATTAATGTTCAATGAAATTATAATAAACATTTATTAAATTGCTTATTAATAAATTCATATTAATAAACTATTAAACTATTAAATTTATATTAATAAAATATTAAAGCTTATTAATAAACATTCACCTTTTGTCTATTATTGTTGTCTCTAATTGCATCTGGTTTTTAATTTCCCAACTATTTTGGGTTCATTTTAAGCTAGCCATATAGCAATTTTTAAACAATAGTTGGTTTAAATAAAACCAGTTTGGGAAAAAATAGTTTGGGTTAAAACAACCCAATCGCTGGGTTTGTCCATTTCAACCCAACTTGGGTTGTTTTTAACCCAGCATTTTTTAGAGTGTATATTTAGTATATATGATCTACAAATATTAAGTTGTAATTCTAATATAGACAATAATGGCCCAGTTTCCCGTTAAGGGCTTAAAATAAACCAGGACTAGGCTAATTCTAATTAAATTAATCCACACTAAACAACTGACTTTCTGAGATGTTGCTTAAGTTTGGATTAACTAGTTCTAGACTACAGAGTCTCAGATTAAGGTAATCAAGGACCAGTGAGATCATCTTTTGGAAACCCGATTAGATTAATGGCATGCACATGTGGCTAAGGAGAGGTTGCTATAAAAACCTGGTATGGAATACTTGTAATTCATTAGTCTTAAGGAGTGTGTGGAACAGGAGTCACTACACTTAACCAAAAAATGGATAAAGCCGAAGAAAACCCTCAAAAACTTCAGTGAATTTGAGAAGACCCTTTTTAAACAAATTGTATCAAACTATCCTGTAATTGAAAACAAACAGCATGATTCAGGTACAGAAAACAAGAAGAAGAAGGCATGGATTTCCATATTGAATGAATTCAACTCAAATGAAAAAGTAACCAAACGGACACTCCAACAAGTTCAGGTAAGATTTATTATTGTTGCCCCATTCTTACAAATCAGTCAATTATAAATGTTTTCATTAATTAAATGTAAAAAGAAAACAATATTATATAGAACTCCTACTTCAGAGTATATATTATCTTGTAAAGGTCCTGTGGAAAAACATAAAAATAAACCTGAAAAAAACAACTGCTGCTATGCGTCAAGAGCGTTTCAAGACAGGTGGGGGACTCCCAGTTCCACCAGACACAGAGGAGTTGGGGGACTTGTTGGCTGGGATTATTGAAAGTCAGCAACCCCTGGAAGGTATTCCAGATGATGGCCATTTGGACAGTTCAGGTGAGGAATCTTTCAAAGACTCATTTGATAGGACACGTCTCATTTACAGTAACATGTGCTATCCCATCCAACATAATTAAATGCAAGTCATGTCTTGTAACAAAAATTATGTAATGACCTTTATTGTTGAAGTCGAATGTAATGCTACATTTTTTTTCCATACAAAGATGACCTGATCTTGACACAGGGGGCGCAGGGAACAGTCAAGATGCTCAAATGAATCCAGCAGCAGCCAGCACCAACATGCAGCAGCATCCAGTCTCCTGCAGTAGCATTAGTCAGCATCCAGCAGTCTCTAATCCAGGCAGCAGGTCAAGAGGGAAAAGGATGACCATTCATGAGAAACTTGCCATAGAGTTCCATGAACGTAAATTACAATATTTAAAAGAAGAACATGAAGTCAAAATGAAAATTCTTCATCTCGAGTCGTCTATGAAAGAGAGAGACATGAAGCAGCAGCAGTGTCAATTGTCTTTGGAACAAAATCTCAGTTAAATAAATTATTTCCTGATTTTTTTTTTTTTACCTGTCTATGCCAATCATTTATGTATCACTCAAGGCTCATTTATGAGAAGTGCTGCAAAGCAAAAGCATCTCTGTAAGCAAGTCCATTTCTGTCATTGGCTAGCTCAGCGATAGGAACATGTTGGTCATCATCATCTTCAATATCAGGGTCTGGGCAGCCACACTGTTTAAGAAAATTATGAAGCACTGCTGTTGCAATAATAACAATGCAGCACCTCCTAGGTTCAAACCGCAGTGTATTTCGGAGACACTGGATACGATTCTTCCATACACCAACATGCGCTCTATTAACCCTCTGGTGAGCATGTGAGCTTGGTTATAGCGCTGTTGCTCTGGTCTGACTGGATGGAGATAAGGGGTGAACAAGAAGTTTGTCTGTGCATACCCACTGTCACCAAGTAGAATTCCAGAGTGTTGTCTTGTTTCAAACTGACTGTACAAAGAGGAGTTGTGGAAAATCCTTGAGTCATGAGTTGAACCTTTCCAACGTGCAACAATATTGGAGAACTGCATAGTGGGAGTGCACACTCCTTGTACATTTATAGAAAACCAGTTTTTACGATTTCTGAATTCCTCAGCATCTGCTGTAGAGGGACACTTGATGGGAATGTGGCAGCCATCGATACAACCAATGACTCCAGGGAAGTTCCCATATTCATAGAAATCTACCTTGTAGGTGGCCTGTTCAGCAGCATTTGGGAATTTGATAAAATCCTTTTTCAGTTCACATATAGCACTGCAGACTTTGTGTACTATTTTGCACACTGTTGATTCACCTACACCACACAAATCCCCAGTTTCACGATGGAAGGTTCCACATGCCAAAAACCTTAAGGTAATTAATATTTGTAAGGAAGGAGAAATAGGGGTGCCACCTGAAAGCTTGGGCTGCAGCAAACCAATTATTTCTGTTGCATTTTCCTTTGACATACGGAAACGGTCAAGAAAATGTAAATCATCAAAATCATTTAGTGGATTGCTCCTGTCTTTCAGCAACCTTCTTTCTGGTCTTGGTGGTGGTCTCTGATTGTCGTTGAAATAGTCGAGGTAATCCATTTTCTGCTACTGTGGACGTGAGCCTTGAGGCAAGAAGTTTTTAATCTGAGGTTAAACCTGCTTCTGACCAGGTTTAATTTAAGACTTCATTTAGATCTGAATTAGGTCTAATCCTACTTCTAGAAATCCGATTGTTTAAGTCTAGACTAGTGCAAGTCTGAGACTATTGTAATCCATGTGTGAGAAAGCTACTTCAATAAATCCAGGTTTAAAATGACATTTAGTCTACGACTAGGCTTAATCCCCGTACGGTAAACTGGCCCAATATGTTTATATTTTCAATATTAAATATTTAATATACTACAGTGTGTGTGTGTGTGTGTGTGTGTGTGTGTATTAATATATAATACATATATATATATATATTATATATAATATTATATAGATAGATAGATAGATAGATATATATAAATTATATAAATAAAATTGTGGCATTCTCTTCAGCTTTGTCCCAAGAATAGCGGAAATGCAAGATATTTAGTCCTAGAACAAAACATGATACTTGACAGATATTCAATCCTACCAAACAGAGAGGAATTTAGAACGGATAAGCTAATTTAATGAAATCTAAACCACCAAACTAAATAAAGAGACCACAAGCTGGAGATATGAGAGTGATAAAGCAGTTTTGAGAAACTCTGCTGAAGAGGTCATCAACAACAGAGAGCTGTTGAGCTTCGATAGCAGATAAGACTGGCATATCTGCTGCTGAGTAAAACTTGGAGAAACTTTGCTGTTATATGAGTTTCTGATGAACACCAACTTAAAAATGCAGTCCAAGATACTCTTGGCAGTCGACGGTAATCATTCATGTCATGATGGAGAGGAAATTGGCATCTAGGAGGAGAATTTTGCCGAGGGTAGAAATATCCCAAAATTATCCTCAAAACTTATTTATTTATTTTTTTATTTTTTTTTTATATTGCAGACCATATACAGTGCCTTTCAAATGATGGGAAATGCATATGTCAGTTATCAATGCCAAAAAGTAAACTTCAGTGGACTTATTTTGGTCCATGCAGTGTTATTTTCGAAGCAGCTAAGAAGCGCACCTACCTAACTGCTACCAACTGACGGTAAACTTACCCTTAAAAAATAACTGTTCAAGTTCAGAACTGCATATTTACAGTATTTACAAATGCTAATAACAAAAAAAAAAAAAAAGAAAAGAAAAAGAAACATAAGTGTTAAATTGTGTACCCCAAAGATGTACATTTATGACGATATCAGTCAGGTAGGTAATAAGGTACTATAATGTTCAGTACATTATTAGCATTTTTCATCGCTAATTGATATTAATTGAATGCTACATTTCAATTGCTAATTGAAATGTAAATATATATATATAATATATATATATATATACAAATGTGTAGATTTTATGATTTTTATTCTAAAATAAATACATAAATGTATTAATTGTATGATATTTATAAAAGTTCATTAAATAAATACTTTATAATAATATATATATATATATATATATATATATATATATATATATATATATATATAAACGTGAATAAAAGTATTGTTCATTGTTAGTTCATTATTCCTATTACACTCTCTTTTTACAAAGAGACATTCCAATTTCAAGAAACATTGAAATTGGAAAGTCTTACAGTCACGTCCATCACCTTTTCAACTACTTTCTGTTAGGGATGCACCGATCCGATATTCAGATCGGGTATCGGCTCCGATACTATTTTTATCGGATCGGGTATCGGACGGACGGGACCGATCCAAATCCGATACTGTGCGTGTACTATTGCGTGCTATTTTTAAGCTCCACAAAAGGCACAAAAACATTAAAAAGCACCATAAAGGTTCTGTGCACTACATTCCAAGCGTTCTGAAGCCATTCCAGTTTAATTTGAGATGAAGTCGTTAAATTAAAATTCACATAAATGCCTCCCTCCGCTGCGGCTGTCAGTCATTCTCCATTCAGCATTCAGACTGCGTGTCGCGTTCGGTTACGACAGTCAACACAATGAAACTCCCTCCAAGATGAATCAATGTTTCTATTATTATACTTAATCTGTAGACAACGATACCGGTAATACAATACGCATCAATCTATCTTCGCTTTGTGCTTTGAACTTTTCACTGCAGAGCGCTGTGACTCCATGATGCTTCAAGCGCATCAATCTGCACACGGGGATGCGCATAAGCGCTTTGTGCCGCTCTGTATGGCAGCCGTTCATATTATAATACTTTTGCGCAATGAAAGATTGTTAATAGCATTTGTTTTGTTCTGTCCTATCTTTCATATGTTGCTGCATCATTTTAATTTTTATATTTTAATGATAAGACATTTAATAGCTTGATTTCGTCCACATTTTCATATTTATTCACAATTTATATTATGAAAAGAAAGTATTATGAAAAAAAAGTTAAAGTCTGCGTCACTTTTCAGTTTTCATCTTGAACGCTTTCTGAGGATCGTGAGTGAATGCGATCATCTCTTCCTCTTTAGCCTACTACTTTACATTAGAAAATAAACATGGATGAAAATCAAAAAATATTTTGAAAGTTGTAGTAGCTTACCGAAATCTGTATCACGTCAGTTCAATCAGTGTTGTAAACAATGTCACCTCAGAAAGCCATTCGTTGACCATAAACTTAAAGTCAACAGCAAGAAAAATAAAATAAACTATTTAAAACAAAACTAAATGGATTAGAAACTTAATAATGTAAGCATAAGTATTATAATATATCATACAATGGACAAACTGTGTGTAATCAAGCGCATAGTTTTCATTTTGTTCTGGAGAACTGCGCTCTGCTGCCACACTGCAGCGCACTCACCACCTACTGGACAGGGGTGGGAATTACAGTTACAAGCAAATTCAGCCTCAGTAATCTGTCAAAATGACAGACAGGCTGCAGATTTTTTCCGTCACTGCTAAAAAAAAAATTCCATCAATGACGGAAAATTCTCGGTTAACGCGACCTTTGAGATTATATATACACACCACACTACCACCGGTGACACTCCACGACCGCGGTGGCGCGGTTGTCATGACCGTCACAGCCCGTGAGGCATACAGTTTATTAGGTAATTTAGCACTTTTCTTATTACTTATAATAAAAGAAAAGTATACTTACAATATCGGATCGAATCGGTATCGGAAGCGAAAAAGGCGATCGGTGCATCCCTACTTTCTGTCTGTATCAAAGTCCCGCCCACTTGAGCGGGCCAAAAAATATATTGATTTGAATGCCCAGTGTTCAATAAACTGATAATTTGTCTCATTCTCATGATGGTCTCACAGATTCCAAGTGAAGTGCAGCATAAGGGCAGCAGCCAAAATTATGTTTTTTGATCCAATTGTGCAATCAGCATTGATCTGTGCTTTGTTGCAATCAATGATGCCATAAACTCCGACTGAAGTCTGGAATAATGCAGTGTATTTTACACATTAATTTGCTGAAAAATATTGAAAAGCATTAAGTAGATATATATATATAACATTTGCTGCATTTTTAAATGAAATTATAGGAGAAGCCGTGCTTCCTGTGCAGTTTTAAAGCTTATGTTATTGGGCACTTTTGGAGTGCAATAATGGCTATTTATGGAGATAAAATGTTAAGATGTCAACTCAGCATTTCATAGACTCGTAAAACAGGAGCAAAGTTATTTCTTTGCCTTGTAGCTACTATTGAAATGTACAGTAAGTGCTATACTTTAAAGCCTTGATGTGTTAGTCTCTGAAGTGCTCTCTGCGTGCCAATCAGCACTCGTGCCGTACACCATTCCAGCAGTGTGGACAAAGAGAAAAACAGGAGTATGACTGGCAGCTGATATCGGGAAGCAACGCACACCTGACACAACTTCAATCTCATCAGAGTAGCATACAAAAGAGGTGCTGGTGTCCCAGTTCGAGGAGTTCCCAGAGGAGGAAACGCTTCTTTCTTTTCCTCTCCTTCGCGTCATTATCCCAACTAAATCTGAACTGGGACGCCTGGCAGTCTATGCACCCCTGTGTTTCACAGCAGCAAGCTTCTGGCTACAATAACGATACAAACTCCTGCCCTTCATTAGCATTGAAAATACTGTCAATACCATCACCAATTCCCAGACTTCTCGAACACCTTTTCCCCCTATGGACTCTGCAAAGCTGTCACTCCAATTTCTAAGGCAACTATTATATTGCACATGCTTAAGGGTAGGGATTTGAACATTATCCCAAGCATTAATATTAATATGTTTTTTTTTTTTTTTTTTTTTTTTTTGCATATTTTAAGAATCCACTTGTTCTAAAGATCATTATGCCTATTGGTATTTTATTTTGGAATGCATTTGTGAAACTTTTGGACTTTCAGTGATGCAACATTTCACGTTTAAGTGGCCTATAAAGTAAATATGCCACGACTTTCTTGAGACACCATTAAAATTTTTGCATGTTCATCTCCGAACATTCCTCTCACACAGTGTAATGTTAAATGATGCAAGAATGTTCATCACTGACTGCATGTAAACCACATGTAAATGCATGTTTGGAGACCTACGGCACAGTTGCATTGACCTATGTATGCTTTTCAGTGCAATAGAAGACTGAAACATCAGCTTCAACATCTCAGAATACTTTGATACTCTTAATAGAATAGTTTACGCAAAAATTAAAATTCTGTCATCATTTATTATGTTATCATTGACTTTTATTACATGGAGAGGGGGAGAAATATATATTTTGTGTTGCACAAAAGAAAGAAATGATGTTTAAATCGACATTGAGCATGAGTAAATATTGATAAAATGTTCATTCTTGGTGAATTATCTCTTTAAATTTCATTAGAATGTGTTAATCATTTTGAATATGTATATATAATTTACTGAATGAATCTGTTGCTGTCACTTTTGTTCTTTTCATGTTGTCAGTTCATGTTTTTATGACAACTTTTAAATTTGACATAGTTATGTTTTCTGTTCTTGTGTCATGTGATTCCCTGTTTCCCTCATGTGATCTGGTCATGTGGTTCCTTTTTTTTTTCTTGACAGACATTGTTAAATTACAGCTTGTAAGATAGGGATTTTCGAAGAGCTTCTACTTGTACCATGTGAACACTGTACCACCTGACTGCTGCAGATTAATTTAGGTGTTGATAGTGTTAACATGAACAACACCGAATAGAACATCACGTGTTGTCATCTCTAGACTATGGTAATTACGACATGGTGTGAATGCAGCATATGTTTCCAATAGGTGTGCTGGACTTGAAGTGATGCTGCGCAGATTGATCGGAGTATGACATCAAAGTACTGCAAGAGCGATCAGAGAGCAGACGGCTCTGTATGTTTTTCGAATCACTCTCGCAGTACTTTAATGTTATACACTGATTGGTCTGCATTGCGCCGCTTCAAGTCCAACACGCCTATTGGTTTGTTCATATCAGGCGTTTCTCAGGGTACGCTTACACGATAATGATGTACTAAAAACAAGTGTCGTCAAAATGATCACACAGATGTACAAAAATGATTAAAAACGCTGTATTCTGCTGTCAGGCCAGTAGTTGGCGATGTCACTTTGTAAAGAAAAACTACACGCCTGTAGACTGAACTCATAATACACATGTGCATAACATCACCGTTTTCACAAATTCTCCTTTCTGTAGTTTACACAGAGATGATAATGGTATTATTTTTAAACGTTTGTGTTTTCAGGCCCCCAAAACACAGTTGTCATGTTAATGAATGGCCAAAACACATAAAAAGTTGTGTTTTTAGTTGAAAACGGTGTTGTGTAAATGGCCACTCAGTTCTGTCTTGTCATTGGTTTATCATCTTAATTACTCACAGCTGTATCTTGTTAATCATTAGTCTGTGTAACCTGATGTTAGTGAGTTTTTGTCAAGTCTATTATTGTCAAATTCTCGGCTGCGTTCCACTCCACATTTTGATGCCCTTCACTCACAAACTTCCCTCCGTCTCGTGGACTCGGGTGTGTGTCATTGCTTACGTTGTGTTATGTGCCCACTACATGCCGAACTCGTGCAGAGGGTTTAAATGAAACGCACTAAGCCCTTGATCACTTGGAATTCACTATGGAGTTATTTATTATTTAAACATTATTTGCACCATTCTATATACATATTAGTTGTTGGAGAAAATATATAAAATCCTATAGGTATATGAGCTGTTGGAGAAAAATAAAATTATCAATAGTATAAACTTTGACTGTGAACATAAGGTAGCAAGTATTACGTGATTAAATCTCAACATAATTAATATATTATACGCGATTAATTCTCAAAACAATACACTACAGTTGAGCGTGATCTGCTGTGACGTCACAATCAAGTTGAATTGTGCGATATAGAGCTGCTTGAAGTGGGTCTGTCCATGGCTGCGTTCCACTCCAATTTTAGACACGCGCTCGCAAACTTCCCTAAACACTTCCCCTCGGGGGAATCCCTGCCACCATTTTGAAGTGCGCTCCACTTCATGAAGTGGACGAGGGAAGTTTATATGGACAGACCCTCGCTCCCTTGATTTTGACAGAAGAGAGCAAGTCTACTTCACACTTCAGGCAGCTCCATAACCCACAATGCAACACGATCGTGACGTCACCGCATATCACGTTTAATTTACCCACCACCTGACCCACCACAAACAACTCTATGATATAATAATTTTTTTTTTTTTAAATATTTAAAACACTTATATACATACTGCATTAAACAATTTTGTAAGGAGAAAAAAAAAAAAAAAAAAAAAAACGCTCCATTGTGGATTCCAAGTGATCAAGGGCTTACGACGTTCCAATTCAGCCCATTGCAAAGGTTCTGCCAGAAGTGGGCACTCTTGCAACGTAAGCAATGACGTACATCCGAGTTGAGGAAGTTAGCACTGGATATAAACTTCCTTGTCCACTTCATGAAGTGGAACGCAAGGGGAAGTGCTCAGGGAAGTTTGCGAGTGCGTGTCTAAAACTGGAGTGGAATGCAGCCCTCATGTTCAAGTCAAGATCAAATCTGCTCTAGTTTTCATGGTTTTGCTGGTTCACATTCATCAGTAAAACTGCACATGGGTTTTTGCTTCAACTCACAGTTGCGTTATAGGTAACGTTACAGTTGCACTTATTCTGTAAATAGGCCTAGGGGCACTATGTATATAATGAAGTACCCGGGCCTTAACCGCCTTAAATTGTAATGGACTGGAGCTCACGGTTCACAATCGGGAGAAATGGGAACATGGGGGCACCGCGATGCTACCGCAAAGGGCACGCCATCAAAATGCATGTCGCTGATAAGCATTGTAAATACAGTATTACAGTAGCCTATACACATACCTATTAAACGCTCCTCTCGTGTGTCCTCCCCACTGCGTTGCTGGTCGAGGCAATAATAACTTTCGTTTCGCTTTCAGATATCTATTTTATAGATGCCATGCATTAATGCTTTTACCTTTCTAGATGTAATTACCTAAATCAAAACAGTCCATAAACTATAAATCCTCACGAAAACTCGCACATCAACCTGAGAGATCAGCCTCCTGTCAAATTTCTCGGTTTCTGAATGGACAGTTTGGCTTGATTGACAAATGCTAACGTTCGGGCATGATTTATATATAGACCTGTCCTAAAACGTTAGCACGCTTTGATCGATTGTTTGGAGATTGCGCGCTTCTCCGTTCGAGAGCGCATTTCCTGTTTACATCCGCGACAAAACAGTTGATTATTTACGAACGAAAGCTCACAGAAACGTGAAAATGGTCTCATTTTGAAAGAAAATATCCTAAGCTAAAAGATGATATAGTTTGACTGATTGAAGCCCTTATCAAAATTGCGGGGGTCGATTTCTCTCTTTTCAAAACTGCGGGGGTCCTGACCCCCCTGTCCCCCGTGTCAACGGCGCCCCTGAATATAATATAATATAATATAATATAATATAATATAATATATAATACAATCGTCAATAAATCATGTTGTGTACTCATGGGAAAGCCAACTGCTGGTATTTACAGTTTTTTTTTTTTTTTTTTTTTGAATGTTGAACATTTTTCTATCACCAAACATGTTGAGGAAAGAGAAAAAAAAAATCACAGGCTGAATAATTACTTGTAATATTTGTTACAAAACAGTCAGCAGTGGAGTCAGTAAACAGTGACCATTTTTGGCACCTGGAATCATTGTAATCATTTTCCTCCCAAACCTGTTGTTGCTATGATTAATTCCAGAGCATGAATTGCTGTTATATGCATTTTAACCCATATTTAGTGAGAAAAGGTATTAATTAATTTAATTCAACAAGAGCTTTTTTGAATGATGCTCTGAACTTTGGGAGAACAAGCAACACGGAGACAACTTTTGCAGAGGCAAGCCTTTGAGTTGTTCTTCAGAAAATGTAAAAATCTAGTCAATGTCCAGCTTTTTTTTTTTTTTTTTTTCTTCAATTTTTAACCTGATTTCTCAGTGTGCCTTTCAGGTATATTTAAAACAAAGTATTGAAAGTGTCTGGTAAACAAAGAATGGATCATACAATGCGGAAGCAGAATGCTTTCCAAAAATAAAATTGGTTCTTTTATACAATTTATTTCAATGCAACACTGAACAAAGGCAGACACAAAGTCCATAACCCAAGGCAGGTTCACAGTCTGTCCTTGAGAAATCAACAGCTGAAAGGCTTCAAATGTTCCAGTAACAAAGGTAACACTTGACCATGAGGAACAGACTAATGCCGTCTGTTCGGTCCAACACATACTCTTCTGTTCTGCTGAAAAGACATTGCACGAGTCTGGCAACTTTGAGGTCTGGCATTAATTTTTAATGAAAGACAGTTGTTCATTGTTTTTCCGTGTCCCTTCTTTTTTCCTGCACTTTTCAGTTATGTGACAGTGTCTGGATGTTCACTGAAAGATGTATTTTTTTTATTTATCAGCAAGGATATTGAAGACTGCACTTATTGATCAGTGCTTGGCCTATGGATAGTGTTGAGTGGATGGGCTATAGAGAGATGGAGAATGAGAAGACATTGTCAGTAGTCAATTTATAGCAGTGTCTTGGAGAACATGCTGGACTTCTGCTGCCAAAGACCTGCAACGTTTCATTATCTGGGCTCTGTAGAGTAGAACTTCAGAGGGTGATGGAGATGAATCCTTAATGGAGTTTCGGTTCATCGAGTAAAAGCGGGTCAATATAATGGTCAGGCGAGGCGCTCGAGGAACTGACCTTGAAAGCTTCATGAAACTCTTTTATAGTGGTGAAAGGAATAGTTTCCCCTCAAAATTAAATCTGTTATCATTAGGAATATAGAAAGTGTAAGGAGTTTAATGATTCTGGTTTCGATCAGTGGAATTATTTATATGGAAAACCTGAACTAAAATACATTTACTTGACTCCAAAACTAACTCAAATAAAATAACAATGACCACAAATTAATTTTAGTTTTTGATGCACAGTGTATTATACAATTTGAAATCTTCACAACCTGTCTTCATTAAAAAAAAGGTTGTGTCAAAAAAAAAAAAAAAAAAAAAAAATTCTGAACTGAACTGTTTGAAATTCTCAGATAATCTGACCATAATAGTGTCAAAAGTTTTGGGGCGGTAAGATTTTTTTTTTTTTTTTTGAAGAAAAAGAAGTCTCTTATGCTCACCAAGGCTGCATTTATTTGATCAAATGCAGTAAATTGTGAAATATTATTAAAATTTAAAATAACTCTTTTCTATTTTAATATATATTAAATCTAGTTCATTCCTGTGATTCAAAGTTGAATTTTCAGCATCATTACTCCACTCTTCAGTGTCACATGATCCATCAGAAATCATTCTAATATGCTGATTTGGTGCTCAAGAAACGTTCAGTGTTTATTATCAGTGTTGAAAACAGTTGTGCTGCTTCATATTTTTTTTTTTTTTTTTTTAATATATTATGCCACTTTTGATCAATGTAAAGCATCCTTTGCTGAACAAGATCATTAATTTGAAGGGGACCTATTATGCCCATTTTTACAAGATGCAATTTAAGTCTCAGGCATCCCCAGAATGTGTCTGTGAAGTTTCAGCTTAAAATACCTCACAGATCATTTATAAATCCATGTTGTAAATACCTATTTCTGACTACAGTCAAGAACAGGCATGTGCCTTTAAATGCAAATGAGCTGCTGTGCCCCGCCCCCTTTCTACTATAACAGTTCCTGCCTTAATTGGATTCTCTGCCAAATATTAACAAGACATCTGCTTGGATTTGATTATCATCTATATCGCAATCACTCTCATGGATAGCATAGTTCTTCTTTCATCATTAAAGAACCCTTTTTCACAAGATGTAATATAAGTCTAAGGTGTCCCCTGAATGTGTCTGTGAAGTTTCAGCTCAAAATACCACATAGATTTTTTTATTATTCAATTTTTTAACTGCCTATTTTGGGGCATAATTATAAATGCGCCGATTCAGCGTCCGTCCCCTTTAAATGCTCGCACTCCCTGCCCCCAAGCTCGTGACTCTATAATACATTGCATAAACAAAGTTCACACAGCTAATATAACCCTCAAAATGGATCTTTACAAAGTGTTCATCATGCAGCATATCAGATCATGTAAGTATAGTATTTATTTGGATGTTTACATTTGCTTCTGAATGAGTTTCATAGTAGCCTATGTGTGGCTAACAGGGCTAAAGCTAACATTACACACTGTTGGAGAGATTTATAAAGAATGAAGTTGTGTTCATTAATTATACAGACTGCAAGCGTTTAAAAATTAAAATAACAACATGGCTCTGGTCTCCGTGAATACAGTAAGAAACGATGGTAACTTTAACCACATTTAACAGTACATTAGCAACATGCTACCAAAACATTTAGAAAGACAATTTACAAATATCACTAAATATATCATGATATCATGTCAGTTATTATTGCTCCATCTGCCATTTATTTGCTATTGTTCTTGCTTGCTTACCTGCATAAAGTCTGTTGATTCAGCTGTGCACAGATCCAGACGTCCTGCCCTTGTCTAATGCCTTGAACATGGGCTGGCATATGCAAATATTGGGGTTGTACATATTAATGATCCCGACTGTTGTGTCACAGTCGGTGTTATGTTGAGATTCGCCTGTTCTTCAGAGGTCTTTTGCACAAATCAAAATTACATAAGAAGGAGGAAACAATGGTGTTTGAGACTCACAGTATTGGATTTCCATGTACAGAACTCTAATTATTTAACTATGCCAAGGTAAATTCAATTTTCAATTCTAGGGCACCTTTAAAGTTTTTTATTTCCACGCGTTTTAAAGCTATATCAGTTTAAACTTCTAATGGATCGTTTTCTGAGTGCACTTATCTGAAGCACACGCACACAGACAGCTGGCTGTCAGACATCAAGTCTCATGAGTAACTTCTCTTTCATTTTTTTGTTTTGTTTAAACTGTCAAATACACACAAGGATCTGTCAAAAACACACACAGTCACACAGTTCACATAAACACAGTCAGTTCTGTCTGTGAATGTAAATAGCAGGCAATGATACAGAAATTGTGTGTGTATATTAGATCTGTGTGGTGCATTCCCTTCAAAAATAAAACTAAACCACTTTGTTCAGCGGCTCAGATGTCAGTAAATGAAGACTGTGTTCACTCTTACATCCAACAACAAAACATCTCAATTACTTGCCAGACATTGTTGTCGCTACAGCTGCTCGAGTGCGGAGAAAATGGCGGACAGCATACAGCTCGCTGAGGGCGGAAACTATGGTAATACAGGACTGTCAGTCAGCGGTCGTGGGCGGGGTATGAGCAATGTGACGTCACATTGGTCAAAGAATAAAAACGGCTCATCTAATGAGACTGCTTTGGTTTAATGGGGATTTAAAAAGGAATGGATTTTTATCATTATAGGGTGGTTGTGTTCGCACACTGCAAACACACATTTATATCCAAACACCTTATAAAAGTGGATTTTGCATAATAGCTGCCCTTAAAAAAAAAAGAAAAAAAAAAAAAAAATATATATATATATATATATATATATATATATATTTTACGATGGCCCAGTAGTGCACAACACAACGAAATTAAAAAAGCAAACATAAGTTCACAACACAATCAAATCGAGCCACAACACCATGGAATAAGCCACAATATAACGGAATAAAGCCACAACAACACGGAATAAAGCCACAACACAACGGAAATGCTCCCGACCACTAGGGTCTCTCAGAGCTCGGTATTGTTAGTATTCCTTGCCAATGTTTTATAGAGTCGGCAGTGATATGAATACCACGATTAGTTTCAACAGTATATAACCACTGTATATCGACATGAAATATTAATCACTTGAGTGCACAATAGCTTCATATTTTACCTGTGAATGATTTGACGCGCTACCATGGCGAATGATGAAGGAAAGTCTGACAATTCCAAGTGGTTAAAACGTATAATTTGTATTCATTAAAATTTTTTAACATTTAAAAAACAGACATGTTCAAATTACTAAGCTTGTCAGTCTTACCAACAGGAAGTAACAAGCTTTGGAATTTGAACATGTCTGTTTTAAATGTTAAACGAAGTCATTGTAATGAATACAAATTATACGTTTTAACCACTTGGTGAAATTGTCAGACGTTCCCTTCATCCGTGGTAGCGCGTCAGATCATTCACAGGTATAAATATGAAGCTATTGTGCACTCAAGTGATTCTGAATTAATATTTCATGTTGATATACAACGTTTACATACTTAAAACTAATCATGATGTAGATATCTTTGTAAGACTGTCGACTTTATAGAACATTGGCACGGAATACTAATATTAACGAGCTCTGAGACACCCCTAGTGGTCGGGAGCATTTCAGTTGTGTTGTGTGCTTTATTCCGTGTTGTGGCTTGTTGACCGTTGTACGTTGTGTTGTGGCTGTTGTGTTGTGGCTTTATTATTTCGTTGTGTTGTGGCTTTATATATATATATATATATATATATTATATATATATATATATATATATCTATCTTACTGACCCCAAACTTTGAACAACTATGTTTGATATAGAGATCTTTATAAATGCATATACAAAAAAAAAAAAAAAAAAAAAAAAAGAAGAAAGCAGAAGATCCACAAAAATAGTGCAAATAATATTTTTTATGATGACATTTATAGAGCTTGACAACCTTTTTTCCATGAACTATCCCTTTAAGGTCAGGAATCGAAGTGAAGGAAGCTGTTCCAAACAAAAATACAATGTCTTATGTCTATGGCAAGCAAACTGAGTTCTGTCAAAGAGGAAATAATTTTAAACAGTACTGTACGATTTTGACCTTAAAGCTAATAACTTGTCACCAGTTTTTCTGCTGACAGATGCAGTCAGCGGCCAACACACCGACAAGCTGTACACAATAAATCCTGAATCCTGTTAACCCAGCTATCCATACGACACTTCTCTCTTTCTCTCTTCTCATTTCTTTTCTCATTATTATTTCTCAGTCACAATACTTCCTCAGTGAAGATGTTTATTGATTAATACAGAGTTATCATTTACATTAGCTAAAACATCACATTTGATCGTTAGGTTTTACTCCATATTTCTCCTTCCTGTAGCACATATGAACAGGCACCGTGTCTTGTTCAATGAAATATACACATTCTAATTTCAAACAGAATATTTTATTCTGTTATATCGATTCATATCCAGCTGTTCATCTTTCTGTTTGTAACTGTAAATGTTACAACTTCTTAGGCAGTGTTCTGTTGCTTTGAAATCTCCCTAGCAGTCTGATGAATTTCCAGTCTGTATTAATTTATACATACAAATTCTACTTTGCCTGAAACAAATTGTTACACCACCCAAAATGTGCAAATATATATATATAGTTCTCGTTTATTATTTGACTTATCACAATGCAGGAAAATGGAGTGTTACTTCCACTGATGTGAAATGACATACACATCTGTTGTTATATGAATGCAGTGTTGCTAGTGGCTTTGACTGATTTAAATATCTGACTCACCATTGAGTTTATACTGGTTGTTTGTGCATAATGTGCTCTAAAGCCTGTCAGCGTGTACCTATTTTGTTTTAAATCGTTTCTGCATGAATGGATGTTCTCCAGTGGTGATTTGCAAACTTTTTAGTGCTAAGCCCAGAGTTAGAATAAATAATGCTTCCTCAGACATGCAGTGCAGATGCAGGAAGGTCCTTCTCATAAATTAAATTAAATTGAACTTTTATCTGTGAGTTTTAACATTTGTAAACTGACCAAAGGCTTTATTTGATTGCTTTAACTACAGATGTTGTATTAAAGTGCTGCATTGGTATGTAATAATAATAATAATAATAATAATAATTAAAATTATAATTATAATTATAAAAGAAATAAATATATATATTTATAAAAAATAAAAATATTTATTTATTTATTTATTTATTTGATTTAACTAGACTAATATGAACTCACATGAATTTATACAGCTTTATTTGATGGCTTTAACTTCCATGGTTGTGTTATAGAGCTGAATAATAATATAATAATAATAATATATATTATTATTATTATTTTATTTATTTTCAGCAACTGTCAATGTGATGAATTGTGACATATCTGATTAATTAATTAACATGATTTAACTAGACTTTGTTAATATGAATTTATAAAATATTATTAATTTGACATTGACAGCCATATGTATTATTGAAAAAGACCTTATTTGATGACTAGGGTCAGGGTTTAACCATTATGTTATAGTGCTATATATGATAATATATTGATGAAATATATAATAATAATATAATAATATAATATATAATATAATATATATATATATATATATATATATATATATATTTTTTTTTTTTTTTTTTTTTTTTTCAGTGTCAGTGTGATTAAATGTGAACTGATTTGATGAATAAATGTAATTAATCAACAGTATTTAATTCTATTTTATAAAAATACTAATTATTTTACAGCCCTATGTATCGACAAACTTGTTCATAGTGCACTATGACTAAATAAAATGACGCTATTAATGCTGCAATTTGTTTTCCACATTGCTCAGAGGGAAAATGTGTCTAGATTTATTGCTGAATTCCACTTGATGTGACCCAAGATCTGTTTAGTTCAGTAGTAATTAAAGAACACAAGCCATTTTCATCTATATCTCTATATTCATTCAGAAGCAGCTTTAGTAAATTCCTCTGACACAAAGGGAGTTTGTTGATGAAAGAACGACTGAATCCCAATTGTTTCTTTCCTCCACCTATGGCATAATCCTATAAACATTGTCATGTGTTGTTTTTGAAAGTTTCCCGACAGTTTACTTCCTTTAAATATTCTCTTTAGACGTTGTCAAACCGTATGACATTTTAAAGGTCTGTAGTGAGAAACATCACAGTGAAGACTGGGTGGGAAACTTGACTGTGATTTGTGATGCCTTCATGTCTTTGTTTCATTTATTTATTTATTTATTTCCCTTGCAAACTTTTTTCCTTTTATTTCCTAGTACAAACAAGTCAGCGGACGGGTATGATGTTATGCAAATCAAGTCTCAAGGGGACAACATGACAAGCCCCCTAGAACAAAATCAATACCGAGAACAATGAACAAGTGACTCGGCAACAAAAAGACAGTTTCCCCCACTTAAGATGCCAAAAATATATTTTGTGTCTGCACAAAGCTGCATGAGCCAAGGCCACAATTTTGTACCTAAATTGTTTAATCCACATTTTAAATGCACGTCACCACATCGCACAACCTCGGAGTCACCGGATAGCTTCCGTAGGGTTTCAGCCTCCAAAATGAAGAGACTATGCAAATGTAAACATATGTCTGTGCTATCCTGCGAGGTAATTGCGATAGCTTGAGGTGAATTCCCCTGCTGGGCAATTTATTGCGTGCTTGATTAATTACCTTTATCAAAGAAAGGCCTTCCGGCACTTTTTTCATCCCCTTTATTTCCTAAAGCAAATCCTTAAAATGTGTCGAATAAGCGGAAGGATGTTTCTTTAAGGGTTTGTAAGCTTGTGAATGTCTGAAAGGTTAGCAAGGTATAGAAAAATTAATTTGTCAGAATTCGAGGCAACTATAGAACTGCAATCATGCAGCGCTCAGTGGCTGGGGATGTCAGCTAGTTGACAGCGTTTTGGGTTTCCGTCCTGACTGGTGCGAGTCGACACAAAAGAGCCATTCAAGAAACAGGAAAAAACAATTATCTTAAGATTGCCGCATTTGATTGAGTTCATGACATTTTCGGGATTCAAATGCATTTGAAGCCGTCAGGTTGCTGGCCTGGCCTAAAGCAGTGCTTATTTCATGCTTTACTGTCACCTAATTGGGTTGTCTGAAAATATGCACCCGTTTTCGTCGCGGTATGTGGTTAATTGATTTAATTTATAAGCTCATGATATGCAATTGCTCTTGTCTAATTTGGAGCGATCGTCGTTATGTTCGAGAGATAATAAAAAGAGACATAACTAATGGTGGAGATTAGAGACATAAATGAAGGTGCTTTACCTCTGTATCGCTACATAATGAGATAAACAGCCCTGGCATTTTTTATTTCACTGTTTCATTAGCAAATGCTTTCAGATTGAAGTCTTTTCATTTAACTTGAGATGCGAGCAATGCATTTGGCCTAAGTTTCTTCTGATTAATGCTTAGCGTTTTTGTGTAATGGACCCAATTCAGAGCAAATAACAAAACATCATGGTGCATAACTTCAGACTGTGCCACTGAATTTTCTGTCTCATTATATACAATATAAAGTAGTAAAGAAATGTATTTGGACACTTGAGACAGTAGTTGGTATAAGAAAATGAGAAAACAATAGATAGCCAGGTGAAAAAAAAAGTACATTTCTATAATATACTTAAAGTGCTCTATTTTCGTGCACTAAATTTGTACTTAATATACTAAAAAATCTTCTAAAAGATCTGCTGTGCTATTTTGAGACACTATGAAATATTAACTAAAATGTGCTTTTAATATACTATCTCTGTATTAAAAAATGTATTTAGATACCACTTATAATGCATTTGAACCCATAGTGTACTACAAGCGGTAACTAAATATATTTTTTTAAATACAGAGATAGTATATTAAAAGCATATTTTAGTTCATATTTCATACTGTCTCAAAATAGCACAGTTGAGTACACTTAGATGTTCTTAAGATGATCTTAAGAAGTACTAAAGAAGAATTTTTAGCATATTAAGTACAAAATTAGTGCACGAAAATAGAGCACTTTAAGTACATTATAGAAGTATACTTTTTTTTTCACCTGGGTATTCAGATGTGTTCTTTTGAACACTGCTGTAAAACCAATCAATCAATCAATCAATCAATCAATCAATCAATCAATCGAATTTACATGGATGCAGGGGCGTAGTTTGCAGGGGGGATGGGGGGAGGTAACCCCCCCAATATTCAAATCCATCAGTTACAACCCCCCCAATATTTCAACATGAAAATCACAGTAGATCTATACTAACATATGTATAATTCATTTATTTTGTAACAATAATTTTGTTTCTAATCTAATATGAGTTTGTCATAATAAGTTAGTCAAAAAAGTACCCCCCTTCCATTGAACCGATTGGTAACGCCCAACCAATGCGCGTCGCACTTTCACCAAAACAGCGCGAGTGGAGCTCTAATGTTTGAATGGAGAGCACGGGTAGCACCAAAAAATGAAGAATCGTTGCCCAGCCAACTATATTAAACTTAGAATAAAACATGTACTGAGAAGGAGGTATGAAAACATTGTAATAGCTAGGTACACTCCACATATATTTTAGCTAGCTAATCCATTGCAATTTAGCCATAACTATCAATGTAACTGTAACCAGTTACCAAAACAGCCGTCTGTTTTGTTACTTCATTTTTCAATAGTGTCTTATCAATGACAAAAGTATTCACATCGGTGTTTGTTTTCTTCCTTAATTAATCTGACTTTTGAACGAATTGGCTTGAATGAACAATTTAAGTAGCTCACTCATTAAAACGTAGAATCGCTGCCACCTACTGGCGGTTTCAATATTTAAACATAATTTCTTTCTTTTTAGAATCACTCCGTTATGTTAGAATTTGGTTATAGATAAATTCCATAAAGTTATGATAGATAGATAGATAGATAGATAGATAGATAGATAGATAGATAGATATAGATAGATAGATAGATAGATAGATAGATAGATAGATAGATAAAGAAGAAATAAATTATCCAATAACACTACACATAAAACAGATTTATTTTTTTTAATTAAAAAAAAATAATAACAGGCAGCATACCAACGCTCAACCCCCCCAATGTTGAAACCAAATCTACGCCCTTGCATGGATGAGAGGCCAAAACGCTCAGAAAACATTTCAGAAATATTGTTTTCATGTGCATGGGATCATGGACGGACGCAACAAATGGATAGGTACTTAGGTAAGATGGATGGATGGATGGATGGATGGATGGATGGATGGATGCATGGATGCATGGATGGATGTGTTGTTTCATTGAAAATCATTTAAAAATGTTACTTGTCACTTGTTATGAAAATTATATAAGGGTAGACACAACTTTTTGGAAACTCTGCAAAAATAAAATCTGTTTATGTGTGTATGAGGGGCTAAAATGCTGAGATATTTGTGTGTGTACTTTATATTCAATTATATTTGCTGACACTGACACTAGCATTGTTATAGAAGCATCAAAAGCACCAGCAGCATTTATATTCAGGTGTTTTTAAGTACTCTCTCTCTTCACACTTTCTCCAGCCTCACTTATTAAATCACCAGAACTTCTTTTGCCGTCGCATTAGCCGTCTCTTTCTTCATTATATGACCAACCTAGTGGAAACCAGCCTGTCTGTTTCTTTGGACTGTTGCTGTGGCCTGGCAGCACTGGCTCTCTAAGGACACAAGAAAAGGCAAGTTTCAGTGGGCAGAAGGCATCCTGGGAGAACTCATTCGCCAGTCTGCTTTGTGATCTTCTGCCCAGGAGCTCAGAGGAGGGCCAATTTCATCAGATACTTCTAGCAATGCATGACCTGTCCGGTTTGAAACACTGGCTGTGAATGAAACGAAAATGAGGACTGGTGACTGTTAGATACGGCTGACTGTGAGGCTCGGGGGATGGGAGACACTTTTCTGCTTGAAGCTGCATTTGAATTCAAACAGATGAGGCTGTAAACATGCTAAGATATGATGTTAGCACACTCACATTCATTAATTTGGTGCATTAAATTGATCCAAAGTGACAGTAAATATTTTTATAATGTTGCTAAGGATTTCTATTTCAAATATATGCTGTTCTTTGAATGTTCTATTCATCAAAGAATCCAGATTGTTGCAGATTTCACAAAAATATTAAGCAGAAACATTGATAATAATAATAATAATAAGAAGAAGAAGAAGAAGAAGAAGAAGAAGAAGAAGAAAAAGAATCATTGTTAAAGAGGCAAATCAGCATATTAGAATGATTTCTGAAGGATCATGTGACACTGAAGTAATGATTCTGAAAATTCTAAATTACATTTTAAAATATATTCAAATAGAAAACAGTTGTTTTAAATTGTAATAATATTTCACAATATTGCTGTTTTTACTGTATTTTTGATACAGTTGCCTTGGGAACTGTCACATTCAATTATGGTTTCAGTTTCGTATATCATTAGGACAACGTGCGTCCCAGGTTCGTGTACTTATGCATTATTCTATGCCGTTTGGTCATATAGTGTACATGCTGAAAATTCCTAAAAGTAAAAAGAAAAAAAAGTGCACTTTAAATACCTTTTAATGTGGAATGTTGGACACTTAATGCACTCAAATGTCACTGCTTTAAATACGTAGCGGAGGGGGAGGGGCTAACAGACTCCAATGTTGAATTACAAAAAACTTTATAAAATTCATGCACTATACACGGTACAGTACACAGTGCATAAGTACGTAAGTGTATAAGTTTCCTTATAATGGTTTTATTTTGTTGCCATTGTTACTCATTATTTGATTGATTACTTCCACCTGCTCCTTGTTTAGTTCATCATTAACCGGTGTATATTTAGCCCTCAGTTTTAGTTCTTTGTTTTTATTTTTTTTGTTTTTCTATTTCAAATTTGTCTGAAATAGCACAAGTAACGTAGGTACTTAAATAGGTACTTATTTTGAATAAGTAATTATTCACGACTTTTAAAAAAGTATGTTTTATATAGTGTATTATGAATGTAATCCGGACATACTACATTTGCCATGTTGTCATTATCATGTGACCTGCCAGCATCAGTTGCATTGCTTCACTGCCCTTCACAATTCCTCTCCCATGGCCTCATGGGATAGTAAAGTGTCCATCGTATCCACACTTCAGAATCTCACTGGAACTACTCTTTCATGAGTACTGTGAATTCAGACATACTTTTTTTCACCTACTAGTATTGAAAGTATGTGATTTCAGATGCAGCCCTACAGTACACTGATTGAATAGTTTTGTGCCTCAGTCTCATTTGTCCTCTTTCAGCATGCACTGGGGCATGAATAATTAACATGTTTTGTTTTGTTGGCACATTTTGTTGTCTCGTGATATTATAGCTCAAGACAACAAGCAGAAAAAACAATTTACAGCACATATGAAGTGAAGCACGTTTAACAATTTAACTCTAACTTGTAGTTCATACTACTAAGAGATCATTTATCTAAAGAGGTCATTGTTGCAATGATAGCAAATTCATTCAGCATGGCAAATCAGTCTTTAAAACTGCAAATATTCTAACAGTATGCCTAGGAGTGACAATGATCTGTTTTCTTTTCTTTTCTTTTCTTTTTTTCAAAAACAGTACTGTATATCGAATGGAGGCTCAAAATAGGATTTCCCCCATTGAGAAACATCTCCAGTCCTTCAGTGTTCATTCCTATGAACTTCAGCAGCAGGACTCAAATCACAGGCAAAGAAATCAATGATCCACACAGCAGAGTAACATAGTCTTTGCATGGAAAGTCGTCCCAGCAGGGTCTCCATAGTGATTTTCCATGGTAAATAAATACTCATTGGTGTCCATTGAATTATCCATATGGCTTTCAACTCTGACAGATATTTGCATTTCTGTTTCTATGAAGCTTTGACCATGAATAATGCACCCCAAACCAGATAATTTTGTTTGATTCTTGTCAGTCATCTTCTCAAGCTTATTTGAATATGGAGAGGTGGGTGTACAACTTGTGAAAATGTTAAAGAAAAAAAAACACTTTTTTTTTTTTTATTTTTTTTTTTACATATTTATTCCAGTCAGCGACAAATGAAAATAACATCAGATGTACTTAAATGAATGCAAATGTTTGATAATTGAAAAAGAGAAAATGCGGTTAATGCCTACTCTGAAAAAAAATTATATGTGCATGATGATATTCTCATTCGTTTGTGCAAAGTGGTTTTAATTAAGCGACCAATTTAAACTGGAGGACAAATAGTTCCTCTTGTGGGTTACGAAATCTATTAATTTCGTTGCAGCGTAATAGACAGGAGTAACCTCTTCTTTCTCTAGATTTCAGTATAATGGCAAACAAATGCGATCCTCTCAATAAGAGGTGTAGAGTAATGATCAGGTCATTAAAGAGCCATTATGGTTCATCTGCAATTCTGCATATGCTAACTAGTTTTCCTTCTGTTTGTTAGAAGATTCAAAGCAGAACAAGAAAGCTATTTAAAGCATGTAGAAAATATCACTGCCACCGAACACTCCTTACAGAGTGAACAAAGATGCCGAAAAGAAATAAACAACCATATAAATAAATAAACTTTTTGAACTTTTGTATCCAGCCGAGGAGCAGCTTGCTGTTTGTTTATATTATTATGTATTTTGATTCAGCCGTTCCTCCTGACGGATTGAATTTCTACAGTAGAAGTGTAAATTTTGTACTTTTCATTGCAGAGTAATGTACTGTAAAAACGACAGAAGCTGCACTGATATGTCTGCTCGGAGAGACAGTTCAAACCCGCACCTGTCACAAAGGAAATGTTTGTGTACTTTTGTTACATTTTGAGGCAGTATACAACTACATTCCATTTTGCATAATCAAAGTGCTGACAAAGTAGCCTAGTGTGATTCTGTCTAAAAGTAAGAGTAGTACTCAATCAAAGACCTAAGATTGTGGATTTGAACAAAATATTGCTGATTGATAGATGGATGGATGGATGGATGGATGGATGGATGGATGGATGAGAAGAAGAAATGTTTGTTGAGCAGCAAATCAGCATATTAGAATGATTTCTGAAGGATCATGTGACACTGAATTATCCACAGTATTTACAATGAATGGTGTTTAATGGCGTTTCAAGGTAAACTGGGATCCCTGTACTGGTCATTGCATTATTGCGAATTCCGGGGTGATGAGTGAGAGGTGGATTGTGGGTTGTGGGAGGGCCAGTCAAAATCTCGTTCCAGGACGAATGGAGAAATATGCTGAAAATTCAGCTTTGCATCACATGAATAAATTCCATTTTATAATCTATTCAAGTATAAAATTGTTATTTTAAATGGTAATAATATTTCACAATATTACTGTTTTTTAACTATATTTTTGATCAAATAAATATATACTTCTGTTGAGCATAAAAACTTTAAAAATACATGCAACTTTTGTCACCTATATATATATTTAAACATGACTACATAACTACACAAAATGGTGGTTACAACTTAAAGGGATAGTTCACCCAAAAATGAAAATTTGATGCTTACCCCCAGGGCATCCAAGATTTGTTTATCAGTAGAACACAAACGATGATTTTTAACTCCAACCGTTGCGGTCTGTCAGTCGCATAATGCATGGCAATGGGAACTCCATCTATAAGAGTAAAAAAAACAAAAAAAAAACATGCACAGACAAATCCAAATTAAACCCTGTGGCTCGTGACGACACATTGATGTCCTAAGACACAAAACGATCAGTTTGTACGAGAAACCGAACAGTATTTATATCATTTTTTACCTCTAATACACCACTATGTCCAACTGCCTTGAGCATCTGGTGTGTGAGGTCTGAAAACGTGCTCTGATGCCGGAAGTGATCTCTCGCACGTATACGTCAATGAGTGCAAGAGATCACTTCTGGCGTCAGAGTGCATTCAGACCTCACACACCGGATGCTCAAGGTAGTTGGACATAGTGGTGTATTAGAGGTAAAAAATGATATAAATACTGTGCGGTTTCTCACACAAACCGATCGTTTCGACATCAATGTGTCGTCACGAGCCGCAGGGTTTAAAGCGGAACTCAGTAAGATTTGCGAAGCTCCCCCTACAGATTCCTTTAGTGAATCACACTGTCGTAAATACTCCAAGCGCAGCTCTGGACTACAACGACTACAACGCTCACCAGCGCAGTAGTTTTGCAAATACAGTACAAGAAATCTCGATGGAGATGGGTAATTTTCGAAATTGTCTTATAAAGTCATAATATATACATTGTTTTTGAATTACCGTAAAGCATTTTGTCACTCTCGCGTGAACGTGAACATGAGGCGAGATTGTGTCGGGTCGATGCAGCTCAACTTGCAAGTGCTGTATTCTGGCGTAGACGTGCCAGAGGGGGTTAGTGCATGCCTCAAACACACCACTACAAGTCAATTAACCATCGTAAGGACTTAGAAAACTATTTATGAAGGTAAAAAAGTTACTTAGTTCTGCTTTAATTTGGTTTGTCTGTGCGTGTTTTTTTTTTTTTTTTTTACTCTTATAGATGGAGTTCCCATTGACACGCATTATATGACTGACAGACTGCAACGGTTGGAGTTAAAAATCATCATTTGTGTTTTACTGAATAAACAAAGTCACCTACATCTTGGAAGCCATGGGGGTAAGCAGATAAACATCAAATTTTCATTTTTGGGTGAACTATCCTTTTAAACACATTTTCCTTTTACAGTAATTTAAATCCTAATGTAAAATCTATGGACATATTATGTGTTAATTACCTATAAATGTTATGTCATGAATTGTAGAATGGATGTTGGGTTACTTGGACTGTTTATAGAAGTGTCATCTGAATCAACATATGGGGCACAGATCATGATGTATTATAAATAAAGTAAGCTATGATAGATCAGTCTAAAAATAATTCTACTCTGCCGGTTTCTACTTTCAGAGGTTGCCTGCTTGTCTGGGGACAATGCGAATAAATAGTTTTGGCCAAGGAGCTACGAGAGGTTATGGACAGCTGATAGACAGCAAAGGCAGATGTACACACTACAGCAGTTCTATTATTGTTATTTAGGCTTCTCACAGGCTAAACAGATAAATAGATGTTCCATGATGTTGAAAATGACATGGAACAAGAGTAAGGTCAGAATGACATTAACATTGTTGTTTGGCCTAAGACAGATGTAAGGGCATGCATAATGTATTTTATTCTCTTGATTTCACAGTTCTGCAACTGCTCTCATTTCACTTACAAAGGCAATGTGAAATGTAATTATTCAGGGTGTCTGCTATGGAAAAATACTATCGCACATGCTTTGGGTTAGTGATTTAAACAAACCTCAACCACATAGAAACATGCTAAAATCGCTTTAGATATGCGAAAAACAGTACACTCACATTATTACGAATTGGAGAAAATGCATTGTGCAATATGGCAGAATAAGTCCCGCCTTCTAAATAAAAGAACCAATCACCAATCAGTAAAGTCACTGTGTCACAGCAGCTGCCGTTAGAACCTCCAGTCGAAAATTGTTCTGAGAAACACACTTAGGACTGTACATGTGCATTGGCTGTTGCAGCCTGAAAAATGCATTTATTTTATTTATTTATTAATTTTTTTGTCATGTTTTGAGTGTTTAGAAACAAAATTTATGAGACAACTGTTGTCAGATTTCATTTATGATTTCAAATATGAAATTTAATCGAAAGTTTGGTCAACGGATTTGGAGAATTTTACGTTTCCCCATTCAGAGAGATAGGAGCTGCACTTGCATGACTGAAAAAGCTGCCAGAGAGGTGTTTCAAAGATGGCTGCCAAGTGAAAAGGGATTTTGAAATCACTCAGAACACCTTTGCAACCTCACAGCAACATGTTAAAGATCACTCAGAACATCTTACTAACCACTTAGCAACTACAATAGCATTAGCACAGAAAAATCTAGTTCAATTACTTATTCTGTTATTGACGACCTTGATGCGAGCATCTCAGTTGAGTCTAATAGATTATTTCCTTCCCTTTTTATTTGCCCTTTCTTCCTGGTTCTGCTTTAGCAACATGCATTGACAAAGGTAAGCCCATATACAGCTTCCCTATGTCTTTTCAATCTGTCTTACCTGTCAAACAGGTAATCTTGTCTCGCCTCAGTCGGAATCCTAGTCGACATTTTACATCAGAGCACCGGCTGATAAATGCTGCGCTTTAACTTTGAAACTTTTGATTACAACCCCCTCAAAGACCTGCATTATGAGCAGAAGCCAAGATGGAATATGCTCTCTCACACTGGCTGTAATATCCAGGAGTGATGTGTTTGTTATGCCTCAGTACCTCTTTATATGATTTATGACTGGCTGATAAATGAAACATATATGTGAGCTCTCGTTTTATTGCGGTGAAGTTAGGTCTAGAGACATTTGGCCGGAGGGTTGTGGTGTGCTTTGTGGGAAGGCTTTTACATGCATAAAAAGTGCGGTTTCTCCCAGCTTTTCTGGGAAATACCGTAGTGGAGGGCAAATAGAGTCAGTTAGATGTATGTACTAAAGCACAAGGTATATCAGGTTGTTTTTCTGGAAAATAGAATATTTGTCTATGTCTTCCGGAACCAGCCAACGTTATCCAAAGTAAGAACTTTCTCCTCTTTTAAGTTTATTTAAAGTTGCATATGTAAGCTTTAAGTAAGGACAACGTGGTTGAAATACTGTTTTAATTTACAGTATTGTCTATTAGGTGGAAAACATTCATTCTCAATTCAAGTGTGTTGTGAACCAGCAACCCCATTTTTTTTTATTTTTTTTTTTCTCTGTGTAGATCATTTGATCTACAAAAAAAGGGGGTTGCTGGTAAATTTCACAATTATTTACAAAGCAATAGCAAAACATTAAATTAAACATGAAATTTTGAAGTAGAAAGGCTGGGTAACACATTAGATTAAGGAACACTTGTGGTGAGCAGGGCGGGCGAGAGCCGTGAGGGAACGGCGCGAGGCCGGTGACGCGAGAGTTAACGAGCTCCACCTGTGAGGCGCACCGGCCTTGAGTCTCTCACGGAGGAGCTCCGGGAGCATAAAAGGAGGAGCAACGACAGTGAAGGACGAGAGAGGACCAGGCCTGGACTTTATTTTATGTTTTATTATGTTTGTGTGGCCGGCAGACGTCCACGAGGGTCTGGCATTACTTTCGTTTTGTATCTGTTTATTTTGAATTAAAGTTTTGTTTAACGTTCGCCGGTTCCCACCTCCTTCTTCCTTATCTACGGACTGTGTTACATTGGTGCCGAAACCCGGGAGGAAGGAGGGACATGCTGTCGGAGAACCCTCGCTGCTGAGGGGGATCGCGGTGCTGCGGAGTTCGGGCAGCGTGGGAGTGAAGACCGCGAGAGGCTGCCCGAGGCGGTGGTGCTGGAGCCTTGTGACAGGTGGGACTGAGACCCCGATGCCGTGCTCCTGGGACGAGGTGGGGTGGCTGCCGTCCAGGAGGGAGCGGAGGAGTTGCCGTTGTCCGCCGTGGGCTGGAGCCTGCTACCGTCCGCCATGAAGGGGAGGAGCAGGGGACGGCGGGCTCGCTACCGGCTGCCCTCAGCCGGAGGAGCCATCGCCGGCTGCCAAGAGGCGGTCGAGGATCGGGCCGTCCACCGAGCATCCAGTGCCACCACATGGCACCGCGAGGAAGAGCCTCTCAGCTGGCTGAGGACCGAGTGGCAGTGTGTCTGGGAACCGGACCAAGAAATTTTTTTTTCTTTTTCCTTTCTCCCCTCTCTCGTTCTGTCACTCTCCTTACTTCCGTCTCCTTTCTCTCGTCTCGTCTGTCCTTACTCCCAGGTGCTGCAGCTGCCGAGACAGGCCCGGGGGGGAGTAGAATAGAGTCTCAGGAGTACCCCCTGGCCTGCGAGGGGCGATGGGGGTATGTGGCGAGCAGGGCGGGCAAGAGCCGTGAGGGAACGGCGCGAGGCCAGTGACGCGAGAGTTAACGAGCTCCACCTGTGAGGCGCACCGGCCTTGAGTCTCTCACGGAGGAGCTCCGGGAGCATAAAAGGAGGAGCGACGACAGTGAAGGACGAGAGAGGACCAGGCCTGGACTTTATTTTATGTTTTATTATGTTTGTGTGGCCGGCAGACATCCGTGAGGGTCTGGCATTACTTTCGTTTTGTATCTGTTTATTTTGAATTAAAGTTTTGTTTAACATTCACCAGTTCCCGCCTCCTTCTTCCTTATCTATGGACTGTGTTACAACACTATTCACTATTAAGTTGCTTAAAGGGTTGATGATGATTTCACTTTTTTAACTTTAGTTTAGTGTGTAATGTTGCTGTTTATGCATAAACAACATCTGCAAAGTTAGGACGCTCAAAGTTCAATGCAACAGGAGACATTTTCTTGTAAAGAATTCGCTGTTTAAGGACTACAACAAACTGCTGATAGGGACTACAACAAGCTTCTTCCTGGGTTACTGACATCACTAACCCTAAAATGTACATAAACTCTGCCCCCGAGAACACACAACAAAGGGGGTGAGTCCATGTTGGGCTGCTTTACAGAAGAGGAAGACTTGTTGTAGAGTGTTGTTGTCATGCTGTCATTTTACGCCGGACAGCTTCACAAATGAGGGTCAATTCAACACAAAAGTGACGGCACATGCTAGTCGATGAGTTGAATCAACTCCACAACAACTACATAAATTTATCCACTAACGTCCAGTTGCATTCTAAAAGTTGTAACTTCTTCCCGAGTCTCTCCATCAGTGTCCGACTCTGGTTTGAACAACGTAAGGCTGAACACTGTTACTGACGATTGTCATTTTGGCTGCGTGAGATTCTCCAGCTTTGTTGTTGCTGAGCAATTAATACCAATAACAATTTATATAATGTTCTTGAAAACTATTATACCAAGCAGCCCCCCCCATATTTATGATTAACAATCAAATGATTAATTAGTTAAAAACTAGTTGCCATGAATACAGGTGCCATCAGTTGTCTTCTTATAAATGACTTGTTTGTCATTGAGTCAGGGTTGCTGATGCAAAGTAGGCCCTTCGTTACCAAACACCAAGTAACTAAATTAGGATACAATTATGAGTCATTCGCAAATATTATACTGTTGGTTACTTTAAAACTAACTTCATCTGGGAGATCACAGGGATATGTGAATATTTGATCTGTTAAAGCCACAATATGTACATTTTCGCCGCTAGAGATCGCTCATTCAAAACAAAGGCGTAGCTCGATGACACCTTGATTTCACAGAATCATGGGAGGTGTTGTCTTCACGTCTACAGCTGGTGGAAAAGAATCGGGACGGGACTCAGGCAGAAATCATGTTCATGGATGAGATTATTAATGTTACTGTAAGCAGAGCATGGCTGAGTGCTGTGGGAACAGTAACGAGGCCGGTGGAGCGTTTGCTAATGAGAGACGAGCACGACATACATCTCAAGAACACCGAAGCTTTTATTATGCCACAGTCGCTGCTTCCGATTCTTCCGGTCATGTGCACATAGGGTAAAGCAGCGCTGTTTATCATATTAGATACATTTCTGTGTTGAAAGTTGTTATAGTGCTACTCTGTGCTTTCGCTCGGCGGCTGCTATGAGACACTTGTTGCACACTGTAATACATTTGAGTGTTGAAAATTATGTTATAACGTTACTCTGTGCGTTTGCTCGGCGGCTTCTGCGAGACACTTGTTTAAGGAAACACTGCAGTAAGCTAGATTGATTTTAGAACATCATATTAATAAATGCTGGAAGGCTTATGTTGATAAATGACAATTAATTTTAAAACATATTGTATGATGGAAAAAAATTCTGTATTACTGTTACTAAAATAAAGCTGCATCTGATTATGCTATTTTAGCTACTTCACAAAATAGTGTTTTTCTCTGAGGCATGGTAAAGCATGGTACTCGCAAAAAATCAAGAAAATTAGATTTAAACAATAAAATTAAATGTGTTAAGCTACATAACAACAATTAGTTTTCTGTCTATAAATATATCAAAACAGTTGTTCCCTTGTCTATTAAAATGTGCAATATATTAAAGAGTCTTTGGTGTTTCCATGGTTTCTACAAAATAAAAACCGGAATCCGAGGCAGACCGAGGGTTTTACGCGGGTATGACGCAATTGACAGGCGACTCCTCACACGTCCCGTAGCCTTGGTTAAAATTGCAATTTTCTCACGATTTAGAAATAGTTGGAAACGTTTGGGATATTGTAAGTACTCAAGTGAACAAAATATATAACACTGGCCTAGTGGTTTTTGGATATTTTACTGCAAAAATCTTACATATTGCACCTTGAATGAATCACGCATATTGCAATGAATCACGCAATGCGATTTACTAAAGTTTGCGCTTGTCAATTTACTGGTATTTACGCCATTAACGCCCTAAAAAAAGCATGGCTGCAATTGTTGCTGCTAGGAGGAGACACCACAGAGAACAGAGAGTGTGTGGTACAAAGAAGATTATTAATTTCTTTGAAATGCCAGAGTAAGACATTATCCGAACATATTGTTTGCAAACGATATTATATATGTGTATGTGTCAGATTTATTGCATGACTCGGGCAGAGAAAAGCTGTTGCTATCAAACATTGTTTATTTAATCAACTGAGTCAGTGTATTGGTGAAGGGATCAATCAAATAGGCCAGTTGATAAAAGTATTTTTTAGTATTTTTAAAATACAAAAACACAGTAGTTTATTTTGATACATGGTGTGGCTGCTGTATTTTGTAGTTTATTTTGATACACTTAAAATTAAGGTATTTGGTATTTTATTTTAAAATACATTTTGATGTATTTTTGCCCATCCCTGCGCTTTAGCAGTGAAAACAACATGTTTCAAACTCTATTCCAATTAAATCATCTATACCAATATTTACTGATGTTTTGATTGAATACAGCTTTAGTTGTCTTGTTCCAAACTATTTCTCCCACAGTAAAGAATCAGTTGACTTTGTTGGTCACAACATGTGCCATTGTAACACATGTTGTGACCAACAAAGTCAACTGATTCTTTTTTTTTTTTTTTTTCTCCTTACAATTGCTTTTTCAAGTCAAGGTGAAACTTTATTCATTCAACCATGTGCATATGGGAAGCACAATGCCGCTCCTGCTACAGGTCTTGATGCAATATCTGTACAAGTTAAATGTCATCTTTAAACATCACCTTTCATTATATTGTATTTGTGTGTCACTTAAAGGGATAGTTCACCCAAAAATGAAAATGTTGTCATCATTTACTCACCATCATGTTTTTTGAAAACATTTCTTTTTTTCTGTTGAACACAAAAGAAGATGTTTTAAAGAATGTTGGTAATCAAACAGTTGATGGTAGCCATTGACTTTCATAGTATTTGTTTTTTTTTGTTTTTATGGAAGTCAATGGCTACCGTCAACTGTTTGATTACCCACATTCTTTAAAATATCTTCTTTTGTGTTCAACAAAGAAAAAAACATACAGGTTTGGAACAAATTGAGTGTGAGTAAGTGATGACAATTTAGGTCAATTTTAAGGTCATTGGCACTTTCTGGCACTTTCCTCCGTTTCTGTTTGACATAACTGTAACGCGCAACCATAAAGGAGTCCTTAAAAGCAGTGCAGTTACTAAAAACTCAAATCTTAGAAAGTCTAACCAGTCAGAATCAAGCATTTAACAGCACCATGATATGTTGATTTTATGTTAAAATCTAATCTAATAGTTCTCATGACAAAAAAGTAAATAAATACATTTTAAAAAATAACTTATTCATGAAAAGAGCACTACAGATACCGTGAAGTCGTAAGGATTTCGGAACAGTGACTATAATGTATTTTGGCTGAATCTGCATCCTGAGTGCACCATGCTGAGTGTGACTTTCTGAAAGATTACGTTAATGGTATTTCAGTTCTGGAGATTTGTCCTTCACAACAGGAAATGTCCTATAACTGTAGCCATTTAATGCGATTAGCCACAGCCTGTGACTTAAATAATTTAATGCATCTTAGTGGTTAATTTCGATGCCACGCTAAAGATGTTGTAGATGTCACACTTGCTTACTGTCCTCATTGGAATGGTAAGGGAGGTGGACATTATGAATTAGCATACAAAAGACGACAAAGGAGGAGATTCCTTAGGACATGCAAGCTTTAGCATGCTAGAGTTAATTCTATTTACACTCAGAGTGCTCAGTGGCTCTTGAGGTGTAATTGGAGCTGAGCCCTTATAAATCTACGGCCGGCAGTTAAAGAGGGTGATGTGTGTCAGAAAACATGTAGCACTGGTCTTCAGGCCTGGTTAGTGTGTATTTGGATAACCACAGTAAAAATGCTTGAATGTTATTGCATTAGATAACAAAACATCAAACCAAATTTGAGTAATTTTTGCTCAGTGATGTTTAATCGGCTGCTCTGGCAGTGATTTTTTACAACAGGTATAGTCCGTTACATTAACATGTTCCACTGACATTTCACAACTACAAAGTGGCACAATATTTTTTGCTTTCCTTTTGATCTTTACATCTACGGTTTTATATTTTAAAGCATAATAAACATTGTTTTGCCAAATGTTTTGCTCAAAAAATCAATTTAAAATAAAAGGCATTTGGTATTACATAGCAATGATATTCCAACAATAAGTCAAGTTTTTATTAATTAATAATAATAATATATATATATATATATATATATATATATATATATATATATATTTCCTTTCTGTTTATATATTAATATTATTATTGTTAGGGGTTCAAGTGTGTAGCACTGAAACCCTATTTTAATTGTTAAATTTTCCAAGGATCAGCATTCTCCCCTAAAACTGATCGGGCAGAGCAAAGCGTAAGACGTAGAGACTTGAAACTTTGAGGGTTGGTAGTACTCACACTGTCTACAATGTCAGCAAGGCACACCGCAATCAGACAAAAATCGCTCATAACTCCTGAACCATTAGATGTAGGCTCAAGTGACAAACTTTCCAAATTCGGATTTGCTTGTCCCAAAATTTATTGTTAAAAAAATGCAAAAGAAGCAAGTAAAACTATACTTGCTTCTTTTACATTTTTTAACAATATATTGAATTGTCGTTTTAAAACTTTTTTTTTTTTTTTTTTTCTGAAATGTTTTGCTTAAAAATGTTGGAATACCATTGGACATTTCATGAGTCCTCATATTTAAAATAGCTTTAAAAGCATACTAAACAATGTTTTATTAAAAAATGTAAAAATGCAGAATGTTTTCTGTGATGGTATAGGTTTAGAGATAGGGGTAGTTTAGGGGGATAGAATGTACAGTTTGTACAATAAAAACCATTATGCCTATGGAATGTCCTCATTAAGATAGCAAAACAAACGCGTTTTTTTTTTTTTTTTGATATTTTGTAAATTAATGCAATAACATAAATACTTCTTTAGGTGTGACTTCAGTTGTCATACTTTTGGGAGTCACATTTTATTTATCTAACACTGTACAGTATTTCAGCCTCCAGGTGACAAATCAGTAACCCAAGGTTGATGGTTGCCTGTCATTTATCTTATCTGTATCCCAATGAAAGATTAGGGATTAGAAGTAAAATTTAGCTCCATGCAAGCTTGGAAGCTTTGCTGATTTCTGCCTTAAGGGTGATGTGGTTGATTGGACATTGGTTGACGTCTTTCTCTATCAACTAGCTTGTGTAAATGACAACACACAAAAAAAGTTTGCATTGCCAGTCTTATGCATTACTAGACCTTTCTTTTGTGCAAAGGAAATTAGCTGCAGTTTTGATTGGCATATACTTTGTGCCAATTATGCAAAATGGAACTGAGCTATAGGATATAACAAGTTAAATGTGTCGTGTACTGCATACAGATGGCAAAAGCTTCTTTTACCGAATTACACTGCCCTCTATGGGCACCTCTCCCTCTCTCTCTCTCTCTCTCTCTCTCTCTCTCTCTCTCTCTGTGCCTTTTTTTTCTTCCTCCTCTTTCTCTCTCCGATTGTCTTACCATCGCCATCACCCTTCAATTATTCTGTTGCGTAAAATAAGCTAGAGAGAGGGCAGTGTGCGAGCAACATATTTTGCACGAAGCTCTTATTTTAAGTCCTCTCATAAATATTCCACCCTGCCCCAAATTTACAATTGATCTGACGGCAGTACAGCAACAGTGAGCCAATGGAAATCCAAGTTCCACTAGTTGAAACACTAGTTAGGATGGCAACACATCTCCAAAGGCGGATTTATGGGAACCTCTTGCCAAAACAAAAATAAAACTAAAAAAAATAAAATATGAAAACAGACAACACAGCATTGGAGGAACCAGAGCGAAGAAATCACATGTACATGCGGCAATATACAGCGATACCAGCCGTACCACTCACAAGCGTCTCGGGGATGCGTACTTTGCGCGTTCGTTTCTGAGAAAAAAGGATAGACTGCCTTGCTTGTGGATACATTCCGTTTAAAATGGACACTGCACTGTTTGGATTTTGCCAGGGAATGGCAATGCACATCAATAGAAATTCCTAAACTTGCATTTTTCCTCTTTTCAGCCTGCTGACCGTCACGTTTCCAGGGAGAGTTTGTGATACCCGGGCTGATCACGAACCACTTTCACGGATTATTATACAGTCGGGCTAAAGAGGGACCAGTGTCTTCAAGGTTATGGATTGGCCGTGCTCATTATGTTTTCGAATTTACCACGTTTAAGCGGGTAAGCAACATGGATTGTCTTCCAAAGCAAAGCAAAGCAAGCAATCCATACGAAGCCCCGTTTTCCTGCGGCTGGAGCTGTCCGTGGTGCTGAAACGCATTTATAGCGCTGGCATAGAAAACTGCCTCTTGAACACTTTTGCTGTCTTTTGAAATATTCAGTTATGTATGCGTTACACAACTTCATATGTGCTTCACACGCTTCAGGCGTTAGATTTAAGAGCTTCAATTATGAAGCATTACGCGTTGCTTTGGAAAGACCGGCTTGGGCGCGCGATGAATGAGCTGTTTTGTGATGAATCGGCTCAGTTATATTGTTGTTTACCTAATTATTGTTTCTTTTTTATTATTGAAATTCTAGATAATTGACGTGGCTAATATAGACGCATTAGACTTATGTGCTGTATCCATGAATGTGTGTGTGCGTGTCTTTGTGCGTCCAAGTGTGTGTTTATGTGGGAGAAAGGGGGGAGAAAGAGAGAGAGTGGGAGAGAGAGGTTGATTAGCATGAATACAAATGCTTCTACACAATAAAATGGTTTATTATAGTATTGTTTGCTCCCTATCAAGATGGAATCGGGCTATAATCGATGACGTCGCGTTTTGATTTTAATCAACTCGCGGATTGTAGCCTGAGGGATGAGCTATGACTGTCACATATAGCATCAAAGGGAGAAATTCAACATAGGCACCTTTGTGAAGCGTAGATGTGTCGTGCACTCCGAGGTTTAACTTCGGTACTCGTTGAGAGTTGATAAAAACTGAAGTCGTCGGATATGTGGGGTGAGTACGGGAATATTTTTTATTTTTTATTTATTTGATTTATTTATTTTTTTTACATAGGGGTATGTGAATGGTCTCTGTTTTGAGACAAAAAATGACTTACGTGATATTTTAAAGCGATTTGCAGAGTGACACTGATGTGTAGATTTGCTCATCTGTCTCATTCAACGGCATATTTTCAAGTTGGAAACCATGGAGATGTCGATTTGCTCAGTGAAAGAGAAACTGGCTTTACGTTTAGCCTCTTTGAGTTGAGATGCAGCCGGATAATATGTTGGAAATGCATTCCCAAATTGCGCATCGGAGAGTAATTGTGCCAGTCGATGTTAATTTAAATTTCAAAGGAGCGTTAACGTTCCTTTTCCCCTCTTCGTTCTCCCCTCTATGTCTTCGTAAATGTGCCTGAGTGTCGTGATGAAAATAATGTGGTTGTATTTGAAATATCATGAGCATTACATAATATACATGATGTATTGTGTTGAATAAATCAATGCATTTGATAGATATCGCTGATAGAGTTTGGTATGAGACAATTCTGATATTTATTTAGATAGCCTAAAATGATATTGAATCCATTTATTACCTCTTGCATTGCAAAGTTTAGGCTAAAGAGCAGTGCACACCGGCTATTCAATTCAGCATCTGCTTTTGCATTAAATAGGAACAGTTTGTTTTACATTAATTGGAAGGATCCTGCAATTTGTTTTTGAGATATTCCTGTAACATCTTGTGATTTTCCACCATTTAATGTAGTTTGCAGATGTAGATATCGATTGTTCATGTAACAGACATTCATCACGTCTTTTCCTTTTCTAGATGACACCCCAAACTACAACTGCACTACAGTGAGCTGGGCCATTCCTGCACAAGAAAATGCATATCTGGATACTGAAAATTATATTGCTGGTTGCCACATCTCTGAGTCTGGTTGAGATGTATGACAATTATGGGGAGATCTGTAGGAATCTGTGCACTTGCGAGGAGAAGGAAGGCATTCTGACGGTCAGTTGTGAGAACAGGGGCATTGTGCGACTGTCGGAAATAAGCCCGGTGCAATTTTCTATGTACCATCTTTTACTGACAGGTAATTTGCTAAAAAGATTGTCTTTCAATGACTTCATCAACTATACTGGAGTTACCATTTTGCATTTAGGTAATAATGACATATCTGAGGTGGAGACTGGGGCGTTCAATGGACTCCAGGGATTAAAGAGATTACATTTGAACAATAACAAAATAGACATTCTTAGGGACGACACTTTCGTCGGACTCGAGAGCCTAGAATACCTGCAGATTGATTATAATTTTATTAGCACTATTGAACCGAATGCTCTGAGCAGGCTTCATCAGATGACTGTGCTGATTCTCAATGACAACTTGTTGTCCTCTCTGCCCACAAACATTTTCCGGAATGTGCCCCTGACGCACCTGGATCTTAGGGGAAATCGCTTAAAAATGTTCCCTTACATCGGCCTTTTGGAGCATATGGACAAAGTAGTGGAATTACAGCTTGAGGAAAATCCGTGGAATTGCTCTTGCGAGCTCATTGCGCTTAAGGCTTGGCTGGAGAGCATCGCCTACACTGCTCTGGTGGGGGAGGTGGTTTGTGAGACTCCTTTCAGGCTACATGGCAGAGATCTGGACGAGGTCTCAAAGCAGGAACTGTGTCCCAGAAGGGCCATATCAGAGTACGAAATGCGCCCTCCTCCCCCGCTCAGCACCAGCAGCTATTTCCAGACCACGCCAGCGGCCGTGACGGCATCAGCCACGTCTTCGGCCGTCCTGCGATCCTCATCTAGGCCGACCAAGGGCACCCGCCAATCCAGCAAAACCAAGTCCAAGCCCACTTCTCGAATCCCAGCCAACCCCTACAACTACGGGCCCATCATTGCTTTTCAGACCAAATCTCCCGTGCCTTTGGACTGCCCCACCACCTGTACATGCAATCTGCAAATCTCCGACCTGGGGCTAAACGTCAACTGCCAGGAAAGGAAGATCGAAAACATATCAGATCTTAAGCCCAAGCCATACAATCCTAAAAAGATGTACCTCACAGGGAACTACATCCCCGTTGTACGCAGATCTGACTTCGTGGAGGCTGAGGGACTGGATTTATTGCACCTGGGAAACAATCGGATAGCACTCATACACGACAGAGCCTTTGGGGATTTAATTAACCTACGTAGGCTGTACTTGAATGGCAATTTGATTGACAGACTCACAGCAGATATGTTCTTTGGGCTAAAGAGTCTGCAGTACTTGTATTTAGAATATAATAAGATTCGAGAGATTGTAGGAGGCACCTTCCGCTTTGTGCCCAACCTTCAGCTACTTTTCCTCAATAACAATCTTTTAAAAACGTTGCCAGGAGGCATCTTCTCTAGTCTGTCTCTCTCCCGCCTCAACCTTCGCAGCAACCAATTTCAAAGCCTGCCTGTGAGTGGAGTTCTGGACCAGCTGAAAGCATTGGTTCAGATTGACCTGTTTGAGAACCCTTGGGATTGCACCTGCGACGCGGTTGGCATGAAGATCTGGTTGGAGCAGCTGAACACCGGAACGGTGGTGAACGACGTCAAATGCGTGACACCCAAGCGGCTTGCGGGGCAGGATATGCGAGTTGTCCCTTCTGAGCAGCTATGTCCAGATTACTCCGACATCATCGTGTCCACTGTGGTTCCTTCCGAGGAGCCTTCAGCAGACAGGATCACCACCACCGAGACACCCCCCGAGGTTTAACACCACTTCCAGTAATGTTCCTTTGTCTGTTCTGATTCTCAGCCTGCTCCTTGTTTTCATAATGTCCGTGTTTGTGGCAGCCGGCCTGTTTGTGGTGGTGATGAAGAGGCGTAAAAAGTCTCAGAGCGATCGTACCAGCACAAACAACTCAGACGTGAGCTCCTTCAACCTGCAGTACAATCTCTATAGCAATCGCTCTGTCCCCAAGGTCAAGGCCCCGGCGGGTCACGTCTATGAGTACATCCCCCATCCGTTAGGTCACATGTGCAAGAATCCAATCTACAGGTCCCGGGAAGGGAACGCTGTGGAGGATTACCCCGATCTGCACGAACTCAAGGTCACCTACAGGAGTAATGCTGACGAGGACCAGGAGGTCACCTTGAGGAGCCCCAATTACACGGTGAGCACCATCGAGCCTCGTGAGCAGCCGTCTCCTGTTCAGGATGCAGAACACTTCTTCAGAGGGATTCTGGAGCCGGATAAGTCTCCATCGACTGCTGGCAGCAGGTTTGAATATAAGTACACTGGCCCCGTCCCATACACATACCAACCAAACTTCGACGTTAGGCGCCAGTTCTTACATCCTGAAGGAATACGAGAGACTATGCTATATAGTACAGCGCCAAGTACTGTCTTTGTGGAGCCCAATAGAAATGACTATTTGGAACTAAAGGCAAAACTTCAAATAGAGCCGGACTACCTCGAAGTTCTTGAGAAACAGACAACACAGAGCCAGTTTTAAGTCTTGGTCTATCTATAAATGCAGTAGAAGCATTTCCCCCCTTATACTGACTCAAACTGGAGGGTGCCTTGGCACAATATACACCAACTTAAAGAAAAAGAAAAAAATCCAAAACCTTCAGTGGGGTGTGCCGAACTATGTTACTTTAATTTCAGAACCACATGGCATTACAGAAATAACTAAGAATGAAAATAAATAAATAAATAGAGCTCGCTGAACTTGGATGAAAGCACGAGTTGTGATATAAAACTGGCGATGCAAAATCTATTTTTTTAAGTCGATGATTGAATACGCATAAATCTAAGTGTACAGGTTAATCTCACCCAAATACATTTTCAGGAATATAATCATACGAATATTGTGAATTTAAGGGGGTTGGGGAGGGGGTTCACATTCAAGAACAAAAGAGGAAAAAAAAAAAAAAAAAAAAAAAAAAACTTTCTGACAGAAACACTATACAGCAGCGCATCCAATCAAGCAGGACAATTTCTCTGCTTTAGTCTGTAAGTAAGTACTGTATTTATTGGTATACTCTTTGCCATGTATTTTCAACATTTTTTCAATGCTCATCAATATTATGTGTGTCATGTCCCATGATTCTCTGTACGGACATTTTGTTTGTAGATTCCGATCACTTACTGTAGCTTGCATTGTACAAGTGGCTTTTTTTGAGCAGTGGCACACCCCAATGTCGAAGAGAGACTTTGCATCATTTAACGATTTCAAAAGGAAAAGTGTCTTTGTATGCTGTCTGCACTTTTTTGGAAGATGGAAGGCCACAGGGTCTTCCCAGCTAACATTAGAAGAAATATTATATATTAAAAATGAATATGTGTATTCATTCTTAATATGTATTTTTAATATGTTATATCAAAAATTCATAAATAATAATTGAAGTAATAATTATGTTGTGTAATACTGATATTTTAATGTAACACCTATTTTTATACAAGCATTCGCAATTCTCTTTCCCTTATCGTTTTCATTGTTTTGATTGCTTTGCACTTATTGCACTATATTGACCAAAATATGTTTATGTCATCAATAAATATGATGTCCGGTTCTTATAGATCTTTGTTGGAAATTAAAACAAGACGCTTTGCGCCAGGTAACCAACAATTGCAGGTCCATTGTGAGCTGACAGGAGTTCATTCAATAGCTCAGATCAATACACCAAGATGATAATCAGTGAACCTCTCAACTTGGATAGTTTGTATGTATTGGTTCTGCTCACAGACCCCTTATTCTTCAAGCAGGAGAGCAGCGCACACAATACGGTACTAAATAGGGTAAACTACTTTTAGGGTGTTGGAAATAACAAGAAATCGATAATAGCTGTTCTGCCCTATAATAGAGGCAGGCTATTATTAAACACAGGGTGAAATTACAGCATCCTAGCATGACTGAAGTGGTAAAGCAATGTATTTATATATGCTAGCAGAAGACTTCAAAATGAGGGTTTGCACCGAACGATCTCAAACTCATTTTGGAGATTGCTAGTTGTTTAGAAGCCCTTGGATCGATGGATTGTTTCGATGTTACTTTGATCTTTAAAGGTGCTTTAAAAGAACTTCCCCCGTTTGCCCTCTATACCATGACGGACTAAAATATTGGTACAGCTGTATCTGCCGGTGGATTTTAAATTGCTGTGTCGAGTGTTGAGAGGAAGCTAGGAGGGAAGCTGACCTGGCCCTCTACTCAATGATAAAGAGGTCTGCTTTGTACCCAGTGCCTCACTAGGCTCAAGGGTCCTATTCCACTTTGAGCATGATGTGGATCTTTTTATAGCTGCTGGAAAATGAAGGCTGCATCTAAGGATGAGGGGCTTGAATAATTTGGGTAACCTGACAACTTGTCTTTATAAGCTGAAGAGGGTGAGTCGCAGCATTGTAAAGCCACAAAGGGGCTATTATGAGAGAACCGACCTTGACATACTGTTACACACCGATGTGCTGCTGAGGGATGTTAATGTAATTAATAATGTGCAAGGGCTGATTGTCAGGTGACTGTGCGTATTTTTTTCATGCCTAACCATTTAAACTTATTTCCATGAACTGTTTTGGATTTTATGTCATTTTCAATCAAGAAAATCTGGATTAGCAGACATAAATAAAATGCTGTGCATTGAATCGGAACAACATAATTGGAGTCTTCAGGATCAGTCTCCTGAGTTCAAGCTCTACAGCAAGAAAAATTCATTTGCATCCATCTGCGTCAAGGATATCTGCATCGGAAGGTCAAATGCCAGGGGTGTCGTTCTTCTAAGGTTGTTGGAAAGAAAGAAAGAAAGAAAGAAAAAAAAAAAAAACAGCTGTTGTTGTGGCATGTTTAGGATGCATTCCAAAACTGTGCAATATGGTACTGAACGTTTCCAGCCCCATCACCAAAATTATCTCCATTTTAACGCTTGCCCATTCCTCATGCTATTAGCTGATATTGTTTTTGGCTTCCGAGCTAATGTGCGCTCTGAACCGAAGGATGTTTTGAGCAGCGAGGGCTGCATTACCGGTTTGGTGGCACAAAAGTAAGACAAAAACATCAACTGCATACTTCCAAATCCACAAATCGCAAATGATGCCTCTTAATCGGCATGATGGGCTTTGGGACGGGACGTCAGGGGAGGCTACGATGTTTAATTTCCCCACTGATTATTTCACTTATCTCGTTTTGGGGTGGGGGGTGGGGGGTGTCACTGCAGCAGAGAGGACCTGGGAGGGAGATGGCATGCGATTGACGACATTTGCAATTGAGTTCAAGGAGGTTTGGCTAATTGAGAAGGCAGCGATGATATCTGACAGGCACCAATGAGTCTGTTGATTAGTTTAATCATGGTATTTAATGGAACTCCTTGAGCCGTGGGGAAACGTTAAAGTGCGATAATTTTGCAGGTTGGGAGTCATTTTTAAACCTCTGTAACAATGCTAGTTTGCCGTCTGGCCTGGAGTTGTTCAAAGTCTTGTTTTATATTTATTGCTAATTTGTTTACAAACCTATTCATATGGTTTTTCTGAATGATTTGGTTATTTATTTGAGCATTTCTTTATTCATTTATATGCTTATGCAATTCTTTGGCATGTGGGTGTTTTGATCAGATCAATTAAATGTTTTGCACTGCAGGCATCTCCACAGGTCTGTCGCTGCTGTTTGGGGTTGTCTCTGTCTTTTTACAAAAATTGTTTATATTTGTTTCTACTTTTATTTTATGAAATGTAATATTATATAAAAGACCTTATACATAGAAAGACGGTGCACTGCTATTATTTATGAATGGGGGAAAGTGCAACACCCAATATTGCGAATAAACCCCGCCTTCTAAATGAAAGAGCCAATCGTTGATTAGTAAAGTCACTGCAGCTTCCATTAACAGCGTTCTCAGACTCGCACTCATGACTGCGCATGCGCATTGGCTGGCTTTTTTAACTGCTATTTGAACGTAAGAAACGAGCTTTATGAGACTGCTGTTGTCATATTTCATTGGTGTTTTTAAAAATGAAATTTAATCGTAAGTTTAGTGAACAGTTTTGGAGAAGTTAATGTTTCCCCATTCAAAAAGATAGGAGCTGCACTTGGACGCCAAAGAGGTGTTTCAAAGATGTCCACCGAGTGAAATGACTTGTCTTAAAGAGACTTTGATTATATTCAAGATGTGCTTATTTCCTTTGTGCAGCTGAGGTTATGTAGGACATGCTATGTAATGCAAAATTTGAAATATATTGCTTTATTTGCTCAAGCTATGCCAAGAGCTAATGGAGATAATTATGCATTGAATGGTTCAGGGGTTTGTTCCTGCTTGTGTTTATCCTTAAAATCAAGTGTTCAGTCGATTTGGACAGTGGACAAGGCCTAAATTGGTCCTCAGTTGCCCCTAGAAGCAAATAAAGTTGTTTATAAAGCTAAAACATTCAGATTGCATACTTCATCCATTCAAATAAAGCAATCTGCTCGTAGCCAAGTTCTCGGATACTGTGAGAAACACAGTTAGTCGTGCTTATGGGCTGGTAACTGCCAGCGGTCGCCATAGCAACTGGACACCTGTTGGTTACTGGCTAATCCAATGGAAATTACCATAAACATGGCTAACTGTGCTTCATACAACTGCATTCATGTACTTCAAATGACACCGGATGTGGCTTCATCTTCCCGGATTGTTGTGGAAAATTGTTTTAATTAGTATATTTTTCGGCGAATTAGCAGTTTTAAACTGGTAGAGAAATAAGCATAACAAAGAGATACCAAAAGGCCCCTCCGCAGGAGCTACAGGCTGTTTTATGTGCAAAAACACCACTAATTTGTTTTTGTCTCAACTCCCTTTAGGTTTCATTGGGCTAAACTAACAACCGAAGCAAAGAGAGTTAGAAAGGAAAGCCTGACGTTGACGTCAGCGCCGTGGTGCTGTTCTCATTTCACCAGGGCTAAATATAATTTAATGTAGGCCAGCACAAGTTTAGAGATTTCTGTTTAACCGAAAACTTGTGGATGAATATTTGGCTATTGGCAGTGTTTTGTTTCGGAAAACTCTCTGTGACTGCTTGTCCATGTCTTTTTTTGTCAAGGAAAAAAAGACACAAAACTACTTCCTGAAATGAATGCAAATGTGTAATTCTGTTAAAAGGATACAGCAAACCTTTGAATATTCTCAAGTGTTTTCTCAAGAGCGTTCTCTGTTGGCATTTTTTTTTTTTATCCGTTACTTAATACATTTTAACAGCTTGTATGAATAATTCAACATGTTATTTGCTGTTTTCCGTCTTGTGTAATGGCAATATCTTCTCCTGTATATATGGGCAACGTGATCTCATTAGTATTAGAGTGTGTGTGTGTGTATATATATATATATATATATACATACAAACTTTTATGTTAAATTAAATGCAATTACTCAAGATTAATCAGTTTGACATATATATATATATATATATTATATTATTATATATATTATATATATATATATATATATATGTTCATAAAATATTACATTAATGGAATGAATAAGTTGATTTGTTATGGTATTTCTAATAAACTTAAATGTTTAATTGTATTTATTTAACAGTGTACAAAATGTCCTTGTAGACTTTGCTCAAATATATATGCAAATACAAATGAGATCGGCCTCAAATAGTCAGTGATAACCATATGTTTTTATGTGTGGAATGATCCTGGAGTAATTTCAAATATTTTGGGGTTCAGCAAGCCACTGTTGTACTTTCCTTATCAGCACCGGTGCCTGTGACACCCTGATGGGTTGTGTGTTGGTTTAGACTTCACGCTGTATTTATTACTGCTTTTTTTATTTGTTTGTTCACAAAACTGCACCTAGCGATAGGCAGCCACAGTAACCCTGTCGTTTGATAAATGGCAAGTGTTCCATTACCGACTACCTGCATCCCAGCCCTTATGATGTCTGGCCAAAAAAATAAATAAAAAATAATAAAAATAAAAATACAACAGGTTGATGTATCACTCCTTGAGCATTTCAAGCCCTTTAACAACAGGGCTTACATCATAGTCATCCAGCACTCACACTGGGTGAACTTGCCAGGGAATAATATGTAAACATGTTGTTTTGTTTTTGTGTTTTTTACATCAGTGTAAATAGTTGATTGCTGAATATATATCGGCTCTTTGCTGCAGTTGGTGTATGCAACAATAAGGTCTTGAGTTTATTCCCAAGCAACACACATACTTATAAAATGTTAACCTTAAATGCACTTTAAACTTCCAATACATGACTGTAAATGTAAAAAGACAGTCTAGAAGGATCCGACTGCATTGTCTCATTCAATTTGTATTTGATAAGTAATTGAGGGCAGCTGGAGTGCAAACAACTGGGTCATTCCTCACATGCGGTACATTTTTCATACAATGTATGTTGAAAAAAATCATGTTAAAAGAAAATATTACAGTCACAATTTTAAAAGATGGAAATCATATCAGTTGCTTTTATCACAATATCATAATTAAATGAACATGCTTGGCATTGTGAAATGTTGCCAATGTTGTTATTTTTGTCATTTTGTCCCTGCACACTTCTAAAATGAAAAACTGCACTGTAAAAAAATATTTTCATGATTTGTTATTTTTTCTTTGTCAAATCAACTTCACTAATTAATGTGGTCCAAATTTTTCATTTCAATGAACCCAAATTTTTAAGGCAAGTATTTTTTTAAAAGTTAAACCAATTATTTTATATATTATATATATAATATATAATATATATATATATAGATATAAAATTATTTTTTTATTTTTATTTTTTTCAGAATACTTTAACTGTTAAATAATTTTGTAAAAATGAACAAAAGCCAGTTGCTTAATGACATCGTCCTCCAGGAACTGCAATCATTATTTGGAGGGAAAACAGCAGCACTCAGTAAATGTCAGCAATGATTCTGATGATTCTGTGTTTTGTTTTGTTTTTTGTTTTGTTTTTTTTTTGGTGTTATTAGTTGTGTCACTCTAAAACATGATATTACACATATAATTTTTTTAAAAAAGTTACAGAGATACTGTAACAGCAATGAACCATCTGGCAAAAGTGTAGTACAATGTGCTAAAAAAAAAAAAAAAAAAAAAAAAAAATGTTGATTTTATGATTCATGTAAGCATTCCTGTTGTATTATGCATTAACATGCTTTTTTAAATTAATTTATTTTATTTTATTTATTTTTTTATTTTCATTGCATTAATGTCGAAATAGTGTACGTCAAAGTTCGAGATTGATGCATTGTCTTTTCTGGAGGCTTTTGGGTTGTACCTTGTCTAAAAATGCTTCTGGCTTCAATTTCATATTCAGCACAGACATGTTCAGATACACACTGTTATGTGCACATATCATGCTATATTGAAACATAATCTCCATACACAACAATATGATTTCATGCATGACTCATGCCCATTATATGGAGATTGTTTCCTGTGGCAGTTACAGAGCTGCTTTTTTTCCCTCTGGCTATTGTTATTTATTCCTCCTTTCTTTTGCAATGTTCATAAAGAAATGTATGTTTCATTTCTATGTTCTAACCGAAGCTCTGTTTGCTGTAGAATTCATCCTGTACAAGTTTGTTCTTTCGGTTGTTTAGTCCTGCCCTGGTTTTGCTGTCTCTAGCAGAAAGCACAGCAAGGAGCTACATGTCGATCCAAATTGAGGCTCTCAAAAAGAAACAAGGTGCATGAGATAGCATGTCTAATGAAGTGCTGGTGAAAAGAGGCTGTAATTTCCGGCTCATGTGAGGCTGATGTTGTCTTAACGAAGATACTGCAGGAAAGACAAAGGAAAAGATATATCAATGATAAATATGTTTGGCTTGTTTCAAGCTTGTGCAAATGGAAACAGAAAAGAAGTTATTCCATTTGCACAGTAAGAAGAAAATAAAATAAAAAAAAAACAGATAATGTGGATAAATCTGTTTCCATTAAGTTTACACACATTTCCTTCAAACTTAAAACACAACACAATGCAATGCATACTTTAAAACTCGGGTAAAATGCCTGTGAAAAATCAATACGGAAAATTCCTTCATATTAATACAGTATACATTGTGTCCTATTTTTACAGACTTTTCTCGTGTGAATTGGTGCGGTTTTCTGTAGACCTGCTCACAATCGTTTGATGCATTTCAGAGATGTGCTTTTCTTATGTTCAATGGGAAAATCAGATTGTTTAAATTCATGAGCCTTTTAGTCTGTTGCTGTTGAGTTCCTCTTATATAGATTCAATAGTTCCTGTAAATCACATTCTGCTACACTGTAAAAAAAAAAAAAAAAAAAAAAAAAAGAAAAAAAGAAGAATTGCTTGTTTAACTTAAAAAAGTAAGTTAGCTGGTGGCCTTAAATGTCTGAGTTCATGAAATTAAAAAAAAAAAAAAAAAAAATGAGTTAATACAATGAAGATGATTGGTTTAATCAAAAGAAACTCAAAATATTATTTTTTTCTGAACGACATTAATTATTGAAGTTGATTTGACAACAAATCATGAATATACATACATATATATATATATATATATATATATAATTTATTTATTTATTTATTTTTTATAGTGTACTATAGTAGTAAACAGGAACTATTTGTCAATATCTGGTGCTTACAATACATGCTGTACTGTGTCTATCTGTAGATAGATAGATAGATAGATACATAGATAGATCCATTAAACAATGTTAACAGACACAACTTTTGATTTTTTATGTATTAATTGTTAAAATTAGCTTAAATTGATAAATGTTTTAAAACAAACTAATGTTAACTAATGAAACCATATTTTAAAGTGTTACCAAAAAGACTGACCATTGTCTTACCTACACTGCTTGATCAATGCTGCTAATGTCGTCTGTTAACATAATGCTGCACACAATGTGCAATGAAATGTTTGCTTTCAATCTTCCTGCAGCATTTAATTTGAACTGTGCTGATTTTATAATTCATGAGCAATTACCTTGAACTAATGATTTAAATTTCCTCAAGGAACACCCAGGTGAAGGAATATTGAATTAGTAAATTAGTAGTCAAAAAAAGTGAATTGGGTCTCTATATTTAATAAATTGAGCATCAAGTCAGAATCATACTAATAATATGTACAAGATGCTTTAATAAAATTGTTTACGACTAGCACTGGAGCACAAGCGTGCTCATAAGCATTACTATTCAGAAATAGTACCAAATGTACGCTAAACATATTAACAGCTCTTTACATTGATCACACGTTTACAGAATGTTTTCAGAAGGGTCTCAGGTTCATGTACTGTCTTCGTAATGGCCTTCTGTGAATGTGGGGCAACAGAAATGGATAATTATACTCATTTAGAGTGCCTCTGATCCCCAGGCCTTCTGTGAAGCCCGACAATCATGTTTTTTCCCCTCCTTGAACCTCAGCACACTAAGCACTAAAGTCCTTCCTCTGCTTGTCTGTCAACATGGATGCTTCGCAGACGCCTCACCCTAATCCTGCCAATCACAGCTACAGCGCTGAACTCACCCTGTTTAGCTGATCGCAGACTTGCATCCGCTCAAATCATACCGTCAGCTTCTAGGAATTAGAAAGGCCTTCAGATCAAGTTTAAAGGACATCAAGCACCAGCCTTCCCCAAATAATTTGCTTTTACGCCAATCCGTGACCAGCTTCCCCTGCTCAAATCCAAATCTTAAAAGGAATACTTCAGCCAAAAATCTAAATTGTCATTTTTCACTCACCCTCGTGTCGTTCCACACTAGTTTGACCTGCTGTCAGAGACAGTGGATCATTGGTAGAACATTAAAAAAAATCACTTAAAGGGTTAGTTCACCCAAAAATGAAAAGGAAGTCATTTATTACTCTCATGTTGTTCCACACCCGTAAGACCTTCGTTCATCTTCGGAACACAAATTAAGATATTTTTGATAAAATCCGATGGCTCAGTAAGGCCTGCATTGCCAGCAAGACAATTAACACTTTCAATGCCCAGAAAGCTACTAAAGATGTATTTAAAACAGTTCATGTGACTACAGTGGTTCAACTTTAATGTTATGAAGTGATAAAAATACTTTTTGTGTGCCAAAAAAACAAAATAACGACATTATTCAACAATATCTAGTGATGGGTGATTTCAAAACATGAAGCTTTACAAATCTTTTGTTTCGAATCAGTGGTTCGGAGCGCTTATCAAACTGCCAAAGAAACGTGATTTCAGTGAACGAAGCTTCGTTACATGATAAGTGTTGCAACATTTCAATGGTTCACCACTGGGGGGCGTGACTTTGGCAGTTTGATACACACTCCAAACCACTGATTCGAAACAAAAGATTTGTAAAGCATTGAAGCTTCATGAAGCGGTGTTTTGAAATCTCCATTTACCACCCCTTTTCCGTCACCGCATGTGATTTTCAAGCGATTTGGGGTAGTTTTTATATGAATAAAGAATGTTTACAGTATACATGCTAAACATGTGTAGCGATTAGCTCCATATAAAATGCTCAATATTTCTATGGACCAAAATCAATATTAGATCTTAGTTGGAAGTAATTACAAACATAGACGGTGGTTTTAAAGTGAGTTTTGAGTAAAAACGTAATATTAAACTTTTAAATTGCGTTATGTAGCTTGATGCTAATTGTAGCTCTAATGCACCATATCTACTTTACAATCTATTTTGTATTTTGAATTTACATTAGGTCCCAAGAATATGTTTTTTTTTTTTTTTTTAAGAAAGACATCAGGTAGGTGGATTAGTCAAGTCAAGTCAAGTCACCTTTATTTATATAGCGCTTTTGCAGATTGTGTCAAAGCAGCTTTACAATGAACATAGTTTTAAAGATATCATCCTCAGATTTGAAATGAAGCATGACCACACTTGTGGCTTAATTTTGGGTATGTCATTTATGCCCCACTTGCCAAAATGGCCGTTACATGGTAAGGGTTGAATGTATACATATTTTTTTTACATATATTCAGTAAGATTTGTTTTTTAATTGATTTTCTCTTATGTTACAAAATAGTTCTGTTCAAATAAAGCTGTTCTTTTGAACTTTCATTCATCAAAGAATCTAGACAAAAATGCATCACGGTTTCCGCAAAAATATTAAGCAACAAAAACTGTTTTCATCATTGATAATAATAAGAAATATTTCTTGAACAACAAAGCAGCAAATTAGAATGATTTCTGAAGGATCGTGTGACACTGATGATACTGAAAATTCAGCTTTGCATCACAGGAATAAATTACAGTTTAAAATATATTCAAATAGAAAACAGCTAATAGATTTTAGAGCTTATGCAATGATCAGTTTTCCTCCTTTGTGTTCATGGGAAATATAACAGCCTAGGCTGCTTGTTTGGAACGACATGAAGGTGAATAAATAATGACAAATAACTCTCATTTTTAGGAGAACTAACCTAATTACACGTACATCATAGTTGATTGCAGAAGCAAGGTCACAGGTTTGCAGACAGATATAGCTCTATGGCCTGTTTTTCATGGCATCGCTTGCATAATTCTTAGTCAATCTGTGTCGGTCCCCCACGTATCTGTGTGTTCCCAACTGCGAGAACATTATGTAACCGTCACTCCTTGCTGCAGGAATAATTATAGATACTTTGAGATTTTGAAAACACTAACAGCCCTTGTTTTAAATTATATGAGAAGTTTGAATTTTGCAAAGCTCATTCATAGCGAAATAGATCAAAGATGAGTTGCGTCGTGATCGTCCTTGTCCTCTCAGGACATTTCTGTTTGCTTTTATGAAGTTTCCTTTCTTTTCTGTATTGCGTTGGAGTGTTTAGTTTCTGTTGAATGTTTGAGAATGTTAAAATCTTTCTTCTTCTCTTAGTATGAGTTAAAGGTGTGATCTTCGCAAAAACCTTTAGGGGTTATTGTTGTTGGAAGAAAGCTTTACATCTTGAAGAATTTATAAACCACTGACCTCCAAAGTAAGCATATTTGATCAGTACTTGGCTTCACATATGTTGTAAAGACCCAGTGCTAGCAAAATGATCCGGTTATCGCAGGTGCTCTTCAACAAATTTATTATTTATTCATCATGACATACAGCTTTAAAATTCCTTATAAAGCCAAAAGCACGGTTCCTTCATGCTAAGTTTGTCTTGAGTCTACTCTCATATTGACTGGTACATTCTCTATGTCAACCGGATAATTTACTAAATAATTGCCCATTGTTTAAAGGGAAGTTCACCCAAAAATGAAAATTCTTATCATTTACTCACCCTCATGTCGTTCCAAACTCGTAAGACTTTCTTTATACTCGGAACACAAATAAAGAAAAATCTTTTTGATGAAATCTGAGAGCTTTCTGTCCTTCCATAGATGGCCTATTCAACTTAAACTTTGATACTTTCAAAGTTCATGAAAAGATTGTAAAACTAATCCATATGAGTTGAATGGTTTAGTCAAAATTTTCTGAAGAGACTCTTGCAGAAACTCAAATGTGATGCGTAACACAAGAATGACCCTCATTGGGTTGCAAAAGCTCAAACATGATGCGTAACAAAGATCAAACCTCATTGGTTCTTGTGGAAGCTCAAACGTGATGTGAACACAAGAATGACCCTCATTGGTTCTTGCAGAAGTCAATGTGATGCGTAACACGAGAATGAAATCATTTAGTTCTCGTATGTGTCAAGCAAACATGCTTGAGCTTCCATTTACCGTAACTGATGTGTGAGTTGATGAATGTTTATATGTGAATAACAGCAATCGTGTCTCAGAAGAAAATTTGGACTAAACCAATCAATTGATTAGTTTTATGATCTCTTCATGAACTTTTTGAAGCATCAAAGTGATAGTTGCATAGCTGTTTATGAAGGGGGACAGAAAGCTCTTAGATTTCATCAAAAAGATCTTCATGTGGTTCTGAAGATGAACGAAATTCTTACGGGTTTGGAACGACATGAGGGTAAGTAATTAATGACAGATTTGTCATTTTTCTGTGAACTACCCTTTAAGTGCAAAAACCTAATCAGATAACCAGGCATATATCCAGACACATGGTAAAGTCAAGCAAACTTTAAAGTTGTATCTAAAAGCAACTTCATGACCAAAAACACAGCAGAGGCCAAAGTTGCTGCTGATTACACACTGAAGGATAAGAGAATGAATACATAAAAGAGAGAGAGAGAGAAGAAGAAGAAGAAAGAGGATTAGAGAGTGGGGCATTAAAGGTACTTTCACGTGACCCATCAAGGGTCCAGACAGACAGTGTTTGTTATAGCCACGGTCATTATTCCATCTCTACACCACTTCACAGACAGAACAAAGCTTAGCGCCAATCCCCGAGGGCTTCCTGGTCCAGGAGAGGATTGATTCATACTTGTTTTTGGTCCATTTAATTACCCTGCTTCTTACTGAAGGTCTTTGCACTTCCTTTTTGCACTACAGAATGTACATTCAAGCATGACCGATGAATCTCATTTGCCACTAACTGTAGTTGTTCGCATGAACATCAGGAGATTTTGATTTATTTTACCAACTTATTTATTTATTATGCAACCTAGGCTCATTGGTAAAATGTGCCTCCAAATACATTTTTAAAAATCTCCAATAACATAGTCTACCCATATATGCAAATTACTTAAGTCAGGGACAAATTATCGATTAATAAAGGTTATTTTAGAACAGTAGTCAAGTCAAGTTGGGACCTAATGTAAATTCAAAGCAGCTTTACGTTGATAACTGGTACATAATTTTGGCTGCACAGCAGCTCTTAAAGAATAGTGTCAACTTTGCACAGAAGGGCTACTATGTTATGACCTCAATACAATTTTACCATATTGGATGATTTGTAAACTAATAGATTCAGACATTTGCATATCATATGGCTTTTCTGACATAGTAACTTGTTTGGTTGCTCACCTGACAAAAAAAAAAAAAAAAAAAAAAATAATATATATATATATATATATATATAATATTATTTTTTTATAATATTTTATTTATATATTTTATAATATAGTATATACATATACTTTTTAAACACAAATACTCATCTTGCACTAGCTCTGCGATGTGCAATCATGTTGGAAAGGTCGCGCATGATGTAGGTGGAACAACTGTTTACAAAGCAGACATGCAAACGGCCTGTACAAAAAAACAAAAACAAATAAAAAACAAAACAATGATGTTGAATGGAGTTTTTTGCCCTGCTGTGGTACTTCTGCCTATGTCACGTGTGACCTTTCCAACGTGATTACGTAATGCGTGGCGCATCACAGAGCTATTGTAAGATGAGCATTTGTGGTTAAAGTCTTTTTTTTTTAGAGAAAATGACCGATTGTTACACTATAAAGACCCTTATTCCTTGTCTGGGATTGTGTAGAGCCCTTTGAAGCTGCACTGAAACTGCAGTTTGGACCTTCAACCCGTTGGTAGCCGTTGAAGTCCCTATATGGAGAAAAATCCTGGAATGTTTTCCTAAAAAAAAAACAATTTCTTTTTCGACCAACATCTTGGATGACATGGGTCTGAGTAAATTATCAGGAAATTTTAATTCTGAAGTGAACTAATGCTTTAATACTACTGGTTAGATGGTATCTTATTTTAGATAGAGCTGATAGAGCATTAAGCTTTAAGTGACATTTTCCACACTGTGTTTACGTTCATGGATGTAATATCATCTTGCAGAATTTTTATACGCCTGGGTTGTTCTTACAATGCTATTGTAATGAATTTAGCAAATAATGTACCAGTATGCTGTTGCAATTTACAGATCTGTTGAGAAATATTCAGATCTTTATTAAGGTGAGCACTCAATAAATCTTCAACAGATTACAAAAGCATACTGACTCTTTTGCAACAAAAAAAAAAAAAAAAAAAAAAAGAAGAGAGAGAAAATCTTAACAAAATCCATCTGGTGCAACATTTGGTCAACCAGCCTCTTCTTAAATGAGCAGCTTTCCCGTAGGAAAGAAAAATCACTAAAGAGATCTCGTTTGATATCTCACTTGTTTCTCTGATTGTGTGTAGAGGCTAGGAAGAACGCTTCAGAATCTCAAACAATGTCTTAAAATTTGTTTAGATTTATGAAGACACTAACTTATAAAAAGAAAAGTCAGAGATTTCCATATAAACTGAAATATGCTATTATCCACATTAAATTATTAGCTCTATATTATGCAAACAGAAGCATTTGTGTCTATTTGTATTGCTTATTTAAGGAGAACATATGGGGGTGGAGGGGAGGCATAAATGAGAACTAAATCATCTGAGCTATGAAAACATGAAATTTCCCTCCTGGTTGTATTTGACGTCTGTGATTTGAAGAAGATATGCTCAATTATTGCATAAGCCAGAAACATGAGACTGTATTTTAGCTGCTGCTGAAAATGTCCGCAGGTGTTAATGAATACACATTCATGTGATGGCCGCCACTCTCAGTAAAGCCGGTGGGATGGCTAGCCAGCCTACTAATGGATTGAAATTCCACATCCAGCTATTCCAACTAAAACAAGTGGCGCTCGCGGAGGCCAGGGCTTGGCAGGCGGCGTTGTGTGGCGTAAACAAAAAAGTGACTGACTAATGGTCCTTCCTTGTCAAACGGCCATCACTCGCTCTCAAAGGAATGATTGATTGTATCCTTTCCGGTGACTGATGTTGACAGCAGTAGAATCATAAAAATGAGTCGAGATGCTTTACTAAATGAGCATGACAAATGAAGGCATCCAGAGCATTTGCCACCTTGTGATTATCTGTTATGCTAATTTTTTAAAAAAACAACAACTTGGAATTGGAATTCGGCATCAGGGTCTGATATATAAATACAACTGATTTGATTTATTGGTTGATTTAACGGCGGGTAATCGAATCAAACCCTTAAACTCAAATTTGGTGAAATGCAGCGACTCAACTATGCCATGGTTCATAGTGCCATAAAAAATACCAAATGTGATTTACTTAAATTGCATAAGAATTGCCATTGATTTTTAGCAGATTTGATTGCTGTATAATTTTAACCATGTATGAATAACGGCCTTTGTCTTGCTGTTATTTATTTGTGTTTTATATATATATATTATATATATATATATATATATATATATATATAGATTTAGAAATTCAAGCAATCTTATTTGCATGTTATCTTGACATATTTAATGTAAAACCCACAAAACTTTCTTTAGTAGATATGAACTCCAATCATGACTCAGAAATAACCTTCTGCATTACACTGCGGTGGGACTGAATGAATAAAAATGGAATGAATTACGCGTATTGTTGGCCAATTGTTTGAAATGTATGAGTCATGCCGTCATGTATTTATTCGTCTATCACCTCACTGTATACAGGTACACATATAACTTGTTATTCCATTTTCGAGAGAAGATTGTTTGTATCTGTTGCATATGTCTACATGTAAACCAAAATAATGCTCTTTTTTGAAAATAAACTGCCCTTGTTTATGCTGTCAGGAAGGATGACAAGCGAAACACAACATCCTGGCAGGTTTAAAGGATGAACTCAATGGGAAGAGCATGTACCACTCATGTTCCGTGCTTAATGTCATCATGGACAAAAGAACTCCCTCAGAGGCTCCTACCCATTCAGCAGAGCTTGCCAAGGAAGCATATTTAGTTATTCCTGTTCTGCAGCACCTTGTGAACCTTTTGAAAAATGGATCAAAATGATAGGTTGATATTTTGTGTTTTCTGTGAGTGTATCAAAAAGGATGGAATGTTCTGATCCTTTTGCTCTTAGTTTCCATTCCAAAAATATGATGTCACTTCCTGGAGGATTAAAAGGATAGTTTATCCAAAAATGAAAATTTTCTCATCATTTATTCACTCTCATGCCATCCTCGATGTATATGACTTCCGTTCATCAGATAAACACAAATGTAGATTTTTAGGAAAATAATCAATCTCTGTGAGACCATACAATCAATGGCTGCTGCTTGGTTGACACTTGCAAATCCACACACAGTGATCGTGACGGTCTTCTGAAGCGAAACAATAGGTGTGTGCAGGGCTTGACATTAACTTTTTTGCTCACCAGCCACTGTGGCTAGTGGTTTTCCAAAGTTACTAGCCACTCAGCATTTTCACTGGCCACAATTTTGATGTTGGTAAATTACATTTTATATGATTAAAGTTGACTTTGTTATGCTTAAATTACTTTATTTTGAGTCATTTAACTTGATTTAGAAGATTTAAAACCCTTTCAAACTTTTAAATGCAGATTGACCACCCAAATCAAGACTACATTGTATATCAGCTGGTATGTACAGGTGGGCAAGAGGTGGACAATATATGAGCATGGGCTAATATGAGAAATTTTATAAGTTATTTGTGTTAGGCTATATAAAAGAACAAAGAAGCAAATTAAAAAAAAAACAAAACAACAATAGTACCATTAAGGTGCCCTAGAACTTTTTTTAAAAGATGTAATATAAGTCTTAGGTGTCCCCTGAATGTGTCTGTGAAGTTCAGCTCAAAATACCCCATAGATTTTTTTTTTAATTCATTTTTTTAACTGCCTATTTGGGCAATCATATAAATGAGCCGATTCAGGGCTACTGGCCCTTTAATTCTCGTGCTCCACGCCCACGGAGCTCGCGCTTGCCTTGAACAGTGCATAAACAAAGTTTACACAGCTAATATAACCTCGAATGGATCTTTTACAAAGTGTTCGTCATGCATGCGGCATGCATGCTTCGGATTATGTGAGTATTGTATACTGTTATTGTTTACATTTGATTCTGAATGAATTTGAGGCTGTGCTCCGTGGCTAACGGCTAATGCTACACGTTAGAGAGATTTATAAAGAATGAAGTTGGTTTATGAATTATACAGACTGCAAGTGTTTAAAAATGAAAATACGACGGCTCTTGTCTCCATGAATACAGTAAGAAAACAATGGTAACTTTACCACATTTAACAGTACATTAGCAACATGCTAACGAAACATTTAGAAAGACAATTTACAATATCACTAAAAATATCATGATGTCATGGATCATGTCAGTTATTATTTGCTCCACTGCCATTTTTCGCTATGTTCTTGCTTGCTTACCTAGTCTGTTGATTCAGCTGCAGATCCAGACGTTCTGCCCTTGTCTAATGCCTTTCATAATGTTGGGAAACATGGGCTGGCATATGCAAATATTGGGGGCGTACACCCCGACTGTTACGTAACAGTGGTGTTATGTTGAGATTCGCCTGTTCTTCGGGTCTTTTTAAACAAATTAGATTATATAAGAGGAGGAAACAATGGAGTTTGAGACTCACTGTATGCCATTTCCATGTACTGAACTCTTGTTATTTGACTATGCCAAGATAAATTCAATTTTTCATTCGAGGGCACCTTTAAAAATATTTTTTTTTCAGATACAGTAGGTTTATTTAACATATAGCCTACATTTATTTAACATCTTTTGTTGTTTGATTAACATTAATGACAGACAGGTAGGCCTATTTAATTGGGCTGCTGAATGCATGGACGTAACTGACGCATATCCAGTTATTACCCACCTGTTTACGTCCACTTAAGCCATAACCGACTGTATTCACGCAAGATACTCCACACGATGGAGACATCTGTGTGCACGTGTATTTGACTATTCAGGCGCGAGGAGAACTGATTGTGTGCGCGACAGAGCGCTTTTGTTGTATATTCAACCTGCCAAAGTGGCTAGTGGGAGTGGCTGTCTTACCCGCCACAGCTGAAATCTACCCGCATTTGGCGGGTTGGCGGGTGTTAATGTCAAGGGTGTGTGTAAGAAAAATAGGTTTAATTTTATTTTGATGGTCCCTTTAACACATTCTGTTGACTATAAGTAACATTGCACCTACATGCCTACTAACTCTCATTTGAGTGTTAGTAGAGTATTAGTAGACTGGTAGGGTTAAAATAAGTTGGCATGTACTTGCAAAGCTACTTATAGTCAGTAGAATGTCTGTTGGGGAGCATCACAATAAAGAGTAGCAGATATCAAGCAGACAGTCCACTAATACTTTAATGAGAGTTAGTTGACGTAGAGTTACATAAAGTCAATAGAATTTTCAAAAGGGACCATCAAAATAAAGTGTTACCAAAAAATACTAATATTTTAACTTTTTAACTTTCTATAAGTCATAACTTACAGTCTACTGTCATACAAGTGATCACAAGAAGGGTATTGTGACAAGTGACCCAAGCGCATTGTGAAATTTGTGCGAGAAGTGGTAGCCTAAATGATGAGAGAATTTTCATTTTTTGGCTGAACTGGCTTCTGTTAAAGGGTTTTTCCTAAAGACTAACAGGATGGAACATGCATATTGACCTTTAAATGGACCATTAAAGGCACAATATGTAATTTTTACTGCTGGATAATAATTGTTTATTAAAGAAACAAAGGCATAGCTTGATGACGCCGTGAATGAGTGTGGAATCATGGGATTTGTCGTCTTTACCTCCACAGCCAGCCGATGGAAAGCAGTCCGACGGACTCGGGCAGAAATCATGTTCATGGATGAGCTAATGTATTAAAGTTTTATTAACGTTTATTGTGGCAGGGTGGGTCCGAGAGCCTGGGACTTCTCATGTTGCTGTTTTTTTTTTTTTTTTTTTTTTTTTATGTTTAAAGGTACGATTAAAGTTAGGTTTTAATGTCCATACACTTATATTTGATCACTTGAATTAACATTATTTCATTCTAATGAAATAGTCACAAGTGCTGAATTAGTACTCATACAGGTCACTTTTTTCCGATGAATTAAAATTGTGGGGTAACGCAGTGCTGTTTTACTTGGTCAAAACAATCATACTAAAAATACATTTGAGTGTGTTGATGTTACTCTGTGTGTTCACTTTGTGGCTGGTATGAGACACTTGTTGTACACTGCAGTAAGCTAGATCAGTATTAGAAATTATCATAATATAAAGCTGGATACTGTTGCTAATGTTGGAGAAAATGCTGTATTACTGTTACTGTTACTGTGGCTATAGCTAATCCAAGCTGTTGTCTCTGAAGATGTACAATACTCTGGTAACTCAAGAAAACTAGAGAATCAACAAAAGACTAACTGTATTGACCTATATACATGAATAGTTCCCTTTCATGGGAACTCGAGCTGCGTCGCCCACAGTGTTTTGATGCAGTGTCTCGTTCAGGAACTAACCGAAACGTTTTCTGTTGATAAATGTATCCAAACATTTGTTCACCTATCTAATAACACTAATAATTAAAGCATCTTGAGTTTTCCTGGTTTCTACTGGAAATCAAGGTAACGCGGATATGTCGTCATTGACAGTCATGCACTGACACAGTCCCTAAAGCCTGAAACACCAACCGATGCCGACGACTAGTGCGCGAAAGCAGACTGCGGGTTTGCTCACGTCGGCAGCGTCTGGCTGAAAAGTTGCCTAGACCCCAAGATGCTCCCATCTGACGGCCAAGTAGCACGTGTTCTGCGCTACGTAGAAAGAAATGCCTTTCCGGCCAGCAGTGGCAGTAGCTGAACAGCCAATCAGGGGTGAGTTTCCCGAAAGCATCGTTGTGAACCTGGTCGCAAGTCCCATGAACTCGATAGGCCATTTCACACTTCCGGGTTTTTGGGCTTCCGGAACGATCCACGCAGTGTAAAGTTTTTCCGTTTACAGTGTAGATAGCCTCGATCAAACCACTCGGAAATCAAAGTCGTTTTCCGAATTAAATGTCATGGAAATGTTTGAACGTTCTTGGTAAGACTTGGTGAGACTACAGAGCTCTCATTAAGAGCTAAATTTAAATAATTGAAGTGATGGCGGTTAAACTGGTTATATTCTTCGTGCCTGTTTGGCGCGGCTGTGCATTATCGCGCTCCATGTGCTGTAAAGACGGTGTCTGCGTCTCAAAGTGCATACTATCCATCCTAAATTGTAGTCTATGTGTATATTCAGTGCTATTTAGGGTGGATAGTGTGCACATTGGGATGTAGAGTGCTTTTAGCGACGTGCTGGGGAAATGATAAGCTGGAAGCTCCCTTATCACGCAAGATCCTGATTCATGAAACAGGACTGCTCGCACCCTGATATTTCTGGATATAACACTGTCAGTCTCACTCATTTTCCTGTCGTCATCATCTTAAAGTGTGTATTATGCACAGTATCTGCAACTTAATGCAAAGACTGATAGTTGTACAGTGTGGTGTTGGAAATAATTATGTCTTAGTTTAATCATTTTAATCGATCAGGATTAGTTATAACATATGCTTCAATGTGGGATGTGATGCCATGAGATTACATGCGATATATTTTTAAACATATTAAAAACTCACGACAATATTATGTATCCGATTTATATCCCCCATTAAAGTATATATTGGGAGTTATTTTTTAATGAATAAAATAATAAATTGGTCGTCGTACGTAATACGATCTGGGAATTGCTGAATGAGTAGCTGCGTAGCCTTTACTGTATGACAGCTCGTATAAATCCACCTGCCGGTAAATTCGAGCAACGGTTCTGAGCGGCCGTACAAGTTACAAACCATAGAAATAATTTATTTGTAGATTATACAAAGCGACTTGGAAAGACAAAACAGAAAAGATAAGAAGCGATATTTGAGAAAAGAGCATATCAATCTAATAGCCGTAGACGCATAGCGGAACTAACTTTACCCTGCGTCACGTGATTTCCGATTCTTGTGAAAAAGGCCTATTGGTAACAACGGAACTTGCGACCATAGTTCGCTTTGGGAAACGCACCCCAGAATGATCAGATGGACCGACTGACTGACGAGCTCCGACATCAAAAGCTGACGAGGACCAACTTCAGAAATTAATTATACATGCAGGTATTTTTAAAATATAAGTGAAGAGCTCTTTTCCAAAACGTGATAAACGCCAAATTAAAAAAAAAAAAAAAAAAAAAAATGAGTTTGTCATGCCATTTTGCTGTGTACTGAAACTGTTCTCTGCTCCATCAATGTTTCATGCCAAATCGCTATATTTCCTTGTTTAAAATATACTGCAAGATGCAGTTTCTTTCCAAACCGCTATACATGGGTTTCAAAGACGTCACTTCCGCTATGCCCGCCGCCATATTTGTGACCGGTCACAGCTGCGCGCCCTGTTTAAGTCTATGGTGACAGCAGCTACAAGTACCAGAGGAAGGCCAACAAAACGCTCTCAGAAGGTTCACAACAAGTTTACAATATCTGGATATGTGGTGCTGTTAGCCGTTTCAACAGTCGTCAGAACTACAAATTTATTTAATTTATTTGAAAATATTTTGAATTCTAGTTGCTGTGTTTCGGCGTGTTGTTACAGGATGAACAAATTCACGACACCAACTGACTACATTACTTAGTTCAAGTACATGCGTGCATGATTTTGTGCAAATATAAGTTGTAATTTTATGTATATCTTGTATAAATATGAATTACCCTATATAGGATGTGTCCCGTTGAGTTAGTTAACCTTCTAGCAAAGCGTTCAGTTTACAGGTGTTCATTCAGCGCGCACAGCTCAAATAATACTGTTATCAAAATGAGATGATTTGAGAAAAAAAAAAAAAATCTGTTATTGTTCATGATCCTTATTATTAATCAAACTATGTGTTGATGAAAATAATACTAGAACAATATAAGAGCTAGTTATTAAAAATAATGCATTCATTTTCTAAAAGAAATATTAAAGTTTTAATATTAGGCTACTGTGTAGTAACGTTAAACATTTTAATGACTTAACCATTGCTGTTTGAGCTGCGCACGCTGAAGCTGAACAGAATAAAAAACCCATAAACTGAAAGTTAATTAACTCAACGGAACACATCCTATATAAAATAATCCAGATATTAATACAAAATAAAAAATAATATTACAACTAGTATTTGCACAAAATCACGCACAGATGAACTTGAAGTAACGTCATTGAAACTCCGAAACACAGCAAATAAGCCCAAATAATTCACAACGTTATTTTACAAGTATATACGATTATAATATCATGTATAAGAAGAAGACAGTCCCAATCATATTAATGTTTTGTCTTACTTTTTGAGCGCTCGCGCTGAAGCTATAGATGATCATCAGCTCTGTGGGTTATTTACCTCAACGAAACACATCCTTTATGAGAATAATCATATTATATATATATAATATATATATATATAACTTAAGTTTTATCTGTACAAATGACGCGAATGCACAAGTGAAGTTTGAACAAGTTATGTTTAACTCAGTAGACGCGCTCTTACCACAACAACACGCTGAAACAACACACGAGAATTCACAACATTTTATTACAATAGTGTTCTTTATAATGTTATGTAATGACAGTCCCAGCAGTTATTAATGTTGTGCATTGCTGTTTGGCTGCCAGTGGTGTGGTCCCTTCTGAATGAAGCCAATAATTCTGCCGATCTAACTACTTTGGGGTCAAATAAATTTGTAGTTCTGACGACTGTTGAAACGGCTAACAGCACCACATATCCAAGATATATTATAAACTTGTTGTGAACCTTCTGAGAGCGTTTCGTTGGCCTTCCTCTGGTGTTGCAGTTGTAGCTGCTGTCACCATAGACTTTAACAGGGCGCGCAGCTGTGACCGGTCACAAATATGGCGGCGATAGAATACAGTGACGTCACATGAAACCCTGTATACCCAATCAGAATTCGGCAAGCGTTCGATGCAATCTAACATTGCGGTTCTTTGAAGCGAGGGAGTTTGTTTGTGCTCAGTCTTCAAAATGAGTGCTTTAAACTCTATTAACACTTTTGATGGCCTGTATGAGCCAGTGAGACCTACACCTGGGGGCCGGAGTCCGGAGCGGCAACTCGGTTCGGTTCCCGAGATAGGGTCGTTTGAATATAAGGGTGTCTCGGCTCGTATGCGTGTGTGTGCGCAAGTGTGTGACATCGTATCAGGCGATCAACCTGTTCGGTAAACTGTTTAAAACATATAGTTACCCGATCAATACTGAGATTCTAGATGTATAAAAAGGCTAAGAAGAGGCGTTCAACTCACGGCTGCTTTAAGAGGCTCGCCTCGCCCGTGTGTGTGTGTCCAAGTGTGTGACATCATATCAGGCGATCAAGCTGTTCAGTAAACTGTTTAAAACATATAGTCACCCTTTCAATACTGAGATTCTAGATGTTTTTATAAAAAGGATTAAAAAAAGGGATGGATTTGTAGCGTTTAAAAAAAAAAAAAAAACCCTTTGAATTTATAATCAACAAAACTGTTGTTTCATTTAACAATCATTGTTTAACATGTTCAGACTGAGCCAATACACCATTTTAACAGGATAAATTGAATATTAACAAAATGTATAGGTCTAGGTAAAAAAAAATGTAATTTTCATGAAAACTATTAAAATGGATTTATAGCGTTTTGGAAAAGAGCTCCTCAAGTACAATGTAAAAACATATATGTACACAATAAGTGCATTGTATCAAATGATTAATTTAAATGTAAGTAAGGCCACTTAATATAAAGTGGGACCAAATATATAACATTGTTCTAGTGTTTTTTGGATATTTTAATCCAAATATCTTGTATATTGTGCCTTTAATGGAAACTATTCTCAAGTTTTATTGTAAATATTTAGATAAAACAAAGGAAAATAATTGTGATCATAATAGCTTTATTGTTGTTGTTTTTTTTTCCTTAGATATAAGGACATGGCAACAGCAGTATTCAACCACCTCCTTTAACCTAATACAGGAGACGTGTCCATATGAATATGCTCTTTTTTTTATACAGGTGCCTCCATTTAGAAAGCATAATTTGTTCCTGGAAATCTGCTCATGAAAAGGATTATTTTACAATGGGACACATTTAGTCCACTGGAGCACAAAGCAAATGTGAACCACGTGACAATTATGGAAGGCGCTTTTCTTTTCATGAATGAGAATTTCGAGCTTGTTTAATTTAGGTTAGAAATCGTGTGCATTTCTGCTTTTCAAAATAGTAATAATAATAAAAAATGCTTCAAATGTATTATCAGCAGAAAAAAAAAAAAAAAAAAAAATCTGACTTTAACATATCATGTGTTTATTTGACATTATGGATGTTACCGTGTAAATTGATTTTGGGGCCACTGTTCAAATGAATAAATGAATTTAAATAAATAAAAAAATAAACAAGGATATTTATTGGTTATCACTTATTCCTTGCATGTTTATATGTGTGTAACAAAGAGCAGAAATGAATACAAAAACAGTATTGATTTTAGCATGATGTTTTGTATACAATTATATTCTGAAGATACTACAGCAGTGAAATCAAACTCTATTTGTCCTGTGCCGCCTGATAAGGACATTGAATGTGCCTTTTTCTTTTCTTTCTTTCTTTCTTTCTTTCTTTCTTTCTTTCTTTCTTTCTTTCTTTCTTTCTTTCTTTCTTTCTTTCTTTCTTTTCTTTTTCAAGCAGTAGATAATGTTCTGAGCAGGCAGGTGATGACAAAGCTTTCAGTGGTAATTCATCCATCCTGCGTAATATAAGGTGTTGTGTACAATATAAGAAGCAAAAGATAGGTGGGTAAGGGTTACAAAGACCTCTTTTCAGAAAGAAAATTTAGTTCTTCTCATTAAGATTACAAGAAAGAGCCTTATAAATCAGAATGCATAGTGCCATCCATTTTTATTTATTTATTTATTTGAAAGAAAAACTGTGAGTATTTATATTTTATGAGGTCCACAAATTGAATACATCTGAAATGCTAATGGAAAAATGCAAGCCAGTCTACAGACTTTCATAGACAACCTAGGAAGTCAGAGACTCACACATTTGGAATAAATAAGTCATTAATAGGCTACATGAAAATGCATATAGCCCCTGTAAATACAGATTAATTCTCTATTTGCTCGCTGTTTAATCTTGTTTTCAAAGAGGGGCAATTGAGACATCAAAGAGATCACATTTCTGACCTTTCTTGAAATGTTTCATAAAAAGAGAATGTGCATTCATGCAATATTTCTCAAAAACAAAAATTAACCGTGTGGACTTTGATCATTCTGAGGTTGTACATGGTCATTCATAATGCATCTCCAGCATTGCTGCAGTGTTGTTTTGTGCTTTGGGTCTGTAGGAGAGACGGTGAGAGGTGTTTTGGCCCCAAGGACCCATGATGTAAATGTGTTCCATGAAGGCACCGTAAATATGTCATCTTTGTGCATGCATCAAGGGCGAGTAATTGCAGATGTTAGCAAAGGTAATTGTCTCCAGCTTGTTTCTACTTACTCATCATTTTATCAGATTAGCCTTACTGAGCCTGGGTGATGGGTTATGTAAATGAAGCCAGTTAACTCCAATCCGGATGATTAAAGTATGTTACAGATACAAAACAAGGTAGACTCAGCATTTGTGCGATCATGTTGAATATGATTTTGACCCTTTTTATTTTTTTTTTTTTTTCTCTTTCTTGTTGTAATAGAAAGGCACACAATGAAAGTAAACAGGTCCAGACATTAAACATTAAAATACAGAATATTTATCACTACAGATATAATCACATTATACATGTCACAATGAGACTATTGTGAAAGAATATCCATTATTCAGTCTTTTTTTTTTTAGTTGAAATTATCACTTCCAATACTACTACTACTACTACTACTTCTATTACTACTACTACTACTATACTATTATTACTACTATTACTATTACTACAGCTACTACTATTACTAGTACTACTACTACTACTACTATTACTACAGCTGCTGCTGCTGCTGCTGCTGCTACTACTACTATACTACTACTACTACTCTACTACTATTACTATTACTTCTACTACTATT